>OU426978.1:174062737-174662737 GCA_911387785.2 Aelia acuminata
ACTCTAATGAGATTTACATCTAAATTTACAAATCAAATATACAATGCTCAGGTAATTTTATACATATGCACAGCAGTTAGATTTACATTATTAAATTATAAAAATTAAATTACATGATTTATCAATAAAAGTATGACTAGCTTCATGCATCACTATGATGAGAAAAAACTATAAATAATATAAAAATACTACTACTAATAAATCATTTTAGACAAATTTGAATTA
Organism: Aelia acuminata; assembly: GCA_911387785.2. Lineage (NCBI taxonomy): Eukaryota > Metazoa > Arthropoda > Insecta > Hemiptera > Pentatomidae > Aelia > Aelia acuminata. Next base: position 174,062,963 of record OU426978.1, read on the forward strand.
GGGTGCCAACGCCAACAGTCTTAAGTGGACCTGTTTTAATCTTATGATGATAGAGATGCATGTCAATATATCAGTCTTTCTTTGGTATATAGCTTTAAACGAAAAAATTTCTGGCTCATTGTAGATTTTATATAAAGGTTCCTGAAGAGTTGAGCACTTAGAAAAAAATTGTTTCTATTCTAAAAACTGTACTCAACAAACAATAAGCCAGATATACATGTGACAAAAAAATAAACTAATAAATAAAAATAATAATAAATAAATAATGACATACAATAATTTATTTTTTCAGTCCATCATGCTCTTTAACGGGCACATTATTTTCTTATCATTTTAACAATTATTGTTATTATAACAATATATAATAAATATACAATCGTATTATACAAACAATCAATAAAAAAAATCAATCAAATAATATGTATAGAGAGATTACATATATAACATAATATATAAGAGACAGACAATTTATGGAGGAAAGGATGGTGTGAACAAGTTAAAGAGGACGGCAAATATGGTGCAGGCTGCGTATACCCCGAGGGCCACCCACCAGATAAGCTGCTCGTGGAGTTTCTGCTCAAAGTTCTTGAGGACGAGAAGGCCAATGGTGAGGCCCGCCAATGCCCCAGTGAGATGGGCCACGTAGCTCACCGGGGGTCCTGCCGCTTCACTGGCATACCTGTCGTATATGGCGAACCCCACATCTGCACTCGCTGCAAAGCAAAACACACAATAAATAAGACTAAAAAAGCACAAACAAGAAATTTTTTTCTGGTGTGTTCATTTCTGGTTTATAAAATCAACAAAGCAAATTTTTAAAAAATTTATATAGAGAGTGAACACATATTTCTGCATTAGATACAGAGTGCACACTTTAAAGGCTGAAAGTATGAGAGTTTGATATCGGAAATTTCACTTTTTCATCCTTTAGCATCAATAAATAAACACTTATTTAAAGGATTGCAGTTAATATATCAAAAATGGCATATAAACACATAATTACTCACCAACAACGAATATTCCAACTAGCCTCACGATGCCAAACTCCATATTGTTGTAGTTCTGAAAACATTATGTTTTATTAGAAGTGTATTAAATTTAATCCTTAAAAAAAAAAAAATGCAAGAACTTAAAAATTTATATTAATAATAAAATATAATAAGAAATTAACATAAAATAGAAACCAATTTTTAAATTACTTTTGTCATGCATCATTAATTTTTAGAAGTATTTTTGTTTTATCCTTGAACATGAACAAATAATAAAATCTTACATTATTTAATCAAAGGACATGTTTTAAGAAGATTCAAGAAAAAAAATGTTACAGGGAGTTTAATTGAATTCTTTTATTTTTATTTATGCTAATATCAATATGATAATATATATTTTTCATAAATTCCATTTAGAATATTCTTTCCTAAAGCCTATTATGTTATTTTTACATTTTACCTTTATTTTGTAAACTGAATTTTCTCAATGGGTATTACCATTAGTAAATAAATTTAAAAAGGTAAATAAATAAATAATTAATAAAAAGGTAAATTGAGCACAGAGGATACTTTTTAGTTATTTATGTTAGTAATTATTGCAGATACTTTTTAGTTATTTACTTATTTATAATTAAAATTATGGACCCATTCAATTTGTTTTCTTTTATCTGTTACCATATAAACCCTAAAAATGGGTCTGTGAATAATGTAAGTAAATACAAAGATTTTTTGTCATTGTTATATATAAGTTAACAGCTTTTTTATTGTAGATTAGCAGTAGTTTTGAAGAAGTAGACAACGTTGTTTTGTTTTTTCCAGACTAAGCTAACTTTTGGATTATTTTTTCCCACTAATTTAATAGAACTTCTAAGAAATGAGGAAGTTTTATTATAGAAATGCAACTGTAAATGATTTAATTGTTTAACAAACAAATACAAGGAATGGAAAAAAAAAAAAAAAAAAATACAGAGCATAGCTTCATCCTAAAAAAGTAGAAAATCGAGTAACTGCATACTCCCCCCTTGCACAACCAAACAACACTTCATAGACCACATCATTGTATATTGTTATTATCTGTGTATTGTTATTGATAATTGTTATTATCAGAATGATTGATAGATTAGGTAGCAAAACGAACACAAAAGGCACTAAATTAATAGCTAACTACCATTCTACAGTTAATGAATAACTACTATAGGCACTTACCAAAAGAACATTCGCTAGATGCGCAGCTAATAAAGCATAAACACCACCAGAAGCTCCAACAAGATAAACATCCATATCAAAAACAGAGGTTCCCAGTGACCCTAAACAAAAAAACTCAATTAGCTATACAATAATTAATAAATTTTATGAAGTGCTTTAGAAATATATACATATCTGAATACTAAGTCAATAAAATATGTGACGATTCCACAATTTATTATAAAATGATAGAATACAGGCCAAAACAGGTCAGAAGTGAAAGAGAGGCAACTTTTGAAACAGAGGAAAACATACTGTTCCGCATCATGAAGATAACGGAAATAATTATTGCTAAGGTTGGCTGCTTCACTCACTGAATGGGGCCTCATATCCCACATGCCAGTCCAGATTTCACCTTTATCTACCAACCTCGTTATGCACATGATTTTCATAAAATTATACGAGCCAGAGATATCAATGAATTTTATTTTAAGTTATAATTAATATTATGTAAATAACTTTACCGGTGTATAACTACAAGAGATATTAAAACTACAATAGAGATAACTGCAGAGAAAATAATGTCTGCTCGTCATTCATTATTATTTTTCATTTTTAAATCTAGAATTCTTTTTGTCCCTTATATTTCATCGAGAGTACAGAAATATTTGAATATTAGGAGGATTTGAATTATTACATGAAATTTTCTTTGATAAATACAGTTCAAATGCTATTATGTAATTTAATATATTATTTATAACAGAACATACCAGCTAGAACACCAGCCATGTATACCGTGCCTATTCTTAACGAACCATGTACCATTTCCAGAGGAAGGCCAACCAGTACTTGGACAAGAAGGTTGAATAAAAGGTGTAACCATCTGAACATCAAACAGAAAAAGAAGTATGTATTAATAAAATCATAAAATCTTAATATATGTGAAATAATAAAAAAATCATTGCTTACCCAGCATGTAAAACCATGTAAAAGAAAAACCTCCATATTTCCTCCCTCTTGTCTGGTCTATAGATGAAGACACTGTCGATTGGAACTGGGCCTGCTGGATTCATTTCCCCTGTAGCTACAGTGTAGTAGGTAAAGAATCCAAGCTGAAAAAAAACACACCAATCAATTAACATGGAAACAAAAAGCAATTCATATGGATCCCCGATCTTTTTATTCCAAATAATTATTTAAGGCTTGGAGGTGCAAGAAGAAACACATTTAAATTTGAAAATTTCTTGGTGAAACCAGACCATATAAAATTGGTATTAAGCCCATTTGAAACTTAACTTTGAAATGTAAAATTTGGATTGGATTTAGAAGTTTTGATGAATTAAAACAAATTTTGCCTTTTAAGGATACAATTTGGTAGATAATAAATAAATAAATAATAAATTTTGCCTTTTAAGGATACAATTTGGTAGATAATACCAACAATATATAGAAAAAAGAAGTAATATTTAAAGATGGATAATTCTATCTCAGTTTTAACAATCAAAACACAACTAAAAGTAACTAGAAAACTTTATTTATAATCCATAAAAAAAAAAAAAGCTGTGAAATGATTTTAGGACATATAAAAAATTATTTATATACCTAAGAAGTGTCTGACAATCAGGTGACAAGTAGTTCCATTATGATACCAGAGTTAATATATTGATCATTGATCAAAAATTTGGACCAATGTTAGACCAAGTGGCTTTCTCCATTCTCCCATCAAAGTGGGAAAAATATTAATATACAATGAAGTTCTGAAAATTTTATAACGAAGGCAAGCAGTTATTTTAGTGGTGGAGCATTTGAAAATTACTAGATTAGGAATATTGGCTTCTCAGACTTCCCCCCTTCTTGCTAGGCCCTTAGATTTGATTATTAGTTTTTTTTTTTTTTTTTAACAAGAGTGGCCCTTAAAATTCTAAAGCCTTATCGGGCTAAACGAATACCGAATGACCCTACATGGCCCTTTAAGTAGGAAGTATCACTTGGAAGACTTAAAGAAAAAAGAAAAAAAAAAAAATAGAAGCCCCGGGTATGGGCCGGGAAGTGGGAAGCCATGGCGGCTCGTGCCGGCGCATCCTTCCACGATCCAGGAAACAGCCCTCACCTGCTCTTTTTTGCGCAGCCATGGAGAACGCACTGCGCAGGGGACGTCCATTCATCAGCTCCCTTTAGCGAAATTTAATTATACAACTCCTTCTTTAATGAAAAAAGATTAAGCAATGTAATTATGTGCGAGGAAGTTTCTAGTATAGAAGGTGGAAGAAAAATGCGGTTATTTACACAATATAAGAGCTTAATGGATGGAAATGTAAATTTCTTCTTTCTTTTATTCTGAGTCAATCAAACTGCATCATAAAAATAAAAAAAAATTGCTGAAGGTATGAAGAAGAAAAAGGCAAGCTCACAACAAATAAAAAAGCTGAATTTTTTCATAAGAAATGAGATGAAAAGTGATATGATCGAAATTAATGCTTAACAGAGGAAATTTTATATAATTTTTAATTGACATCATCATCTTTATATTTCTCCCAAATTTCATTGGAACATTTTATAAATTGGTTACCGAATTTAATTTATAAAATTTGACGGGGAAAAGAACGAGATATTTATAACAAAATATTCGTGATTTTATTGTTTTGTTTTTTTAAATAAGTCGCTGAAGGGGATAATTTTCAGAAACTAATCGATGAATTATTATTATTATTTCAACTATGAATCCGGTATTTTATATTCTCGAACAAAAGAATACAGACCTGTTTCCACCTCAGTTCTTGTTATGAAAACATTGTAACATGCTAAACTAGGAAGAAAAAAAAATTCGAACTATTACTTTGATTATCAATGAAATAATAATAACATGAAAAGGACAGAAATATAAGGATGAAAGACGGATCGAATTAATCCAGATACTACTTGTACATCATGGTGCAGTATTAAAAATACACGTGGCATTCAGTCCAAGAGGTACTGCAGCCGGTTGATATGACTTAGATAAGCCCCTAAGTTTAGGCTGCCTTATCTAAAGATTAACATGTGAACTTATCTAAGTAATAACAAGAATAATCAATTATATCTTTTTGTTTTTAAATAATACGAACTATGTAGGAAATTCTTGAACACACAAAAAAAAAATATATAGCTGAGAAAACATCAAAGGAAAAAAATATTTATTAGATTTTCTTTAAATATAAGTACTCAATAAGTTGTACAGGAATAAATATTCAGATTTTTTTTTAAAATCCTCACCTAATGACTGCACATATCTAAATTAAGGTAAATATTTTTAAGGAGCAAATTGAAGTATGATTTTATTTACTCTTTTTTTTCGGGATATTTCTAACTAAAAGTATTGAGAAAAAAAAGGCACATACGTATCGAATTGAGTAACCTCCTCTTTCGTTCGAAGTCGGTTAAAAAAATATAATAATAAACCAAAAAATAAAATAAGCAAATCGACAAGTTTGATACTAGGAATATAAACGAGCAAAAGTCTGATATTTCATCTCTTCCGTACAGGAACTAAGGGATTGAGTTACAGTTAATGGGGAATGCTATTGGGGAAGAGATACTAAATACTAAAAATATCCCCCTCAAAGTGAGATCCACCCCCAAATTTAGGGCGTCTCTTCCATTTTGGAGGCAACTGCGGGCGACAGCCATCGGGCCTACTGATGAATGGGTCTACGAGGGGGATGTCATCGAACAACAAGTTTAGGGTACTTTAAGGTATTTTTGTCAAGGAAACCTAAGGGGGTTGGGGATATTTTTCATTTGAGGTGACCTATCATCAACGGAGGGGCTGCTTTCTCAACTAATATAAATAATTATAAATGGAATAATAAAAATAAATAAAACCAGTGGGTAAGGAAAACTTTTTTTTTATATTTATCGAAAGCTATACATTCAAGATGAAACATGTAAGGCAATTAGGGAATTAGATAGTTAAACAGGAAAAAATAAAGTGAACCAAAACCTTATAAGCCAATAATTTAACACGATCTAAGACACAGAAGGTGATAATGAAAGGTAATACGAAAATAAAATTCAGATGCCAAACGATTTTATATAATATGCTTTATTTTATTTTTTAGGAGATTTACCGAGGACGGAGAAGAGCTTGAATTCTTACAATGACTCCTATTACGATAGGTTGGGATGGAATAATAATCTGGAATTTGACTTCCATGATAGCAAGCTCAAACAGGAAACATCCATAATGCTCCGGAAGTGCTATTCTGCATTTACATTTCGTGACGGCTATTGTAATCACCTGTACTGGCTACCGTCCTGGGCAACTTCCGCTCGGGATTCGACCTTCGTTGTAATATGATAAAAATAAAATAAAATGACCAAAACAATGATAATACCGGCAACATTAGTACAAAGAATAGAATTAAGTTGGTAAAAAAGAAGGTAGATATTCATTCTGTGGGTCCGCCACGAAACAATTATCGACCGGGAATAGAACCGACGCACAGTGTTGTAGTAATAAACTAGAATCCGGTACTAGTTTCTTTGTGTTAATTTTGGGCAGTGTTTAGTGTAGTCACGATCTCCAGCGAAAAGGGCCCGGGTTTTTTTTATCTCTAAAGAGCGAGCGTAGCGAGCTGGAGTCGAAAGCTGGGTCTAAAAGATCTAAAAAAATCTAAGGCACTTTTTAACTGAAAAGGGCGCGATGAGAGTCCCCTTAAATCACAGTAACATAACCTCCCGAATGACCACGCCCAGAAGCGTCATATTCAGGAATCGTCAAGTCAATAATGACATAATTTAAAATAATAGAATTTATATGAAACTATATTCATTTTATTTAGACATAATTTGAATCAATTCATTCCCAAATCATATAACAGTTTTCGGATCAAGCCCCAATCTGCCACAACTCTGGTTGATCAAAATCAAACGTCTAATAATTTTATCTAAAATTAATTCCGGCTAACCCGGCATATATACAACTATTACTTGTTGATTCTTATCAAGCACAATAACACTTATTGATATAAATATAAATAAATTATCAGATTGGATTACTACTTACTTCGAGGAGGGTGATGAAGAGTATGAAGAGCGGGGGAGGGCAGCAGGTGTAGTGGTCGGCGTAGTACTTTCGGTCCCTCTCATGGGTCAGGAACTCGTCCGCAATGATCTGCACCATCCTGTAGCACAGTGTGCACGCGTTAACATTTATATGATAATAAATCACAATTGAAGTAGAGGATAAAGAAGGCACCCTTGTAGCGAATCGCTAACTTGGTTTGATAACCTTGTAATTGATATTTCTCATATACTTTTTTTTGTTTATATAATAAAAAAAGTTCTTATTTCAGTAATATCTTTGTAAATATGTTTCTATTTTTGTAAAAATATAACAACTGCTTTTCGACATATTTTTATGAAATCAAAGTTGATGTATGAAATATATAAGGACAAGATACAGAATTTTATTAATAAAATAAAATAAAAATTTAATCTAATGAAATCTATAAACTTTTTTTTTTTTTTAATGATGTGAGCTTAAAGATACAGAGAAGTAAGTTATATTTAGTATATTTTTAAACAAAAAACAAAACTATACTTTAAAATATTATATTATTATTTAAGGGAAGAAGGAAGGGGTTTGTATTGTTGGCTGGAGGCACGCTATCGATCTCAGGGCAGAGAAGACCATGGCCCCCACAGCCGGGTTTTCCCTTCCACTTCAAAATGATTCCCAATATTATGTAACAAGTATATATTATTTAATTTAGTAGGCAGGTTTTCCGCCACACGCGACATCATTAGCGAATTTATTTCTCAATTTTATATAGATCTAATCTAAAAAAACATTTTTTTACTTCACCAGATGATAGAAAAATAGTATTTTGAACTAAAATGGTATAGGGGTTGTTTGTTTAACGTCACTTTATGCCACTGAGGATAATCGGACGATGCTACAGTGGGAGTCCTAAATTTTGCCTATCCAGGTATAATTAGGATAGGGATCTTTAACGAGTACCTGACTTCGTACACGCTCGGGACCTCCATTTTACGTTCTATCCAAGGGACGGCATGGCTAAGTATTTTTTACTCCCATTAAAAAATCCTAGGGCCACCGCTGGGCGCGAACCTGCGACCTTGAGTATTGTAGGTTGCCATGCTAACCACTATACCAATATGGTATAGGACCTTTGATATTTAATTTAAAAAAATAAAATAAAAAACATTCTAATCTTACCTCCCCATATGATAGAAAAATAATATTTAGAACTATTAGAAGGCTTAGTAGTTTAAGCCTTTAAAAATTAATTTTTAAAAATAAAATAAAAAAACAGTTGGTGGGAAAAAATCATGATGATGACTGAACAAAGAAATGGTAGAACGATATGATAGATATCATACCTGAAGAGGGACAGACCTGATGCCTCAGAATGCAGCAACTACCGCCGCTCACCAATTACAACGTTTTGCGACAATACCGCAACGCCCATCGACCTCTGGATATTCCCGCTCTTTCGCAACTTGCGTTCAACATCGATAGCGACATTAGCGTAACAATAAACAATTATATTTATTTGTATAGATCATTGATAAGTGGCAAAATTGTAATTGATGAATAAATAACAGAAACACAACTTTTGTAGTATAAAATGTATTCATCAAAATGTTATATGTTCCTATCGGATTTGTTAATGAATTCATATCGATAATCAGATGTAAATAAACGCACTGGAAGCGAGATACAAAGGATATGGAAATGTTAAAGTGTTGATTGCTATCACCCAGGCCGCGGTATTTGTTTCCTTTCCAAAGAAAACTGTCATTCTGTTACCGACAGCAGACTTCTGTGACATCGCTCAACCAACTAAACCTGATGGGAAATGAACTAACCTCCTTTTCAACGTTATTACATTGGAACATACAACTTTGTAGTGAAAAGCTCTTACCGACTTTTCAATGTAAACGCCTCAATTATTAATGAGATGAAGAGGAGGTTATAGGATCCCACCAAGTTAGCTAAAATTCCTTCTCTATACTGATATCGATATAAAAACGTTCAGAAAATTATAATACCCTTTTTAGTTTAGTTAAATTATATGGTTTAGAATATATTTAAACATTATTAACATTTAGCATGATTAAATACCTAGTAAATAACGGAGGCTGACGAAGTACCAGGTGGAAGTCGTGCTCTGAGGATACCTCTCGATCCAGCTGGTGGACGGCGCACTTGAAGCTACGCCGCCTCTTACCGCTCATCTAAAAATAAAATTAAATTATATATTACAAATTTAAATGTAATGTAATTGATACGTATGTAAGACACATAACAATTATATCGTGCATAAACAATAATTATTAATTTTTTGAAGTGCGGACCTGGTCATATTTTTAACTGGTTCACATATGCCTCAAAATAACACCCTCTTCCTCAGATGTTTTAGTTGCTTACTACTAATTAAAGAAGTAACTAATAAAGAACTAAAACTAAAATTATTCTGAATTCGGCTATACTACAAAAACTAAAAATCATAACTAGGTATTTGAATTTTCAAAAACAAAATTTTCACGATATCTAAAATTTTTTTAGCGTTATCAAGCTATTCTTTACCGAACATTTTTGAAATTACAAAAACAAATGATCAAGAAAACCCACATTGGTACTGATTGTCAGATAAAAAATAACACCAAAGAGAAAGAAATGGACACTGACTCCACTTTGATGGAATTGGCATGGACCAGATCCTGCTGTCTATTCGTTTGCCGACTTGATCGAGCCTCAGTCGAAAAGATTGTTGTTATTGTCCAAAGATATATGTTTAATATTATTCAAATTGTTAAAACAATTGGAACAGGTGGGGTCGGTTTACAAAACTTTTCTAATATACAGTTAGTCTACTCACTAACATTCCATCCAGGATCAGTAATATAAAACTAGTCCTCAACAACATTGAATACAATTCCACTTAATTCATTGGCGACACAATTATCAAGTTACTTTCAGCATCTCTCTTGTGCCAGAAATTCGCGGGAGTGTGGAATAAATATGTATAATAATAAATTCAATATTCACAAGGCTCGTTTGGAAATTTCAAGTTTTATAGTGTTTTATTGATTCAGCGATAGAATACATGAAAATAACATGCTAAGCGTTTTTCTGATCGAAAAAATTTATTTATTTCGGATTAAAGTGGATTAGATACGAATAAATTTTATGAAAATCAATAACTAACTAGTGAAAATTTTTCACACCTTATAGCAGCAGCAGCGGGAAATTAAAAAGAGCTAAGTACTCTGTAAAGATTTTTTCTGTAAAGAACTATAAATATTGAAAATCTAATCATATAATGAAAGTAAATTAATACAAACTAAATAAATCGATCCATATGAGCAGTTGCTTTTTAAGAAAGTTTATATTTTATTCATATTTATCAAAACTATTTGGAGAACATTTGTATTCTGCTTAGGAGGATATTCAAGAGATAGAAGTAAACTAACGTTCCATTTTTCGGGGGAAGGGACAGGAACGAAAAGCCATGATCGGAATAACTAAGAACAGGACAGGACGTGGCCCGAGAAGTTCGCCTAGATCCAAGAAGCGGGCTCGAAAAAACACCCCCGCCAGCGATCCAACGATGGAAGGGAAAAGTAAGAGGCAATTGTAAGAACAATTGCAGGGAAGGAGAGCTAATGAGTTTTCTCGCTGAGAATAGGGTCAGCAAGAGTGTGGGACCTTCCTCCGATTTCTAGCTTTTAGCCCAACAATGGTTGTGTTCCTAGGCTTTTCTCTTGTAATAAGCAATGAGAAAGCACTCTTTCCAATTATAATAATCAAAATAAATAAATATTAAAAGCCTTCTTTTCAACTTCTTTTGGAGTTGTTAACCGACTAAAATAATAAAAACTGCAAAGGATATTTTACTAGTAGCCCCCCTCCGGGGGACTTCACAGTTGAATTAAATCGCGTTGAAAATTTACTTATTACCATCTAAATCAATATTATACATCGCATCAGCATAACAATTGATATTTTTTAGCGTATCCGATTAAACGGAGTAGTAACCATATCAAGAGAAAGATATTCGTTGACACTTCTCTCTTCAAGATGATGATAAAGATGTTTTGTCGGCTCAAGCTTTTTTTGTTTATTGATAAACTTTGTATAAAGGATTAATTGATAGTTATAAATAAATTTTTGATCCTTATGTACGATATGAATGAACTATGCTTCTAAGTAGGTACTACTTCTAACTACATAAATTATACATCGCAAATAATTTAAAGCTAATTAATCAAATAATGAAATTAATGATGTTGAAATTAATCATTAATTTTTAAATTATATAATAGAGAATAAATTATGTAAGAAAAAAGATTGAAGCACGGGCGGGAATTGAACCCAGGTCCCCTGCATCTTCTTTGCAGAGGACCTGGGTTCAATTCTCGCCTATGGTTCAATCTTTTCTTTTACATTAAAATTATTTAAAAAACCAAATGTTAATTTTATACTTCTTAGGAACATCCTTCAGGATCCCTCGCTCGTGTGCCGTGACAGGATGTGTAAATTATTCACAATTTTTGATTAAGGTAAGTTTATTTTTATATGTATTTTAGAAATAACGGAATTCAATGCCATCGTTTAAGAGGAGCTCTGAAATGTGCCTACATACATAAATGTATATTAAGAAATGTAAAAAGGTTGTAAATATTATAATACGTAACTTTTCTTTTTTAATGTTAATCTGTATCTTTCTTTTTTTTTGAAAATAAAATTTCGATAAATCTTAATTAATAGTAAAAATATGAAAAACGCAAGATAATAAGCCTCCCTCCTCAGATGTAAATATAGTATATATTTACATATTTCGAATATTGCGCATTTGTTCTAAACCTGAACTATTTTCTACAACCAATACGGAACAGAAAAGACACTACCCCAACAGAGCCAGCTAATGTTTGGACTTGAGGATTGGTCGTTGGATGAAAGGGATGGTTGGGAAGAGCAGAGGAGCCAGATACTAACACGTGTAAATCAATGTTTATATCGAGTGGGGTCAGTGCACCCCCGCACCCTCCTATTTGTGTACCTTACTCCATCGTCTTGTTACCTTCTTACGTACACATCTGTTTCTTATATCTCCTTAATTCCACTCTAAACGACCTCACTTTGGCGTTCTTTCAAACCAATGGGTATAAAAGTGTGCACCATAAAAGACAACAGAATGTTCCATGTTCAGAAGGTTTAAGTAAGACGGCAAGGAAGGAAACTTTCGCCTAAATAGTAAAGAGTAGTATTAGAAATCGGAAGGGAGGTGAAATCATGAAATAATAATAACATTTACAGGGAAAACTCACAAAGTAGGGGATAAATATTACATTTTTCTAAAGAATGAATTTTGTGATAATACGAGATGTGAATATGGAGCACTTGTATGATTATGTCAATTGTCCATACGTAACTGATGGTAATGGCAACTGACAACATTTATTGATTATTGTACATATGTGCGCTATACTCTCTTAATAGTTGCATTCAATGAAATCTAATTACGGATTGAACATTAGTATTGTATTATTGAGCATTAGTTTCTAATCCTGGGCCTAAAAACGAGTGATTTAAACAAAAAAAAAGTTGTTAGGAAATAAAAAAAATATTTGTTTAAAACTTAACTTAAGATTGAAAATCGATGGTATACAAGGTAGCAGAAGGTTACTTAAATACGTTAAATGATTTAAGGTTTTAATTCTTTAAATGAAATCACAATCATGAAAATAAGAACATTTTTGGTAAAGATACAGCCTATAGAATTTATATTTATGTATTTATATAAAATAATATTTGCATAGTATATTATTTGTTATAAAGGGCCGAAAAACATGGGAAAAATTTATATAGTAAGGAAGTAATTCTATATCTAATCAAATAAATCTCCCTTTCCCAGCCCCTAGGAGCGAGGAATGAAGTACCAAATGAAAGGAATTTTTCGTATTCATGAAGAATCGTTAGTTTAATTCTCAAGTTTACACTGGGGTTTAAATAAAAGCTATCAAACATCAAGACGTAGGAAGTCTAATTTTATTATAACTTTACTGCTAGTCTTACTTTGCTATTGGTCATTACGAAGTATATTAACAAACAAAAAAGTAAAAAAATTATAGCTTTGCTTGATTCACCCAATTTTATATTATGAAGGATTTAAAAAAACTTCCCTGATACCTATCGCATGTAATTATGCGTTCGTATAATTTCCTATGTTTTCGGGAGAAAAAAAAATAGTGGGTATGACAGATTGTTTCCAAGGGTTAACAAGTAAATTTTAACTGCCTTAAAATTTGTTATTAAATTTACTTAGTATTGAACTTCATTGACTTTTAACTGTGGGAATTATTAAATTAGATAATTATAGATTGATTGATAGATGAAGGAACTAGAATGAATTTCAGTATCGCACGGTAAACGTGGACACATTGCCCGGCATAAATGATGGGATACGACCAAGGCTTTAATTGAGTTTTAAGATAGATGTCCCCTGATATGCTATTCCATTCCTCGGAAAAGAAAATAGGATTTTCGAGGACCCCCTGGAGTTACCGACACCACCACTGGACGCTAACCAGATTTCACCTCGTTAATTACACAGAAATCATATAACTGTCCTCGTATTAAACTACGCTCCGATCTTTTATATTATTTTTTTTTTTTTCTTCAAGAGCAGCGATTGTTACTAAACAGGTCTCACGATAAATCCCGAGCAACACTTATCGTTATGGATATAACTAACGGGCCGGTTTCCCACAGCGCCTAATGAGAGAGCTAGAACAATAAAGTTTCCCACCTGACAAAATTAGTCTAATTTCCTCAAGTTCATCCTGTGGGTCTTCTTTGCAATTATGTCCATCTATCTGTGCCGAAGTCTGATTTATTCAAACAAATTTTGATCAGTTGAACTGAGCGTTGGTGGTTCAAGTCACGAGAAGGAAGGAAGGTATTTGACTACAAACGAATGGAAACCAAAAATGAACTAAACCTGTATACAGATACAGAGACCATTAATAATTAAAAAGAAACAATAAACAGAGGAAGGTTTGTTGGTAGTGCCGGGATTAATCAACGCTAACAAAAATTGTATACGTGGCAGCACTACGGGTGTTCCTATTAATCTAGACATTAGTCAACTTAAAAAAAAAACAAAAAAAAAAACCTGGGTTATTTCTTACGAAAACAGAAACAGTTAAAATTTATCGAAAAGAAAAAGGAATTTTTAAAATAAATTAAAATTGGGCGACTTCTGGTTTCTAGTGAAACGGGATTGAAAATTAGTATCCTCGGTACATTTATTTTTCCAGCACAAAAGCATTTGAAGATGACATGGGAATCTCAAAAATTCAGCATAATTGAATATTGTGAAAAATTATTGTTTTAATATTTTCCATTTAACAACACGTAACATTTTATGGACTATAGATTCATCGATCATATGGTGTGAAAAAAGAAGCCCATCATTGGTTTAGCGGAATTTATAATATTATTATCTCCTAAAGAAGTTATGAGCCCCGGGGAGCGAGGAAACTGGACAGGACGTAAGCGAGGATATAACATTCCGCTCCCGAATCCTAAGCAGCAGCAGGGCCTTTGTCCTCCACCTGCCTTTTATATTTATTTTTTACTTTGTTTTAGACATTTATTATCATGTAGGTTTTGTCTCATGCGAAGGACCAGGTAGGAACTGCGCCGTGAATAGCTAAACAGCGATACCATCGATTTTTTTTTTCTTCCCACTTTCGTCATCGGATGTAAGTTAATATTGTGCGATTGCCTTTGATTTATTTATCCAAGAGGGCGAAGGATATGGATATCTGTCTCCATAGATCAGATAAAATGAAAGGGCCATGAGAGTTATGGCGACAGATATGAATCCTAGCCCGTTGTTTACGCGGATCGAAAACAACATTTTGGTAATTTTCTAAAAAAGGGGGGATTAAATTTTGATAAATACAAATATGGCCATTGCGATAGGAAAATGGAATTATATATATCTAATATTGAATTCAGTTATTTGTTTCCATTAGTTTAGTTTCGCTATGATTTAATATCAACATTAATTAAAAAATAATAAAGATATTTAAAAAACTTAATCATATATTAAGCAATATTTGGAAAATTACAAAACAAATAGCCTAGCTTCTCTGCTATTATACACTTTTTGGGTACCAAAATCAAATATGTTTACAAATAAATGCTACACATTTCCCATCAGCAGTCCTAAGGCAACATGAAAACGCAATATTAAGGATACCTAAACAGATGAGGAAACATGAAAATTATCAGTAGACAAATATAGACTAAGAAGACATGGGATTTAAGTAACATTTTTGAAAATATCTAGTTAGGTGCGGTATATGGTAGTAAAACTGCCAACGTTTTATGTGGTGAAGGGATCGAAGCGAATTTAAAAAATCTATTAAAAAACTGTTGTCAGTTGATCCCATTCGCTAATGAGTTTGTCCCCATTAGTGCTGATTGTTTTATGTAGTAAGTAAAGTTCTGAGCGTCTAAATATTTTAAAATTGTTTCATAATTTTTAATACTTAATCTCTTTTTACAATTGTTAAAATCTATACATATGCAATAAAGGTTATCAATTAGGTTTGATATGATGCTATAAAACACAATACTATGTTTTATACTAATCGGTTAATAAAATTTTTCCTTAACAATTTTTTCATTTTTTAAAACTAGACAGACGCCTGTGTTCCCAAATGGGCGGTAGTGGCCGTACTTCTCTCACCCGACCGCCCTAGACATCACACGGGAGACCGAGATAGGCTCGAGGAGAAACCCACCGTTCATAATGGATCGACAATTGCTATTATTGCTAGAAGTGGGTACCGTAACCCTCGCTCGCGGACTAATGGTGCTATTACTGGCAGAAGGTTTGTACTCGACCACTTGAAGTAGCTTCCGATGGGTATTGACGGAAAATAACGAGGTCGGTCCATTTTTCACCTAGTTAGGGAAACTCCGGGTGTTAAAATAATAAAATATTTTCCTGAAAAAATATAAATATAGTTACCATAACAATTTGTGTGAAAAAACAATTTTTTATGTTGAATTATTCATACATAAGGTGAAAATGAGTTTTGAGGAGATTCATTAAAACCTTGATGCAATCTGGAAAAGGATACTAAATAATTAATTGAGTTGAATTAAGGATTTAAACAAAGAAGGAAGTACTTAGCAAAAGCGATAAGGAGTTATCCACAGTTACGAAACCTCATACCAATTCCGTCGACAGATACCCTTTGAAGTAGAAACACAAAAAACAACAACTCCCAATTGGCGAAACCCATAAGAGTTATCTCAAAGGCCAATTAAAATGCATTCTTTTCCTGCGATAGTATCGGACAATGGCTGCGCGGAGCTTGTGCAACGCTTTCCGTCAGCTTTTCCCATCGTCATAACGGTAACCGTTGCATCACAGGATTATGGACATATGTGTGTGCGTGTGTTTCTAAGGGTAAAAGGAGGTGAATAATTGTCGGGAAGAAAAAGAAAAAAGAAAAAAAAGGAGAGAAAAATAAAAGGTATTGTCAAAAGACGGGGATCAACATTGGCAAAGCTACAGGGAGAGCCACTAAACAAAGGCTCTAAATGTCGACAATACTTCTCGGATACATTTGCATTTACTTCAACGCTCATCAAAAGAACCTCGCTAATGATCCTTATAGAAGAAAGATGTCATCACGTTCCCACCTTGCCGTGGCGGTCGTCGGGGCTTGGTCTTTATCTATGACCTCTCAGGTTTAAATTAGGAATATTTCGATAAAACAACGTTCTAGACGGTTAAAATAAAGAAATGATAGTATTTGCCCGATAGCTTATAATGTTTCTAACAGTGCGAGTATTCATAAAGTATGTTTTCATAGATTATTATTATTGTAGAGGGAGGAGCTGGGTATAGGTACCATCATACAGCTTCAACTCTTTAAATTGTTCAGGTTAACCAAACGGGATGAAAAAAAGATGGCAACGCTACACGTTGAAGGCTCGAAAATTAAAAAAAAATATGTACATGTATGTATAATTTATACAATGAAAAAATTCACATACTTATTTGAGAAGGATTAAAATTTCTGACATTTCGTAAATCGGGGCTATTATTCACAAAGAAAAAGATATGATAAAAGAGAATTTAGCCTTAGCTGGTGAGACTAGTATTCTAGTTAACGGGAGGAACTGTTTAGTTGAATCCATTAGCTAAATACTGTTGAATCCATCCAAGCGTATCAGGGCAAACCGTTGAGTTAAGTTCCTTCGTTATAGAAGAATAATTACGAACTGCAAAGGCCACGTTGTGGTTTCAATGATGATTCAATAATAATATGGAGGGGGGGGAGGGAGTTAGAACTACGAGTAGTAACCAGTTTCTTGTCGTCTGCAATGTTCCCAGGGCAAGATGACAATATCGGATGATGACGCAAGATAAGAACGCGACTATAGTAAGTGTAAATGGTGAGCTATTTTTGGAATCCACTAATCTGGCGCATGCGTCACCTCTGAGGAAGACCCTCCCGCTGATAGTGAGGAATGAGTGAAGCGGAAATGCCCTGTTGTGGCGACATCCGGCGCCGCGGCGAGGCACCTTGGCACGCACCGCTCCTGCTACACGCGCCATGTCCGATCTATATGGCCGTGGGCCTTGGGCCGATCTAGTGAGTGGACGGCAAGCGTCTTTAATTAACTGTCGCACTACAAAAACACAGCCTTATTCAAAAGAGATTTGGTAGTGATTCTTCGGAATCCAATATATATTTTTTACTCGGATTAGTGTGAATCTAAAATAATGTTCAATGTTGATTTTAAAGACATAAAGCATGTAACCTGTAACAAGCTTGTGATGAGATTCATACTAAGTAAGAAAACAATCTCAATTAATTTTTATAAGTATTGATCAATGTAAAAAATCATGAATTAAGTAGGTTTAAGGTCATAAATTATCTAATTTCCAGAAAAGGTGTACCTTATTCGTACACATTTTTTTTTTAATAGTCGAACATTGGTCGCAAGATTGAAATAAAACAAAAGGGGTTGAAATCCCAATCGAAATAACAAAAACACAAAACCAGAAAGGCACCTTTATTATACAACTTTAAGCCTTTTTTGAGGGGAGTCGAGACCCCTCCTTAACACGTTATGTGCGGCGGCGTATCCCAGTGGTCCGACGAATCGGGCGTCTGGGTCCGATAAAAATGCTCTAACGAAAGCGTTATCTTTTGACCGAAAAGTGAATTAAATGAGCGTCTCAAGGGCATTATCTCTTGGTAAGGATGGAACTAGACATAATAGGCGCAGGACAAGGCTCCCGGGGCCGATATAGGATTTACGCTATACTTTACCGAAAATCGGACCTTGGAGTCCGATTCTAAAAAACAACAGAATTTCAGCTGTTAGCAAGATTTTCTACACTAAAGTGTAACAATCTCATTAAAAATCGAATAAATTGAGTGTTTGAAGTGTTCGGACTAACGGACATTTTCATGTGAAAATCGGCTGTTAGGAGGGGAATGTAAGACTTCGGACCCCGGGAACCGATACCGCACCTAACGTGTTAAGTTGTTTCTATTTATATATCTTACTTATTATCCTTTGAGTATCCACAACCTTTATTTTTATATAGCAATAACATTGTATAATTTTTACATGTAAGATTATACAAAATGTATTATTACTAAATATGCTGACGCTTACGTCGGGTTTTCGAAATAGGTAAAGGAGCTCTGATTTTTAAAAAGAACTCAACCAGCTAGAGTATTATTATTAAGTAGTAAGTCTTCAATGTACAAACTAATTTCAGAGAAAAGTTAGTTAAATAGTTGTTAAGTGTTCATTAATATTTTTATTTTAAATGCTGATTGATAATAAATCTATCTATCTTTCGTTGGGCTGAATCTGATTTATTGATTACACCAACATGTAATTACTTTTAGATATTTTGATTTATCAAGTTATCTATCATGACTTCCTGCCCAACCTAATATACATTTGAATATTGTGAAATTGTTTTTACTGTGTGAGTATGTAAGTAATATATATATATATATATATATATATATATATATATATATATATATATATATATATATGCAGTACACTGGAGACAGTTAAATGACAATAATACTACATATGGTATTGTTGGCCGCCGACAATAGGCAACATGATAGTAGATCTCAGCTTCCCATTAACGGGTCCTTAACGCCCCTGAGCGCCTTTCTACTTGCCAAATCTAAAGACTCAACCTTGTGCCCCGAACGAAATATTGTAATTAGGAATAATAATTTTGAAAAGAAATATTTTAAATTTGAAAAGAAATTTACAATATTTTCAACAACAGTAGATGCCCTTCGGAGAAGTGATACCACGGAATCCATTTTGCTGTTGGCCGGTCATACGTAACCGGTCATACCCAACCTTGGAAATAACTTTCTAAATTACAAATGCATAAACCTTTTAGAGAATTTAATTTAAAGTAGAACTTCTATAGATCAGCCATGAAGGCTCATTGGTTAAAAGATAATTTAAAAAAAATTGAATATTTATAGGGTTCACATCTAGTCCAATCCATTCTAATGTAATATTTACGCTAGAAAGGAAACTCTTTATTGATATTATTACATTCTGTCTCGATCGAGACATTGGTAATAGTGCAAATTGAGCACATTCATGTAATATAATATTAAAGCCTTCGTACCTTTTTTCTTTCCTATATTCCCAATTGTTTCATATCTTCTTCCGTCTTTAAATTCTGCATTTTCTTAAAGATGAGACGAAATACGGGCGGAAGAACGAAAGGCGGATAAAGGAGTCGCAAGTATATAAATATATTCTAGACTGATATATAATGTAAGGCCGGGGTTGTGGAACCCTTTCTTCTATTTCAGTCCTCGCGGGGGGTCAGCCACTATATTCGTCCAAGTCTCTACTCTCAGCCAGGGGCAATCTTTGAACGCTTAGTCCCAACTTTAAATATTTAAATTATATTTATTACATATAAAATCTTCAAAGCAGAAAAACATCGAATATACCTTAAAAATATATCAAAACATCATCCTCTACACACTCATACTTGCCAGCACATAAGCACTCAACATTCTCCAATTACAAATAGAAAATATTAATGATTAACGATTCCACAAATGAAGCAATTTTGAACATATATTAATTAACTCCATTCTTACCATTCTTTAAGGCGGACTGGACCTACACGATAAAAAAGACTATTTAATTTTACATTGATCTATAAATGTTAATCGATCTCATTAATCCAGTTTTCGTAACAAAAGTAGATGATATGCTCGGTATAATGCCAAAGTGAACTAAGCGCCAAACACCTTATTTTGAGAAAAGTAAAGTTAAAGCTGAATGTTGCGAAATACGGTCGTATGTACCTCTATCCTTGTCAAGTACAATATATTTAACTTTGTTTTCTATATTATCCAAAACCGTAATAAATAAAAAAATATATATATTAAATTGATTTTGGCGCTTAGTTCACTAGGGTTTTACACCGACCGTATATAGCGACAGTAATTAAAGATTTGTACATTTCATCGGTTTTTGAGCTAAGATTTTCACATGCACAAACAT
Organism: Aelia acuminata; assembly: GCA_911387785.2. Taxonomy (NCBI): domain Eukaryota; kingdom Metazoa; phylum Arthropoda; class Insecta; order Hemiptera; family Pentatomidae; genus Aelia; species Aelia acuminata. The sequence goes on from OU426978.1 coordinate 174,083,765, forward strand.
TGCTAGGCCTGGCTATTCCGAATAAGCAGAACTTATAAAACTTTTTCTTACTATATATCTATATAAATACTTTCATACCAGGTGCGAACACCTGTCCATATTAAAATTGTATAACTTCAGCCAATCTCTGGGTATATTCTTTATTGTTATAAAAATCTTTTTGATCTCGCTTTACATTCGTTTTTACGAAATCGACCGTTTGAGTCAATAAAAGTCCCACTTTATAGATTTAAAAAATAAAAATTCTCCGGGTGAAACCGGTATATACAGCCAGATTTCAAATATAGGTGAGGAAAAGTAAACAAATATTATAAAATATACAGCGTTGTTACTATTAAATACAGTTGCCATATATGCAGTGAATTCAATACAAAATAATAGAATGTGCGCTTTAAACAATAATAATCCTTAATATGAATAAGTTTTATAAACGAAATCTATGTAACGATGTTGAAAGTCGAGCCTATTACCATAGAAGTTATTTTGTAATTTAAATTAACTTGAAATATTTCCAACCTTTTCTGATAAAAAATCATTAAGTATATTTCCTGAAACAAAAAATGGCTTTTCCGAATCACAACTGAAATCCTAGAAGTAATGGAGTTTAGTATTCACTAGAGGTTGAAGGGGCTTACACGACCTTCGCCCTCCCAGGAAAACATTTCTCACACTGTCTCCTCTGTTGTTGGCTACTTCCAACCGCCTACATGAGAGTCAACTATGAATAATTTAAATTATCCGTTATATAGTTATATATAAATTAATGTAGCTAATCTATATTACGGTAAAAGGAGTATTAATACATTGCTAAACGGTTTTAGTAGGTGGCATCTTATCACCGTGAACATACAAATAAAATAGACGAAGAAATTTTTGAATATTGATTATAATAGTGAATATTTGTGAAATTTCGTTATGAATTAATATTTTTATTGTAAAATGATGTATCTTAGACGATACAATTCCGACAAGTTGCCAATCAGCAGGTGATGTACTTACTGCTATGGTTAAATTCATATTCAATATGCCGTAGACATCTTGCTTTTTAGTGACTGAAATCATTCCATGATCACTGCATTGACCCATCCATCCAGAACTTGATCCCTAGGACCCAAGCGACCATCCTCTTCTTATTGCAGAACGACTCGATAACCGGAATCATCTGCATGAATGATCAACGACACACTGCCGGTCATACATACATATTCAACATCCAACGACGGCAATACAATTCATCAGGGGTTGTAAAAACGAGCCGGAGCCGAGAGACAAATGGCGGCATTTGTAGGCGGCCAAGTGCTCCGGATTCCTGCGCAGACTCCTCATTGTCTTTGCGAGTCATTTCTGAGAAGTCGACGTGAAGACACCTGCCACATGTACGCTTCTTCTTCTGTCCCACCTGGGGTCCACTGAGTTCCATCGATTAAGAATCTGATTAAATTCTAAAAAGAAAAAAATCTACTGATGTCCGATTCTTCACATGCCATGCGCGAATACAAAAAAGCTTCACCGATTCCAAGAGTTATTAAATAAATGATAACACCATTGATCAGAGCTAACCAATGAAAAAAAAATTGACTCTATTACACTATTGCTCTATTGTGACAATCGAAAACCCCAAATTTTATAATTTGCCTTATCTTTGATCCAGTTTATCGCTTAATTCTTTAAAAACTATCGATAGAGACACTATTATAGCTGTTGACCACGAATCTATAGGTAAAGGAAATATAAGTTGCCAGATTCATTATTATAAAGAGATAATTAATGTAATAGGAATATAGCTTAACGATTTACTCCAATCATACGTAACACACAGCTATGATTGCATTCTTCACCATGGTACAGATGGCCAGGAAAGTCATCGCACCAAAACTGTCGCATGGAACATTGCCCCTCATAGAAATGGATCGGGAAACGATTACCGGGGATATGGAGCTGGGGCCGGTGACTGATTGATGAGGAGCACAGAGGATCATTACCTGGAGGAGCGAGCAGCCGGAGGACAGTCACCCAAGAGCGATGGTAGCGGCGGGGATCTCGCCCACGGTCGCATACCTCGGCCCTCCCACGTCCCGCTCCCTCGGCTTTATCCACATCCCACCAATAACAGTCCGTATCATCTGAAGAGTAGCTCCCAGGTGGAGGCAGAGCCGATTAGTGGTCAGGCGTAGCTCGAGGAAGGGGACTTCAACTTCCAAGGTAGTTGAACGAAGGTTAGGCTAAGAATTACAAAATAATTTCGCTACTCATCAGTAAACTGAGGAATATTTTTATATAAAACATATAGCGGAACAGTGAACAAAGAATGATTCTGTCTCATCCAGATTCTGAACGAATACTTTCCACCCCACGAAGGGAAATCTATACTTAGTAAGAAAGTACTATTTCTTAAACAGCGGTTATAGGGCAACAAGATGATTTGATCGATATCACTTTAACCGCTTAAGTTCACTCCATTAGCCGTCAATTAACCACTTTATAGAGGTAGGCTGTATTCTGCGAATTTCTTCCGACACAAGGAATAAATAATTAATCACTAGGAATCGCGAAAACAATGATACAGAGCTCTACTCACCTCCATCATTATTACAAATTTCTTAAGAAGTATTTTTTCTATAGTAAACAGTACATCGATCGTATAAATAACTTAGTTTGTGTAATATATATATTTTTTATTTCAGTGCAAATTACTTTCATATCTACAACAATAAATTTATTTTAATTTTAATTACAGATGTGAATTTCAATAGTTCCCATTGAAAGAGTCATGAAAAGAGAAAGAGGTCTTGACGCAAGCTAAACTGGCCATCTTGATGAAAACCAGAGGAGCGCTGCAGCGTGGAATAGATCGCCTACAAGAGTTGGATTCTTGTCGTCCCACACAGGCGCTAGGGCATAGCATAGCACATGGTCGGGGCCAGCATATATATCAGCGGTGGTAGGAGCAATCCGCTTAGGCACAATTACCTGCGTGAGACAAACGCCAACAGTGAATCATTTTATCCCAGTATCTCCTGCAGTTTAGTGACCCCTGGTAGCATATCTCATGGATAGTAGCACATACCCCGCATTCCAACCGCCGGCCATTAATTTCAAGACATAATCAAGTAGCAAGCCGTTGGCTCCTTAAGTACACAAACCTAGCCTGAGCGTCATCCTTCTAAAATTCAATAACGGTCAAAATACCTAAGAGCCTAGTTCCAAAATAACATTCAACTGCCGATGCGCCTGTCTACCACTTTACAAATAGCGTTGTTTTTTTTCCCATTGGCCGTGAACGAGGGTCCATTTTCAGATTTCTGAAAATGGAAACCCTTTCCCCACTCTATGCATAGATGCCTTCCGCGAAAATAGCATTCATACATTTGAAAAAAAAATAAGAAATTTCTTACTATAAAACTTAGTAACGCTAAATTTTTTGATTATTACAGAGAAAATAAATATTAGTTGAAAGGGGAGTAATTGTTTTCAGACTAGAATAAATACAATACAAAAATAGATCAAATTTATTATCTACAGTAATAAAGAATAGGTATGTTTTATACTTATATTTACTTATAAAAGTTGTTTTTGATTCCAATTCCCTTTATATTTTTTTTCTTTTATTTTAATTCAAAATAATTCCAGTTAATCAAGCGCTACTAACATTCAACGAACATCCATCGTAGCTTGCGACAAAATCTTAACCGAGAATAACAGAATTTATGAACATATTTTGCTCGAAGAAAATCAAATTTTATTTTTCTTCTACTTCTCGATTTTTCTTAATTTATAATTAGTATCTTGGTAAAAAGTAAATAAATAAAATAAATGCATGTAGAGAGAGTAGGTAAAAACACATTTATTTTTGTCGTCCCACTGGCTACTTTTTACACCAATTATATTTCTACAATCAGCGTAGTATAAACAGCGTACGTATACACAGATTATATTATATATTTCTATAAACAACGTATTTCCAAAATTATTTTCAAGCGCAAATAGCTGAGTCGTTTTTTCTTTTTATTCTTTTTCTGTTGGACATTGCGTTTGTAAGTGGGGTTCTGTGGTTAGCATAACCGTCTACAAGACATGGTCGCGGGTTCGTATCCCGGCAAGTAGTACAAGGATTTTTTAAAGATAGTAAAAAATCCTTGGATAAGTCTACCTCCAGATGGGATATGAAATGGAGATCCCGATCCTATACGATATCTATCAGGAATCATAATTATAACAGGATAGGCAGTACTCCCACTGTAGCATCGCCCGAATAGACATAGTAGCATAAAGTAACATTAAATATACGAACAATAGTAAAACGAACATTTCGGGGTTAGTTAAAATCTTGGATTTTTATTGATGTTTATATCAAAGATATTTATTTATAAACACACATACAAAGGGAACATTGGCGAGTTACATCTATAAAAACTATCTTTAATTTTGACGGAATATGTAAATATTTTTGATTCAGTCTTGATTCCGAAAAAAACTCGAGGGATTGTTAAACACGCTTCGGTTAGAACTGGACCTAATTATTGAGGTGGCATTGGATGAGAAGGCAGCGGAAAGCTTTGGTTTCGTATTACCTCCCAATAACGGACATTACCCAACCCGACAGAACAATACAACAGCTACTACAGTATAGTACCAGCTCAGCAGTCCAGACAATGGAGTGAAGACCCTATTAGGATCCATTACTATTTCTGGTATCGAGGGGGTGGAGTTACCTTCAGTAGCTTTCAAAGCCAGGGAGCTCTTCTAAATCGGTGGCAGGCGTCAGTGGGCCCGCTCCAAAATATATGTCGAGTGGCTAGCAGCACTCAAACCTCCCTCCATCTAAATAGAACAATTGTCTTAAAGCCACTTGGTCCTTTTCCGCTTATTAAATGAATGAGGCCGTGGGTAGGTGTATCCCAACAACTGGCACCGGTTTCCAGAACCAGCACTTGATGCATATTAACATGAAATTATAAGATGGAGTGTTCTTTTTTTAAATATAATTCTGAAAATTTTCTAGCAACCAATGAATGATGATGCAATATTTTAATTTAAAAACCTTCTTTTTTATCTTAAAAAATCTTTATTTATCGAAATATTTTTTAAATAGCAAAAAATAAAATCGCTATTAGGAGGAAAGGCGCTTTATTTGATTATTACGACTGGGCGAATAGAATGCGGAGATCATGGAATCAACAACTCAATCATCAATGGTTCAAAAATAGGATCCACTACACAAACCTCCCACATCAATTCCCTACTCGCCCAAACATAAACGAAAACCTCAACATAAACACCTTTCGCCGTAGATGAATGAATTCCTAGATGGACATAAATTTCGTACGTCTTCTTCCTCAGATTTTTCTCTCTTTAAAATAAATGTTTTTATCAAAGTAGACTATTATCACGGTGCTGGTAATAATTACCTGGTTCAGCAAATATCTCAATAAAACGTATAAAGTGGAGGAGTTACGACATGAGATAAATCAAATAATCAAGAAAAAATCCGATTTATTTTGAAATGAAAATTACAAAGCTAGCAAAACAAGGCGTTAAATATTAAGCTCTATACGTTTCTTCAATAATGGAATCGGTCAACAAGGAGAGGGATGTAAGGACGAGACCCAAGAGCAATGTGAAAGAAACGCACGGACGGTTTATATGCAAATCTAACCCACCTTACTTTGCACCAGCGCGTAGCTTTAAATCAGAAAACATTTCATTATGAATTCTTTACTGAAATTGACCAACTCTGTATAAAGTAAAAATATACCAATTAAACTGAATAGAAAAAAAAGAAAAGAAAAATTACAAGAACAGAACTTTGAATCTCCTTTTCTGACGCTTACGAAAATCTTCAGGAAAAGCGGAGGAAGCGGGCGAAAGTTTCATTAATAATAAAAAGAAAGGTTTTTCGATGTGATAACAAGAATTTAACAACATATTTTATCTATATTAAATAGGGGCAAGATAGTTATTTTCGCGTTAAATAAACAAAAAAGCACTCCTAACGAAACAACTTTGACGGAATTGTTTAGACGAACGTGACAGAACAAAAACAAACTTCGAGAACTATTTGCGAACTCGCTCCAATACCTGAGGGTTGGTTGGATTGACGACCTCCACATTCCAGATGGATGACGGCCGCTGCCTCGATAAGATAATGGGAACTCCGGGCCGGACCTCCAGGTGTGGTCTAGATAAACATAAGCGAACCGCCACGAGTCCTAAAGTAATATTACAAAATTGTAAATAGCAGATCTTTATCTAGGCACCTATTAGAAAATGAGAGAATTACCGGACATTTGTGTGATATATGGATTCAACTATAGTGTTTTCACCTCTACTTACTTGAGTAGGTCCAACCATAATTGTGTGTCAATTTTTATTTCTGTCTTCTCATTTTAACATCTAGGTTTATGATTTACTATTGGGTTTTGTCATAATCACATTACTACATTCATAAATATCACTTAACAATAAGTAACTAATGAAATTATAACAATTATATATAAATATTTATAAATAAACTAACGATAATAGATGGAGATTGGACGAGACGAGACGAAAGCGCGGCGGCAGACAGAGCTGGCTGGGTGCCACCACTGAGTCACCCTCAGCTGATCCCAAGGCCGTCTATCGCTCATCTGTCACCCACCTTCAGCCTCCGCTCCCCGAATTTTGTTAAATAAAATTGTATAAATAAATATATATACATATTTTTTGAACTATTTTTTAAACTTTTAAAATATGTAGCTTTAAATTTAACCTATAATTAGGTTGCGACCACACTTGTACGTTTCTTAAAATACTCATCGGTTTTTCCCCGAAGTGACAGTATCCCTTTCACTAGCAGTTCAACTCGGACTCGTTTAGGAGAAATGTACTAGTGAATTATTTTAAAAGAAAACACATTTTTGATAATTTATTTTTGAAAAATATGCTGATTATTTTTCGTCATTAATTAAATTTATCAATTCTGTCATATGTAATCAAAACAACCTCGTTTATCCGGAAATATTAAATACATAAATGAAACATAAATATAAAAAATATATAATACGGAACAAATACGCTAATTTGCTAATAAATTAGGGGGGGAAATATTATGAAAAATTATTTGGTGTTAGGACAAAAGGACATGAGTCTTCGAATGAATCCTAAATGACGATTTACCAACCTTTAAAAAATCATTGTAAGTTCTGTCTGATTGATTTTTTTTATTCCTGAATAAGAAATGAAACTAAATTATTTCAACAGAAATTGATCTTTAAAGTCAATTTTGAATTTTAAGAAAACGAGACACAAATCTTTTAGGACTGAAGCCCTTTTTGCCCAAACACGAAAGATATAATAGTTTAAAAATACATACATTAAAAGAAAAAAACTTCCTACTTCATCATATCATTTTAAATAATTGGCCCACTGTTTTTGTTTCACGTGTGGCAATTGAACGAAGCACGCTACACTAAACTTCTATTGCTAGTCCGGTTCGTCGGCTATCATAATTTTAAAAGCGAATATTATATTCCAAAAAAAAGAGAATTTTTGATTAAATTAAATTAAATTCTTAGTATCAGTTTAAAAAAAATATATTGGCTTCCTAAAGATTTAAGAGAATAAATAAATAATCCGGGGATCCAGAAAAAGACGATCGGATAAACGAGATTTTATTGTATTTATAAAATGGCATAGAGGCAATAATACATAAATAAACAGCTATTCATTTAAATCATATTTAAAAATGTATGTATTTATTTATATACATATTTATATATAAATTATTTTTATTTTATTTATTTGCATTGTACAAGGGCAAACGTTTTAATGGGGGCCAGATAAAAAAAAATACTTAGGCGGATCTAAATAAAATTAACAAAATACATTTTTGTAAGTGACGAACATTGTTTTTTACATCACGCACAACTAGAAAATAAGCCACCAAAATTGATTATTCTTCAGAAGACGATAGATTTTGTCATATTTGTAATGGAAGGAGTTCATTAAAATCATGTTTAGGGCCAGATTGGCTATTCCGATGGGCCGTACTTTGCCCATGACTGCACTAATGCAATTGTTTAGTCTATAGTTTCAGAATAATTTTTAATACATAATTACTTCATAGGCGTTGATTTCTGCCATGTCCTCCATCAACGTATGAAATGTTTCTGCGCTTTTATTATAAACTGAAAATCCAACGAAAACAATCAGGAATAAAAAAAATAAGTAAAACCTTTAAAAGTTTGATTGGATATTAATGTAAAAACATTATAATTTTTTTTTTTAATCCAAAATTTAAACAAAAAAAACATTAGCGAATGATCGTTCTGTTTTTCTTTTTGGAGGTATTACTTGTTGGGTTTTTTTTTTTTGTGCCTATTTAATTTATCGCACGTTAATATATGAACCGCAAAGATCGGAGGACGAGAAAGGGCTTTGGTATAATAGCCCATCTATTTCCATCGGAGGAAGGTCGGATTTGGCAGGCAGTGAAGTGTCCCGCTTCGTTCCAGCCATTCCAAAAGCTATTTCTTCCTTCCATGCGGCTCTCAGTCGCGCTAGGAATATCATAGTCGCTGGAAGGAGCCAGGCTTTTTTTAAAATAGACATTACGTGATATAATATAAATAAAAAATAATTTAACAATCAAGATTTCACTACCCTTACAAGTTTTTAATAATGTTTTGGTTTCTCTAACAGAAATCACGGATATGGAATAGTATATAAAAAAAGAATGTTGAAATATAAATTGAAAGTAGATAAATTGAAGCCAACGATATATATTTCTCTGAAATCTTAAGTTAAACGGGTTAAAAAAAAAAAAAAATGTTAGGAATTTAAATTGTAAACCAAAATCTGACGAAAACATATATTTTTTAAGGCGATTTTTTTTTTTATGAACTTTCACGATAACATTTTTATATTTATTATTTTATTTTTATAGGATTACAAATTCACATAAGAAATTTACATTATAAAATTAAAAATAAATTTTTTTTACTTATTTCCAGGCCAATTCCTTTTGCCGAATAATTATAAATCTGTGTTTCGAAAGAGGTCTTTAGCAATTAATTTATCAAGACGGCACATTTTTCTCCTTGTAAATTGGCAATCAAAAGAGAGCAAACTTTTTTCTTGGTGAATAAGAAAAAAAAAAGGACATTTCGTACACAATTATAACAAATTAAACGAAGCCTGATTTCGTTTCGGAGATTGTTAACTGTCACAGGCCAGTGAGTTTTTAAAAAAATGAATCGTGTGTGGTCTGCAATTGGTACTGATTGTCAACCCCTCATTGAGTTGATCAACAGATTTATATAATTTAAGGGGCTATTACCTCTCCTGAATTGGTTAATACTCTCAATTTGTCTTCTGATTCATGAGACAATGATTGGAGCCAGAAAAATCCGACTTTCTATTAGTCCTTAAAGGTATTGCAGAATAAGAATAAGAGAAAAAAAAAATAAAAAGATTTTCTAAATAAAGGCCAACGATAAAATATCATTTAAATTCTTTAAACCAATTAATTATTGACATATGTGATAATAATTTCACATACAATAATAATTTCACAATACATCTTCAGTTTTTATAAATGTGGAAAGCCATTTAGAAAGATATTTCCCCTCTGTAACTTACTAAAAACAATTTCATTAATTAAAGCCTATATTTACCTACATTCTTTTAACTGAAAATCTATAATTTTTAGTTTAATAATTTTAAAATTAACTATGAAAACAACAAATATTTAAAATTTGATCTTAGAATAAATGTGTTTTCCTTTTGCGATAACAATGTCAGGGGTTGCTGTCTCGCTCGCACCGAGGACTCTCTGTCGCGGTTTCACCAGGAGATGTCTTAATAAAATGATGTGGACTTATAAATAAGAAGGAGATAATAAGATAAAGAAGCATGTGAAAGAAGAAATGAGTGAATGAGAGGACACACAATGGCAGGTAAGTGGCGGTAAATGCAACTGTCGGAGTGGAAGGGGGAGAGAGAGTACGCGCCTCTCTATGACTCATCCTTCATTCATAAGTTTCCATTCAATATTACTTCCTCCCTATGTCTTACCTATATGTAGTTGTTCTTAGCCTATGTTTATAAATATTATAAATATACATTATATCATTAATCAATTTAGATTATTTCATTTTTTATCTTCCAGTCAGGGGGTAATGTGATCTCTGATTGGATCCAAAAACAATCAGAGAAAATTACAATCAACTAAAGGAAAGAAACAAGAAATACATTTGAAAAATAAATCAAACTTTGTAAAATATCTAGAAATGTTATTTTATTCAACATAAATTAAGATTAATTTTATCTTTCTCTATATTATTTATTAAGTGAAAAGTTTTAGGTTTAATATTTTATTTTTAAATTCACGCATTTTAAGAAAGAAAGTACCAACAAATTAAAATTCTGTGACTTGAAATTTATGTTTAAATTAATTATTTATTTAAATTAACAATTAATAATAAAAGCATAATTTTAATCGTGGGCCTTGGTACGCCGATAAATGGGGAAAAAAGGAGTTCCCTCGACTAAAAATAACTGGACCAACTGCACCATAACTGATTATAAAAAATAAACCACCTTAAAATACCAACCTAAGCATAAGATAAACATGTATAATGTATTTTTCTAATATTCGGCAGGTGCCTCAATTATAATCATATCAATTAATCCTTTTCTGTTTTAAACGGACAAGAAAGAGAAATAAAAGACCGAATTGGGGGGTTAAAAGGCCGGATTGGTTCCCGTCAGCCGGACAAGGGTATAACATTTTATTCTACATTCTCGCATTTAAAAAAAAAATTATAAATTAAAATGCTCTGATAAAGAGTTGAAATTTATCACTAAATTAAATGAAAATTTCTATAATTCGTGAAATGGGGGTAAACCATAGTTAATATATTAAAATATTTGTTTTAACAAACCATTCACTGACTTATCAAAAGACCAGTTTCACATTCATCATAAAAAAAAAATGAAAATCAGAAACTATAAAAGCATACAATATTTTTTTGGAACTCTTCGAAGAAATAATAAAAAAAAAAAAAATAAATGCAGAATTTACTCGAGTCGCTCACTGCTTGCTTAAAATGAAAAAAAAAGGCCAAACTTGGAAATATCCTTTTACAGGTACGATTACATAATGTTGTGTACATATTTAAAAAAAAAAAATGTCCTGAACTCGATAGATTGAACTAACTTTATATATGAAGTAAAACTTGTTAAAAACAGAAGTATTTATGAACGTATTTGATTTCAAACAATCTACCTCATTTGAAATCATATGATTGTATTGCTACATTGTTTGAAATCAGATAAGAATCAGCGACACGTGAAAGTGAAGGCAAGGTGCTAGCGGGTAGATCCTGTTCAAACGTGTTGTGTTCCTGAACCGCCCAGCTGTTCTGATCCTTCAACCCAAACCTACATACAACCTACCGACTCCTCTTGCGCCAAATAGAATGTTTTCAGATTTCGTCATATTAAAGCATATTCTCTCTCTCCTCTCTACGAAAAAAATCATTTAACAATTGAAAGATGCGTCATAAATGTTTTAACTATTTAAATCACCTACTATCCATACTACGGTTAAAATTATCTCCCTAAGTGAAACTCTTTAATATTCATCATTAATATTCTACTTAGTATTATCCTGATTATTTTTTTAAGACTGAAAAATATTTCTAAGTTAGATTATAAACCCAAAATATACAAATAACTTCATTATATGATACAAGATGATTTTTTTTTTATTAAAGTTTAAATTATTTTCTAAGTTAAATATGTTTGGCAAGTGGTTTAATTTTAATATTGGATTAACAAATATGCATGGCGTACGGTCTATACTAAATGAAAAATTAATATTGTATTATGTTTTCTAAAGACAGACTGAAAACTTGAATATGTCCATAAATAAGATTACTATAAACAATAAAATAAATCTCTCGATTTAATTTTATTCGATTGTGATTTTATTGCACTAAGTTTTATAAATAGTTATACTCACATAAATGTACAGAACCGTAAGAAAAAAACCAAGAAAGAAAACTTACCTAAAAAAAAAAAGACCGTTAAACATTTTAAAACAAAATTATTTTAGTTACTGATTAGTATAATTAACTTCCTATTATATGTAAGTAAAAAGAGAGAAAAAAGCATAACAATTTAATGTGACTTATCACAAGGGTTCACTGTGGTATAGTGGATAGCATGGCCACCTACAATACTGAAGATCGCACGTTCGCGTCCCGGGGTTGCCTTAAGACTTTTTAAAGGAGTAAAAAATCCTTCACCCTCCCGTCCCTCGGTTAGGACGTAAAACGGAGGTCCCGAGCCTGTACGATGCCAGGTACTCGTTAAAGATCCCTATCCTAATTACACCTGGATAGGCAAAATTTAAGACTCCCACTGTAGCATCTTCCGATTAGACATAGTGGCATAAAGTGACTTTAAACTAACAAAAAAAAAGGCGATATGAATTGAATTAATATGCAATTAGAATTTAGCAATTTATGAATAAAACCTATTTTTAATTAAACCTATCCAAAATAATAAAATCAGACATCTGAAAATTTTCTATTTCGTTAATAATATACATTCATTAAGAAGTATAGCCACCCAATGTAAATGGATCATGTAGAAGTTGGAAGGTCCATTGACAGCCGTTTTAAAGAGAGGTCAAATGGTGAGCCATCATCCAGAAAGCCGTAATTAAGAACAAGGATCCGATAATTGGGTCTGGGGAGTGGATAATTGTAGGGAGGGATAATTCTAAGTGAGGAAATGGAGGAGTATTGATCAGGTGATTAGCTAGGAGTGTGCATAAAACCTGTTACCATGGCCACCGATCGTCAACACCACCCCTACCCTCACCGCTGCACTGTGGGGGGTGCTTAAATATATGTAGCTACCGCTATTATGTAAAGGACTTAAAATATATGATAAAACATTATAAAATATAATTTTGTTTTACAAAAAGAACGTAAATAAAAATAATAATAATATTCTTCTAAAAATAACGATCTCTACCGAAAAAAAAATATAAAATAAAAGGTTTATTCTTTGTCCACTTAATTTAGGAGTTCATGTTAAACAGTTGCAAAGTCTTATAAAAATGCAATTAACATTATGACATTACACACGGTAGAAGGACATAATTGATATATTATTACCTACAACGGTGGAGTAATGAATGTTTTTAGTGGTAGACATGCAGAAAAATTACCTGAAACTGGGCTGGTTAACCCAGCTCTATGACTCGGTTGTGAACAAATGTTAGTTTAAACATCGCACCCGTCGTAGAATAAAGGTACAACTTAAAAATATCAAGTTTTGAGTTAACAAGAGGATTACAATGGGCACCGCACCACCTAAGCGATGGAGTTTCTTCTAGTTTCGGGGGAATTCGAATGTGTATAACAAGAACATTATTAAAGATTTCTCCAAAAAATCATTTATTTTTTAGTGTTAAGATTTTGGTGCGGAGAATAAGGTGGTATCTTTATTCTACGACGGGTGAGATAAATTCGATAAAAATGAAGAAATGTTAAAGAAATAAAAATTAAAATACATCTTGGATGGAATCATTTTGTTGGAGACGTAAATGGAATAACGATGTTTTTTATGAAAAATACAAACAAAACAGGACCGAAGTCTGAGTATTACCCCTTCTTATCATCATGTTCCCTCTAATATTTATTGAGAGTGCACAATAGAACCTCGGTATAAGCCCTGGAGGAAAGTTCTTCGCACCCTCTCACAATCTGCCAATAAAGGGTGTGTAATCCCCTAGTAGGGGGAGTGAGGGAGGAGGTGGGATGAGTCAGGACCTCATTTACATAAGAAACAATCTCGAGGCTTATCTCCACTTCTCTTCTTTTGAGAGGTAATTATCGTACATGAGAGATTTCATCAAAGTATTCGTTCTTTTGATTATTACTTTCACTTACCTATATATGAAATATATAGTAAGTGGAAGTATTGCGATCGTGAAAAATTTCGACTTCCGGTTTTCAACGGAAATACACGTTTTGGGGTCCCCTGAGTCAAAATAACCAAGTCCCGCGAAATGGTCTGTGTGTGTGTGTGTCTGTGTGTGTGTGTGTGTGTGTGTGAACAGACTAGCTCAAAAACTATAAACCGTGCGAACCTGAAATTGGGTATTTAGAGTATGTATATGCCCGCGATGTGACAGCAAAAATTTCATCAAATTTGCTCAAAGGGAGGGGGTACTTTATTTAATAACTTTTTAAGTTTTTTTCGATTTTCTCAAAAACGGCTCTAACGATTTTGATTAAACTGAGTATTTGATCTATTGATATGCCTGAAATATGACTGTAAAAATTTCATCAAAATTGATCAACCGGAGGGGGGACTTTACTTAATAAATTTTGTATCATTTTCACATGTTTTTTTTAATTTACTCAAAAACGGATTTAACGATTTTGATCAAACTTGGTATTTGATGTATTGATATGCCCGAGATATGACTGTAAAAATTTCATCAAAATTGATTAACCGGAGGGGGGACTTTACTTAATAAATTTTGTATCATTTTCACGTGTTTTTTTATTTACTCAAAAACGGTTTTAACGATTTTGATCAAACTTGGTATTTGATGTATTTATATGCCCGAGATATGACTGTAAAAAATTCATTAAAATTAATCTACAGGAGGGGGGACTTTACTTAATAAATTTTGTTCAATTTTTACCTTTTTGATCGATTATCTCAAAAACGGCTTTAACAATTTTTATCAAATTCGTTATGTTTAATGAAAATTAGTTGTTATTTAATATCAGGTAAGCTTTATCATTATTAAAATGTTCTGAGGGGGCTTAAATGGGGAAGGGGCCTTTTTTGTTTTTCTATAAAGTACCTTTGTTTTAGTTTATATTGAGAAAATGACTGTCTCTTATTACGCCTAAAAATAAGAAATGGTTAAATATGATATTTGAAGAAAATCAAGTAAACATATACAGGAGAAAAAAAGAAAAATATTCCGTCAACTCATAAAACACCTTGAGCTCACGCATGCGCCGTACGCCTTTAATGACAAACCAATGCGTTATAATTAAAGCTGTTCTGTTCATTTGAGAAGTGGCAATTAACAAAACGCATTAATTTCTAATCTAAGTAAGTTGGTAAGTGAAAGTTGTGTGTTGCGCGCACGCACCAGATTTTTTTTTTTTAAGGATCATACATCCCCAAGAGAAAGACCTTGCATATATAGAGCATAAAATTGACGCAGTTGCTGCAGGTAATTAATTATTTCCCAAGAGAAACAGTAGACATTATAACATGAGGAGCATTAACAACCCCAACCCCATACCGCTGAGGTAAATTACCAAGGTGAGCCGTGGAATAAGGTCAGCACACTGCTTGGGAACTGGGTAACCGGCAAAACAATTAAAATGCGTGCTTACTCTTCAACAGACCTCTCAGTATTCTGTCATCGGAAAGCGTTTACACCATGTTGGAAACTTTGTATTGGAAGCTGTTGATATTCGGCAGGCATCATCTTCCATGATTTATTTAAGTTGCTCTTGAACCTAACCCTTAAGAAATGAGTCAACAGGAAGTTAATAAATGAATAAATCTCATATGTTGTATTAATTTTACACTAATGACGCCGTTCGCTATGATTAAAAATAGAAAAGAAAACACATACGAAAATAGATCTTTATAAATAATAAGAATACTCGTAAATAAAATAAATCGGGAAACGATATTAATATTGGTTATCTGTCTATCGGTTATATAGCTTATTGGTCATTCAGCATCGTTGTTGATCTTGAGCAGAACCTACTAAAACCAAGGTCGTAGCTTCGTAGATGTCCCCGTGATTTTTTAAAGAGGGTAAAAAACCCTTGGTTATCTGGTCCTCCTGAAGGGAGGTAAAATAACGGTTCCGAGCCTGTGCGATGTCAGATAGTCGTTAAAGAAACCTATCCTAATTAAAAGCAGGATAGGAAAAATTTAGGACTCCTGCTTGAGCATCATCCTATTTGCAATAGGAGCGTAAGAGGGGATTTAATGAATGAACAAACAATTAACCACAATAGGCAGATATCGGTATTAACTTTTCTTTTCTTTGTCTGAATCAAAATCATTGACATGCAAAAAATGCAAACAGGTACAGTAATACTTCGTTTATTCGGATCTCCGGATTATTCAGATCAGATTGTATGTCATTAAAACTTCACATAGATTATAATCTTTACCACTGATAGATAACAATTATTATTTTTATAATAACAAAACTGTTATTTTTATAATGACTCAGTCAGAACGAAGTAGAATAAAACAAAGGGAGTTGAGGTGGATTTTGTGAATAAAATTATATGAAAAGTAATTTGGTAATTTTTTTAATGGTGTTAAAAAACCTACGTACATAAATATATTTTTTTAAGGCAATAAATTCAATTTCGCTTATATGAGGACTTTTTTTGGACTTTCATTGTTTGCATACCGCTTGCTTAAAAACTCTCCGCCTAAACGAAGACATAAACAAACAAAAAATATACAACAACTCATTGCCATTCGCAGAATAAAATAGATAGAAGATACGACAGTATGAAGTTTATTCCTGTGTACGACTCACAAAGACATCTGAATACCTTAAGGATTTTTCTCATAATTTCAAATGATTCTTAAAACATTCTGAAGTATACTTTTTTAAACAAAAATTAAAAAGAAGAGACCTATTTTAAGGAGGAAAACGGTTTATTTCTCAACTATGAAGTTGAAAGATCCGGGATATGTTGCAAGTAACCCCGCCCAAGGAAAGCGATTAACGAGTGAAAAAAAAAATCCTCTAAGCGAGAAATACATCATTCAAGTAGGTACGATATCTATATCAAGACGTTGTTTTGACAAGATTTTACTGCAAAAACCTTTTTTTTTTTGCTTTGTGTTTATCCAAGCACAAACCTTACTTTTAAGAAAAACGAGTTTATGGATTTGAGGCGCTAATATTTTTGTTATTGCTAACATTGCTGAAATTAATATATTCTGGCCTTATTTCTATACATTGGTTTACTATATTAAATATTATAAGATAAAATACTTATCTCCTATAATACATGAAATGAAGTGAAAATGCACTATCACAGACTCAATTATCGAAAATGAAATAGGCAGAGGTGAAACCTAATTTTTAATGGAAAATAAAAAATAGAATAAATGTCTCAAATTTGAATAATCAGAGGTACCAAAAATCTCTATTCTACCAAAAATGTCATTTAAAACCTTATCAAACCTAGTCATCGAAATGTCTAGAATGTATTTGTACCATTCAATGTATGACCCTGCGCCAAAATAATTTTTAGTACAAAAAAAACAAAAAAAAAAAACATACAAAGCATAATTGAAATGCCCTAAAGTAAATTTCATTCCTATATGGACTGATCGAGTATTCTTAACATTTCTTAAAAAAAATGTTTCGACATTAAAATAAGCTCAATTATTAATTTGATTTAATAACTGATCAAAGGGGTATTTATAATTGGATGATTGAGGAATAACAAAAATGAATCCCTTCAGATTATACAACTTTAACCTAAGTTTACATAACAGGATATATTATCGGCACACAAACTAAGGACGGATTCCATTGCTGGAATTAGTGACATCGGGAATCCCTACATGATGCTTTCATCTAAGGAAAAACTTTTTGTTAGAACGTTCTGGATAATAAAGAAGGACATAGTTAATGTATTACTTCAGCATGTAAATAATACAATAACAAATAATACAATCGTCTAAAATTCATGCCTGAAAACCAAGATTATGAATGGATAATAACAAATAAAGAATAATTAAAAACCTACATAGCAACTTACCACACTTTTTATAATTTTATACGCGTTTCCTTTGTTATACAATTCAATTCACGATAGTACAGTATAAATATAAATAATTATTTAAGTAAAATAATAAATTAATTTTGTCCTCTGAATAAGAGAAAAATATTTGATTGAAAAAAAAACACTTTTTTTACTAACAAATAAATTGTGATGTCGAACCAAGGTACTGATTTGGAGAATCAAGCAATTCAAACAACAATCGATTTAAAAACATAATTTTTTTTTTTAAATCGTGAGTAACAATGCTCCTTTGTATGACCAACAATCTGTGCATGATAATAAATATTCAATAAAATCAGAACGAATAATAAAATATATGCTTAATAAATACGTTAACCATTTAGTAAATCAATTTTAATAGTAAAAATAAATCTATCAAACAAAAATTAAGGATAAAAAGAAGAATGAAAATAGGGTGATTACGAAGAATGCCTTTCGAAACCTACACTCACTTGTGACAAAAAGTATTTAAAATGAGTAATGAGATCTAAAAAATATTATTAACTATAATATTAAATAAATTAAATTTTTAGTATATAATAATGATTTATGTAAGTATAATTTTAGCTATGCTTAATTCAATTTCTATATCATACATAAAATCAAATTTTCTCCAAAACAATTTTCGCAAGGTAATAGAAACACAATGATTATTTCGGAAATCGGTTATTAAAAAACACAGAAAAATAATAATAATCCCATTGCCACTGAGTTTTGGCGAGATAGGTTAAATGTAAGCTTGAAATAAACTTGACTATTTTTCATACTTGTAGCAGCGGTTGATGACTTCTCGCCCACGAAAATATCACAAGCCCATTTCGGCATGACAATCAAATTTATTTAAATAATTCATAAAGTAGACAATTCTTGGACACATATTTCGCGAAAATAACACATTTATATATTTATAAAAATATTTTGTCTGCTAAGGAAGAATATTTTTTAAATCTATTAAAGCCTCAAAAAAATTATAATAAATGAGTAGATCACGCATGTCAGAACATTAAAAAATATCCTATCGCCATTAATTCAATAATTTCTTACTGACAATATTTTGAAACAAAAAAAATAATGAGGCTTAAAAATAAAATTTGGTTGACCTTGGAATCCATCTTTGCAAAATCACATGAGTGCTGTAGTACTTATGTCGCATAAACAATGAAATTAATGTGCATAACTTTTAGAAACCGGTACGTTTAAAAAAAATTAAAAAGTAAATTAAAAGTATTTTAATTTTGGCGTTTACTTCGAAATGACTAAAACAAATTTAAGAATATTCCATTTAAATGGTCATAAATTAAAAAATTGATTTTTTGTAATTACTTTTAGTTAAGCTAATAATATGTGAATTATTTTCAATGAAGATTGATGATGATTCCGGGATGGTTCCCAATATAATTGGGTCCGGGAGTGAGCTCAATAACCATATTTTTTAACGCTCAATAAATTATACCTTTCATAAATGTATACGTTAGTCTAATATTCTAAATTAAAAAACAAAACAAAAAAATGTAGCCCTAATCCCCAGAAAATAGATTAATTAGAATAAAATGAATAATCATTGAACAACTACTCACACATATCGCAAGTATTCCATAACGACGTAATTTTAAATTATCGATGCAGCGACACTCACCCACTTCCTTTCCCGAAGACTGCTCGATGAGCACTGCCGGGTGGTCGCCCCATCGGGGAATCTAGGGGAGGTGGGGGGTAAGTGTTCGGCTAAGTTCGGCCATCTTCGGCTGCTCTCCTCGCCGGTCACCCCTATGTCAATATTTGTTTTAGCTCTTTGATGGGCCGCTATTTTGTAATCTGCTGCTCGTTCAAGCCGAGATTGCAAACGTTAGCAATTAATTAAGCCTTTGTGGATGGTTTCCAGAGTCTTCCAAAAGTCATCTTTTATCAGGGGTATTGAAAAATTACACTAAGTAAATTTAATGCAAGCAGCAGGATATCTATCAACGTTTGCCAACTACGCTGAACTGCCAAAAAATTAATAATTGATTATATATGCAGAATCCCAGACATGGAAAAAAATATCTGTGACTCTGTGGAGTACCTTTCATTGAAAAATATTAAAAACAACTCGGTAAATACTCGTCATCTTTCTAAAAAGTTTACTGAGAAGTATTACCGGAGGAGTAAATTTATTTTTTTTATTTTTATAGTAAATATATTTTTTTTTTTCGAGATTTGGAGGCCTATTCCCCACCAATACTTCAATCTCATCAAACCAAACGTATCGATAAAAACCAAACTCAGGGAAAGAAAAAAATTGCAAGAACCCCCCTTAAGTAACTTTACAATACTAATAAGAATAATTATCTATAAATTAACGCCACTCATTGAGTTATTATCAAAGTATAAAATTCATCCTAGTATTTACATGAATTTATTTATCCATATGCCCTCTACCTTAAGCAGTAAATGCCGCTTCCAAAATCCTATTTTTAGTGTGATTCAATTATCTTTTAATTAATCCAATCTTCAATTGTGGCTGACCACCAATTTTAAATTATTTTTAAATAATTTATTTTTTGAAGAGAAAAGATTTGGCTCCGCCAAATCATAGGTATCAGTGAAGAGGAAGGATTTGCTCTGCCTTGAGCCGAGCTCTGTGGTGTAGCGGTTAGCATCCTCGCATGTAACGCAGGAGACCCGGGTTCGACTCCCGGCGGAGCCAAATCTTTTCTCTTCAAAAAATAAATTATTTAACAATTATCTTTTAATGTTTTCATTTTTTTTTTTTTTTTTAATTGTCTTTTAGCATTCCATAAAGGTTTAGTACTTCGGGAAAGTTTGTAGAATACGTCCCCCAATCATTTTCACTCGAAACAAAAATATCAGAAGACATTCATGAGTAAATTTGTAGAGACAGCATAAAATAAATCCTCTTGCTATGATTTGTTGTTTTTTTTTTTTGTTTTTTTTGCTGCATTTTTGTATTTTTGAGGTTCTGTTATAGAACTGCTAGATAGAGGAATTGGATGGTCATTGGAGAAATTGGGTGGCCAGGCAGTATCCATCTCATGTATAAAATGAGACCCAGGACTCATTTTATACTCTGTAGACTCACTTAGCCCAGATGAGTCTCGCATATTTGGGTCGAAACGTAGGCTATAGAAAGTAAACTGTTTTTGATTGAAATTGCTGAGAATCTTAAATATAAACAGTCGACCATTTTCCATCTTTAAATAAGTACATTTTGTAGTGGAAATGATTTCGTTGAAGGGCGTACACAGGTTTCATATTGGGAAAGGAAAGAGTGAAAAAGAAAAATCGATGAATTATTTTAAAGTCTGCAATTACATTAAGTATGTAGTTTATTTTTATCACAATATTTTTACTTTCACTTACTTATATATGAAATATATAGTAAGGAAAGTATTGCAATCGTGAAAAATTTCGACTTCCGGTTTTCAACGGAAATACACGTTTTGGGGTCCCCTGAGTCCAATTAACCAAGTCCCGCGAAATGGTCTGTGTGTGAAAAGATTAGCTCAAAAACTATTAACCGCACAGACCTGAAATTGGGTATTTGGTGTATGTATATGCCCGCGATGTGACAGCAAAAATTTCCACAAAATTGCTCAAAGGGAGGGGGGACTTTATTTAATAACTTTTTAGGTTTTATTCGAATTTCTCAAAAACGGCTCTAACGATTTTGATTAAACTCGGTATTTGGTATATTTATATGCCCGCGATGCGACAGTAAAAGTTTTATCAAAATTGATTAATTGGAGGGACCACTTTACTTAATAAATTTTGTCCCATTTTCAAGTGTTTTTTTTTTATTTACTCAAAAACGGCTTTAACGATTTTGATCAAACTTGTTATTTGATGTATGTATATGACCGTGATGCGTCAGCCGAAATTTTATCAAAATTGGTTAAACGGAGGGGGCACTTTACTTAATAAATGTTGTCTCATGATCACGTGTTTTTTTTTGTTTACTCAAAAACGGCTTTAAAGATTTTGACCAAACTCGGTATTTAGTGTATGTATATGCCCACGATGTGGCAGTCAAAATTTCATTAACATTGATCAATTGGAGGGGGCACTTTACTTAATACATTTAGCCCTATTTTCACGAGTTTTTTTTATTTACTTAAAAACGGGTGTAACGATGTTGTCTAATTAATTATATTTTAGTTTAGAAACTTTTCCATAATAAATTTTTGAAAACAATATAAAGCGATTTTAGAGGAACAGTAAACGTTCTTGATTTCTAGAAAGGCATAAGAGACGTAAATACACTTACCGATTCTCCTTCACAATGTATTTGCAAAAAGCAACTCGTAATAAAACAAAACAAGCAAGTAGTAAAAAAAACTCGACTGTTGATGAAATTAGTCCCTTCATAAATAAATTAGCAATAATGAATCGAAAAGTGCTGAGAACTACCAAATTTTCCTATACACATACTCTATAACTTATGGAGATCTACAAATATAAGTATATACTTAAATGTGGAAAAATGTGTGAAGTTGAGGAATGGCGTTTACATATTATCGAAACACGTCGATTTCTAATCTAAGTAAGTTCGTAAGTGAAAGTTGTGTGTTGCGCCCACCGCACCAGATTTTTTTGAAATATATTTATACATCAAACGAGCAATTTAAAAAAAAAAAAAATAATTATCTGAAAATGTTGCTTTGATATAGATATTTCATGTTCTATATTTTTAAGTTGTATTACAAGTAAATATGAATAACTTGAAATAAGACCATGAAAAAGAAAACAACATAAAATTATAAGTTATATTTACAAGAAAATGCTATGGATAAAAAAGAAAATAACCAAGGATGGGAAAGGTAATATACACGATGAACACCTATGTTCGCCTGCGACTAGTTCACATTAACCATCTCTTCCTTTTCTTTATTTAATTACACTTTGCATTCCCACAATTCTTCTTTTTTTTCATGATACAGTTATCTCTTTTTTGTTTTATATAACCGTTAGGCGCAAAATACAAAAAATAAATATCGAGCATTTCCTCGCAATCATGTTGTTACATAAACAAGGATTAGACAAATTTACTGTTTTGGTGAAGAGTTGAGCAGCATATTATATAAATATAGCATATGTATTATCTACTTGGTTTTCTTTTTCACTATAGTAAACAATTATATATATTTTTTTATTATTATGTATATACTACACTTCTTTGTATTAACTGTATTGAAATTAATACTCTGATACAATCGCTTTATGTTGTAAAGTTGTAATTGATGCGTTCAGTTTCGATTATTTTTTTGTATGTAAAGTAATCGAAATTAAAATTATATACAATCCAATTAACAAGTGTTAATTACTATTAAATTCATTCTTAACCTAATAAATTTAATTAATATCAAAAAGAAGATGTATGTTCATTTCGATATTACTATCGAAAATATTCCAGTGTTGAATGAATTATTTTCTGTTTTTGGGGATCCTCATCAGGGGCGGTCCCAGTGGTATAATCAAAAGTATGAAGTTTATTTTAATAACAATATTTTTTTTAAAATACATTTATACACAGGATAAATATTGAAATGAATGATAACAGAATAAACAAGGGAGGAAAAGGTGGTAGTCCTCCCGAATTTTTGGTATAAAAAAGTTCAGTGGAATGAATTAGCGCTTCTAATACTTAAAAAGTATTAGATGTGCTAATTAAAATAGTTACTAAAAAAATATAAAAATAAATAAGTTGTTTTTCTATTTAAGTATGTTTTTTTTTTACATCAATAAATCCCCCCTTTTTCTGCGGGACCGCTGCTAATTCACAGCAAGTAAAAATCATAACAAATTCCAATTTTGTTTTCAAACCATTATTTAATAATATTCCGAAGTCAGTGACAAACCGGAAAAGTATGTTTAGCAGCTAGCTAATCGTATGGTGGAATGCTGTGAGACCTTCGCGGTCTAAAGAGAAA
The DNA here is from genome assembly GCA_911387785.2 of Aelia acuminata. Lineage (NCBI taxonomy): Eukaryota > Metazoa > Arthropoda > Insecta > Hemiptera > Pentatomidae > Aelia > Aelia acuminata. The sequence continues at coordinate 174,107,559 of OU426978.1, forward strand.
TGCCGAGGAGAGAAGTGAAGTTTGGGAAATCGTAAGAAATACAAATAAAAGTGAAAGTTCAATGTTCTGTATAGTCTGTGATTTCGTTCCCACAGGACTTACCAGTAACCCTGAACTTTATTCTCTACATACATAGATAAAATGTCGAGATATTCATTCTCCTAATCTTTTAGTATGAAATATCATTCTAATATGATAATACTGATTTGTTTAGTCGTATATTTTTTGACTTAGCGATCTCATAATACTAGTGAAGGATATTTATGTTTTTCCCCTTTCTAACCAAGAGCGTCATTGACAGATTTTATCGAGAACTCAAGAATTCGTTTTTTTGCGTTTTAGCTGCCGTACAAAAAAATTCAGCTTTGTATTAACGGAAACTTGCGCATCGACTTTAACAGACGGAGTTACAAATCCTTTAAGTGTTATGCACTCCCTACACTTTCAAAATATTTATCAATAAGTATGTATTGAAAGGCTATATTGATCGCTAGAGAAAGATTCAAAAATATTGACAGCATATTGATAGGAATATAGATTGATGCTCATATTGACGGTAAGGACATTAATCAATATTTGTCTTAGTATTGTTTGATACAACATACAGTGAACCCAGGGAGACTAGAGATGATTTATGAAAAGGAGGACATTTCTTTTGAAAAAGGAGGACATCGTTAAAAAAAGGAAGACAAATATAAAACTCAGTAGATTTTATTGATAAATAACTACCTTTACAAACTTAATAAATCAAACAAAAAGATTATTTAATATACAAATCTTACACCCCACACTTAAAAGGAAAGAGAAACTTAAAGAATAAAGTTTTTTGATAAAGAATAGTAGCCACTAAAAAAAAAAAAAAAAAAAAAAAAATTATAAACATATTAAAATAGAAACTAACCATTTTTATTTTATTTTCTCCATCTAATATTATAATGAATAAAATAGGGAAAGTAAAATTCTTCATGAATTCCTCTGACTTGATTATATCGTCATCACCATGCTAAAGTAACGAATATGCATAGGTTTTTAGCTGAACATTCGTTACTTTAGCATGGTGACGACGATATTTATGATAGTAAATCTGGTTTAGATAATAAATATTTGTGATACTCTGTGCATGTCATATGTTTAAAATTATATTTCACCTAAATGTAATCAGTCCTTAGCCACAGTAGTCCTTATACAGCTTAATTTCAGTTGGTTTCGCTCTTCACTCCAGTATACCTTTATGTGGTAAACTGTTTCCACACTAAAGTTAATAGAGCTGGGCAAAGCAAAACAAAAATTAATAGGTCAGAAATTTAACATAATTTTATGAAATGAAACTATGTTGTCTTTCTTTAAGTGTCTAATTCTAATTTAATATGACTTCAAATAAATGTCTGTCATTCAAAATTTTATTTTTTTAACTTCGAATCGGGATAAATGACGGACATTTTCTCATTTTGCCCAAATGCCGGGAGGACAGGAGGACAAAGCTTAAAAAGGAAGGCATGTCCTCCAAAAACCAGAAGTCTGGTCACCCTGAGTGAACACCTCCGTGATGGCCAACCAATCGGAGTCCGATTGTGATTTGATTATGATTATTAATAATTATTTATTTTATTATATAGGGATTCAATAGAATTTTGGAAAGTTGATTTTTAATCTGAGGGGAATAAAACAGTCCATATGGAGGGACAATATTATTATAATAATTAAGATTACTAATAATGTAAGTGGAGATAGCTGGCATGACCCACGAAGTACTCCTGGTCCATTTTTATTACAAAATATGAATTCATGAAGTCTGACATCCAATAATCAAGTAGTACCAGTGACTAGGGCAATGTTAGGGCCCATTTCTTAAAACTCATCACAAAGGCATTCGAAGTCCCTTACAGAAGTCTGTCAGCTTAAGTGCTTGGTTACCAAGAAAACACTATAATGTTAAATCGATGTTTCGGGGGTAAGGGAACCGTCTTTATGTATACGCCCCTCTTACTAACATCGGATCCAGAGGAGGTGTGCGATATGATTGGATTCTCTTTTACTAAGCAGCAATTAATGCAATTTCGTGCCACAAAACTTCAAAATGTGCTATTCCGTGGAGTGCCTAAACTCGTGCAGTATTTAAAACACCCTTTAGGCTTAGTTCGGGTGAGCAGCTTGAGTTCGCTATGTACTGAATTTTCAATAAAAAGATAAAATTGCACGGTAATCTTAGCTTTAATTATAACCATAAACGTTATACCTCCCAAACCTCTCCCGAATGTCATGCAGACCCATATATACATATACATAGTTTAAATCAAGTACTTCATAACTCATGGAATTTATAAATAAAAAAAAATTGGCCCCATCACAGAACATTTTGGATCTGCTGATATCTATTAAATATACATATATGTATATTCAATAGGTACATTTACCCAAAAAGTTCAATATCAATAGATTGGATATTTTATATAAATAAAAAGGTTTGTATAAAGATTAAAGCGTTTGATATATAAAGATTGAGGCGGTTTGTTGGAATAGGAACAAAAGGAGAAACGAAGAAGTAGGCCTGACGGTAGGATTGGAGAACAGACAATGGAATGTTTGTTTTTGCCGCTACTGTTGCAAAGGCAGAGGCCACCGTGTATAATTGAGGCCGGCAATAGCGGCACCTTAATATCTATCCCACCGCCCTCCCATTCTGTCCTTTGTTACACTTTGATCTATGTATCTACACAAATATACATGTTTACAAATACGGAGCAAGGAGCGAATGGGTCATGAACACTCCAAATATTTCGGCTTTTCAATTTTTTTGTATTTTTAAGCGAATAATGCAATTAGGTAGTTACTATGCCCTGAACATAACACTTTAGGTTGTTTAGATCGCAGTCCTTCTTAATACAAGGAAATAATCTCAGGGCTACCCTACCCCCCCCAAATTTCGTGCGTATCCGCCTCTGATCAAAAGTCGGTAACATTCTTTGATCTGCCCAAAACGTAACTCCGTGTTTAAACCGAATTTTGTAACAATTCCAGTTACCAGTGTCCAGGCGTTGCCATCCAGTAATTTATATCCGTTTTGTTCTTTTCGTAATGTAACATTAGTACATCAGATAATCACAATCACAACTGGCCGTTCGTAGAAAGTTTTTAAGCCCCCTTCACACTTTTTAAGCACTCGCCACACAAAGGATCGACGTCATGATCTTCAACGTCTAGAAGCATGGTACTTCCTATGTATCAATTAATCAGCAAGAATCACGTCCTCCAGGGTATCTGTCGTTACGCAATGATGATCACAAAACAAAGTAAAAACCAAATGTTAATAAACATTTTGCTAATAACTTTTGTTATCAACCAACAATAAGGAGATGAAATTTGTTACTAGCTCTGATACAAACCCGTCTTTAAACTATACAATATAACAGTAAAAAGAAACCAACGAAAAATAATAATTAATATAATTGTATTTAAAAAAAACAATGGTAGTAATCTTACGAAAACGACAATGGTCTCATTAAAATACCTTTATTATCTTCTGGGCTACGGAAAATATTTATTTATAATTGATAGAAAATGAATATTTATTTGCATAGTACGTAAATATCTAAAATAATATTACTTTTTAGTAACTGGCAAAGATTTGGGACGCTTCACATTATTGATCGCCCTCACCAAATATTCCTGGAAGAAGCTTCACGTGATCCAAATAGGGCCTTCAACGCGCATTGTAATGATGAAAAGCATTTCCAGATTTTTTGTATCATTCTTCTTCTTCTTTTTTTTTTGTTAGTTCTTTAATTTTTATATTAATATACAAAAATATACAATGGTAAATTTGAAAATTATTGCCGTTTTGTTACCCTATTGTTCGGAAACGTACCCCAGGGGTCAAAAATGAAAAAACAAATACGCCCCAATTTTTTTTTTTATAATTAAATTTCTCTAATCAATATTAGACATAAAAAATGCCAACAATTTATTTATTGTATTCTTCAAATTAATAATTTAGCGTGGAATTTAAATTTTACACTTTGAAGTGTGCATATTATTTTGACAACCTTAGTACTATCTTATAAACATGGTCAAGTAATATATTAAAAAAAAATCAAAATGATAATCTATGGGACCAAATGGGATAACCAAGGAAATCAGGACCAAAGATTTACAATACATACTTTAGTTAATATCTATAGTTTATAATTTAATTAATATTTAATATACTCTATGTTAATATCACTTGCATATTTTATAATCAAGAATGCGTCGGCTAATATCTATTATCTTTCATACTTGGCCAGATTAATAATCTCAGTTTATAAAAGCAATTACAGCTGTAAGACTTCCTTAAAACAATCATTAATGCTGATTGTAGATCCCGACCAATGCGGAATGCATCCGCCCCAAGTTGACAAAGAGAATATGCTGGGAAATGCATTAAAACCACAACTGCAAGTTCTGCATCGACATGCAGTGAGCTCATCGGAGATTGAAATGACGGAGATGCAAATGGGCGTTTAAGGTTAGTTTGCGGGACAACCAACGAGTTACTAATAAGGCAACGGATGCTGGACCGACGGGAAGGCGCCTAAAGGGTAGACCAGGCGTAGGTGTGAAGATAACATTAATTCCGAGTGGGTATCCCATGGTTCGGAAAGCTATACTATCGGTATATGTTTTCTTTTTTTATTAGGAATTTCACCAATTAATTACAATAAAAAACAACCTCCCGGAACAAGCAGATCAAATGTTTATGAATATTTCATGTTTTTCAATTAAAGCTGGATTGAATCAAACTGGAATTTTATTATTATAATAGAGTAAGTAACACTCTAACAATGGAAATTCCTTAATTAATCGACAATTAGAAAAAAAGGTACATTGGATAAAAGAAATATGAAAAAATAAAAGATGTTCTGAATGAACTTGAAGAATGCAAAAAGGTGGTTTGCTTATAAATGAATCGAAAACAATATACATCTGATACATAATTTTCTGTTTAATGATGTGACTTTAAAAAAACGAGTACAGCACTTCACCTACCTTGGAACTGTAGACAAGAGAAACTCGGAGAGATAATAATTCCTATAAAAAAAAGCCTCGGCAAATTGTTCAAATCGTCACTTTTATCAAAAGATGGTATTTTATCAGCTAAACATTTATTAATATCTTATCAGACCTATTGTTTCTAATGGTGCGAAATCCTTAAGCCTTAAACTTAAGAAGCTTAAAATAGCGGAAAACGGGCTTTAAGAGTATCCGAAAGGAAAATATTAAGACACGTCTTTACATGTATGAAAGCAAGATATCTGAGAAATTAGAAGTAATTGGGAGAAAGAAACCTGATACAACAAAATATAATGCCTTTTATCAAAGCCAAAAGAGTAATTCGGCTAGGTCAAATGCGATGAGCGAATGCATATGAAAATATTATCTGAGAAAATACCTGGAAAAAAAGAAGAGAGATTGATAGACTGTCAAGAAGAACCTGGTATAAGGACCCGGAGAACTTGCGATGCTGTCAATAGCTGATTGGCGGGGTAGGATTTTGGATCGGGATGAATGGAGGGAAGTCTAGTCATACACTTTCCTGCTGGAGTCTAAGGTCACGCACGGGTCTTAGACTGTAGACTCGTTTTAGTAAGCTTTATAACAATAAAACTATTACCATTTCCTTATATAAACCGCTTTTATTTTATTTTATTTTTTACTTTTTAAGGAAAGTGGATTGAATTTAAATATTTCTGATCAATAAAGTTTTAAGTACATACTTATATTTCAAATTGGGTGTTCGAGGGTCACCGGGAAGGAGTCGGGTTTCACCATTATTAATAGAGGCTCTTGACTGGGTATGGGCAACCTTTGACATGTTGTAGGCCAACCTTCCGCCGCTTTCAAAAGTAGTGCATTTTTTGCGCATAAGTTTTTTGAATATACGTAAATTATTGTTGTTCAAATGAAGTCCGATAAACGCCGAAGTTATGATGCCCTTATTACTCTTAATCTTCCTCATTTGGAGTAAGTGGTTTTTCAAAATGTCTCGCGGGCCGGATCAAATCTTACAGTGGGCCGATTACAACTACATGGGTCTAAGGTAAGGCGCACATTGAACTGGGCCACGCATGCAAAGCAGAGCAGAAAAGATCAAATAAAAACAGATTAGGACAGGGCGGCATGAAAAAAACCTGCGTCGCATAGTTTTCCGCGGACATTGGACCGCGCGCTTCCTTTCTACTTCACGTTTCACAAAAACCGCTCTGCTCTGCTCTGCGTATATATATATATATATATATATATATATATATATATATATATATATATATATATATGGTCTATGTATAAGTCTATACATAGGGAATGTTAGATACAATATACAAGGGTCTAAGTGATATTTTTGTAGTAAATTTTGTATAGTAAACATTTTGAGTAAATGAAAGGTAAAGTTTAAAAAAAAAAATAGCTTTTACCATTTTACCCGTTTCAATGAAATTAGAAAGAATCATATTCGTTCTCTGGTGTTATGTAGCATAGGAAGGTCAATACCACATAAATATTATCATAGGTAGGTATTGGTCGGATAGGGGAGGGGGAATTATTTAAACTCGTTTCCATCAAACTTACTTATTAAAACTTATCACTGTCACTATGATGTCTTTACCAATCAAAAGAGTGGCATTTTTACTACCATATCCCGCATCTAACTCGATTTTTTCAAAAATTAAGACCCCTTCTGAAGGTGTACAATTATTATTGCATTTATTATAAAAATAACTTCTCACATAAACACAAAGAAGGTCAGACTCAAAGGTTATTTATTCGTGACATTATTTATTATTAATTGAAATGCTTAACTATTTGCCAAAATAGTTTTGAAAATTAACTCTTAGATTCTTTAACTATCCCTTTCCCTGCATGCCATGGCCCCAGCCAGGATATTGCAATCCACTCCCTCCCCTCTACCCCATCCTGTATGCTAGCTGTAGTAACAACAAACGAAATAACTAAAAGTAATAACCATTTCCGAGGGATTGCAATTAATTAGAAAGCAACGTCGCAAAGGGATTTCCCCCGAGATCGGTTAGAGTTGGTTATTATTGTTGAGCTATTACCTTTCTCCTTGACAATCGATTGATTATTCATAAAAGGAAGGGCGCGTAGTTGTACTTCTCGCCGTCCTTCTTTCTTTACGACCTTTTTTATTTCCAGGAGAAAATATCCGCTGGGACTATAAAAGGGAATCGTTTATCACGGGCGCCATCTGTCAGAACGTGGGACAAGTCTAGTTCTCACAAACAGCTATTGCCTTCATAGAGAAATTAATATCATTTCTAGGTAATTTGTCCAAGATTCCCCGTAAGAGGTCGTGGAATCTAACTCCCTTATTTGTTTCGAAATGTAAAGTCTCATAAGAATATTATTTTCAAAATTCTGATCTTTGGTTCCTCGCTAGAAAAGGTAGAGAAACGTTATTTAAGCGGAAAGTTAAAAAAATTATGTCCTCAGAATATAAAAAAAAAAAAATCTGGTAATTATGTAGAATCAGGGTGGATTGAACCCACCTTATTCCTGTCATTTCTTGTTATCTTTATCTCCAGTGGTTCCATATTTTCTATTTATTTTTTAAATTTCTATATGGCACTTAGTTTACTATGTCCTTTATTTCTTATTTCTTATTATTATTATAAGAGAGATTGAGAGGGAAAGGTCTATCGCATAGGGTATTTCAGTATTTGTTGAGTTATAAACACAGCAGTTTGTACCGCGCATTTTTTACTTACAAACTTTCTAGTCGAATTTCACCTTAAAAATATTAACAATGAAATTTGGTTTCCGTGTCTGCCTTTAATCAGATCCATCTGATCAAACCAGATTTTGAAAAACTTTAAAAAATTGGAAGGGTAGGTATCCAGAAAGTCCCAAATAAATTTCACCACCTCCCATCTCTTACTTTGGTTAGAAATATTTAGGGGGATCTCCGATTTTTCCCTAATTAAGAGAAAATGTGGGAGTATTGGAGAAAAAAAAAAAGGAGCTTCATAAATAAATCCTTCCACTCAATTTTCTTTCGAACTTCTAAACGAATGCTGCTAGGATAAATATACTAACGGTCTGGATAAAAAAAAAATAATAATAATAAGGAAAAATTTCAATTCAAAAACGTTACTTTACGTAGTTAAAAAAAAAGAAAAAGATTCGTGTTTCCGTGTTATCTCATCTAATTCAAGAAGCATAAAATATTACATCATGTTAGAAGTTAGATCGGAAAATAAAAATTATGGGTCACCTGTGGTGTAGTGGTTAGCATGGCAACCTACAATACTAAAGATCGCAGGTTCGCGTCCAGTGGTAGCCATAGGATTTTTTAAAGGGAGTAAGAAATCCTTTGCTATGACGTTCCTCGGTTAGGACGTAAAATGGAGGTCCCGAGCCTTTACGATGTCAGGTACTCGTTAAAGAACTCTATCCTAATTATATCTGGATAGGCAAAAGTTAGGATTCCCTCAGTAGCATCATCGGATTAGCCTTAATATCACAAAGGTACGTTAAACAAACAAATAAAAATTATTATATTTATATTGCCAAAAAAAAAAAAAAAAAAATCCGCGTTTTTATAACTTACTAGCATAAGATGAATGTATATCAATTTAATAGTAAATTGAAAGATGAATTATGTTTCCTGTATCCGCTTCCTCCATTAGGTGAAATCAAGCGATGAATAAATTATTCAAAATTTATATCGGTCCAATAAAGGTTTCATTGAAAACTGGCTCTTTTCCTAGGTTCATAAAAATTAAAAATTCAACCAGTAATTACCGTTTTCCGGCTTATTTGGGGTCGTGAATGGAAACAAGCCTCACCAGAACCGGTTATCTTCAATTTTATTTGAAATTGAAAACATTTCACCATCTCCTCTTATGTTTATAAACACTTATATACATAAGAAGTGACCTAACTTCTTGGCATTATCTATATACGCTAGTCGATATAACAGAAAAACATTACTTATATTTTCATGTTTCTGAAGTGGATTGCAACCGATTATTTTAGATTACCGAGGAAAATTAATAATCAGGATTTTCAGTCTGATAATATTTTTTATTTAATCTGACAAAGTTCCGACTCAATTACTTCCCCTCTATCACATATCGTAGGTATGTCCTACGTGACTACGACCAAGACAATGTCACACCTAGATTTCCAAAGCGCCCGTCATATAAACAACTGAATAGTGACACCGGGAGATTACCTTCCTTCAGAAGTAGCAGTGGAAGGAAGACAGTGATGGCCGTGATATAAGTGCCCCGAATCTAGGACCCAGCTGGTGGAGCAGGTGCACGCGGTAACGGTTACTGGGTCAGCCTCTGCCCCTCCAAGAGGTGCCCACTGTTTACAGTGTAGTTGAACAAATATCCATATCTAAGGGAAATCAATACATGCGTCTATGTACCCAAGGTAAATGGTGTAGGGTGGAAACTCTATTTAGAGATCTTTCTTCTTTAAATGTCTAATCCATAATAAAAAGAATTTTTTTTTTGTATTAATGTAATCTTAATTTGTGGGTGACCACCTTTTTTAAATTATTTTTAAATAATTTATGTTTGAAGAGAAAAGATTTGGCTCCGCCGGGAGTCGAACCCGGGTCTCCCGCGTGACATGCGCGGATGCTAACTACTGCACCACAGAGCCAATCCTTCCTCTTCACTGATACCTACTCCCCCGATCTCGCATAAAAGGTGGTCACCCACAAATTAAGATTAGGTTAATATAAAATAATTTAAAATTGACGTATGTCAATAAATACCAGAAATTGGACAAAATTTGTCCACCTCCCGTTACTACTCGCAAAAATTGCGAGATCGGGGGAGTAGGTATCAGTGAAGAGGAAGGATTGGCTTTGCTTGGAGCCGAGCTCTGTGGTGCAGTGGTTAGCATCTGCGCATGTCACGCGGGAGACCCGGGTTCGACTCCCGGCGGAGCCAAATCTTTTCTCTTCAAAAAATAAATTATTTAAAAATAAAAAGAAAGGTTTACTTAGGAAGAGGTGGTACTAAGTTGCGAGCAGAGCTAAAAGTCATATGAAATGTAGGGTGTAGATTGAAAAAATATATATCTGGTGCAAACATTCCACAACATTCACTTTCCAACTTGGGGCGTATTTAGCACATAATTTGGGGGGCCTTGAACACCCCGGTCGCACACTGACGCGTTCCCTTCGCCTGACAGCAATTTGGTTTAGAATTTTAGGAGAAATGTCTTTGCATTATTCCTTTGCAAATATTATTATAAATATAAATACTTAAAATATTTGGATGGGGTCATGACCCTGCGAACCTCCCCCCCCCCTCTGGATCCGCCCGTGTTTCCAACCTCCTTTTATGACTACAAACATTTTTTTTTGGTAATAAAAGAACATGTGCCATATTGGAAATTCTAAGTGAAACAATAAAAACTTTTTGGTCAATGAAAATTATTTTCCATCGAATATGTTTAATAGTTTAAATAGATTTAGAATTATAGGTCTGACTGATCATTGTAAATTATGTAATTTTTAAAAATAAAACCATATGCTCATTCAAGTACTTCTTTCCGATGCTCAATTTTGACGAAATCTTTGCTGTCACTTCAAATGCACATATCGCTCGTCGACCGCTTATACCAAACGATAGTGGTGATTCCTCGAATATTTTAATTAATCAATAAAGCTGGCATCTTTAATTAGCTCTCCTGAAAAATTGCCTCTTTGGGTTGAACCAGTCTTCCATAGTTTTTTAACTAATCAGTATTTTACTTTGTTACTTTGTTTAGTTAATTACTTTGTTGTTAAAAGTGAAATTTTATCACCAGCCAACGTCTAAAAGACCTTTGTAATTAACTAGAGAGAGGCACAAATGCAGAAACAATCAAGACTTAAATTATATATAGTTTACCAAGGTTTCGATCAAAATTGTAGGTCTTCATCAGGGCCGAATGAAGAGAAAACCTAAGTTTCACAGCTAAGTTTAAAGGAACCGAAACCATTTACAAAATCAATAATTAATTTATTAATGTACGAGCAGACCCAGCCACACTGTTGATGTGGCTCAGGAGCTATCATGCGTTGAATTAATTATATTCTATTATTTTTAATACAGTCGAATCAAAATTCAGTGATAAAGTTAAAAACGTTTCAGCTAATCTAAAAACCAACGATATTTAGAATAGAACACTACGACAAATTTAAAATTGTTTGGTAAAAAATTTAGAAGGGTTAAATTTTTTATTTCCTACATCTTTATACATATTTGACTATAGAAAGTATTATTGATGCATTCATTTAGCACTTACTGGATTATCTAATAACTATTAATATCAGCAGATGCGAAATTAAATATTACTAAAACACATGTAAATGGAACTAATCTATATAAATAAAGATGAAATTCTGTTTGTTTGTTTGTTCTTTATAGAAATCTATACCGTTTGTCCTAAATTCTCCAAATTTCGCTCAGTGGATCTTCATACCAGGAGCGAACACCTGTCCATATCAAAATTGCATAACTTCAGCCAATCTCTGGGTATATTCTTTATTGTTATAAATATCGTTATGATCTAACTATTGAGGCCAATAATCGAGGAAAAAAATATCTTATCTTTTAAGTTGGGCAAAACTACAAACAATAAGCCAAATTTAGTAGTAGAGTAGTTTCTGATTTTACCCCCAACAACCATATATATAAAGATAATATGGACCAACAATATTCTCGGATAATCATTTTATTTTTAAATATGTGCATTTCCATTAATACAACCTCCTAAAGAGGGGATGGAATGCTAAGGCACTCGGAGGCATTGTTTGCAGGTGGCAGGCAACGTGATTCTTGTTATTCAACATTTTAGCTCATAGTCGGTTGTGCTTGGAAAAAAATTGTATAAGATTTGAAGAGGATAGACAAAAATTGTTTGTGATAGAAGGAACAAGAGAAAATCCACATGACATTGGATGCTATATAAGTACGAGTTATGTTATAAAAACGAATTAGGATTGGGAATTATTTAAAATATAGGTTCGAGTCATGAAACGGTTTTTATATAGAAGAGGGCATACAATTTTGAACGGTTCTTCAATGGAATTGTTTATTTATCAGTCCTGTTCTGTATCAATCTGTAACAACCCATGTTAATCAGAAAGCGAACCTTTTATACAACTAGTTCAATTAGTTATCACATCTCTTCCAAACCAATATAGTTTTTCGGCCTTATTGAAAAGAAAGAATTAATTCTGAAACAGCAGCGTTGGTTTAGGCGTTACGACATCGGCTAGCCCATTCTTAAAGGAACATTAAGGCTACAGAAAGTGCTAAAATTGAAAATCCTTTAACTATGTGTAAGAAGTTATGGTTAAGTAAAAAATCGTCGAAATGAAGGAGCGTTCAACACCATTACATAATTATTTCGCAAAATGGCTCGTTTTCACTGATAGAGGAAGTAAGTTAATAACCAGCAGCAAGTCGAAAACGGTATTCGAGAGTTTTAAAAATAAAAAGATAAAAGAGTGGTACATGAGTGGTCTTCAAGAGTTGGTGATAGTTGGCTCATAACCATATAACATGGGGGTTATTTTTTAAGGATTGAACTGAAAGTAGTTATTATATACTTATTCATAGCAGTAAAACGGAAATGATGTATTCAATGGGGCATGAAATAATTCACACTATGTAAAACAGTACTATAAATAAAAAATCAATTACGTCAGAAATGGAAAGGCTAAAGCGACAGTAACCTATTCATTAATGAGAATTTAATTGATTAATAAAAAACATTTTATAAAAAAATATTAAACCCACTTCGAAACCTAGGAACCAGTAAAAATAAATTCACTGAAAAGTATGAAATAATTACCTTCTGATTTTTATGAATACACAGCAAAATTGAAAATGGTATAAAACGTGGAAAAGTGCAATAAGACGAATAATTTTATTTTGATTTGAACACATACTCACTAATTGTTAATAAAAATTATTAAATTTAAATATTAAATACCATGTTCAATTCAACACAATCTTTTCGGAGGCGGCGCAAAATAGAAATAACATGTTACTGATACAATTCCATTAGTAGGCATTGAAATCAATAGCTGGGAAGAGAAGATCAATCCAGGAGATTTTCATAATGTCTAGCGTAAAAAATTTTAAATTTTGCGCCGCCTCCGAAAAGATTGTGTTGTATTGAACATAGTATTTAGTATTTAAATTTAATAATTTTTATTAACAATTAGTGTGTATTTGTACAAATCAAAATAAAATTATTCGTCTTATTGCACTTTTCCATGTTTTATACCATTTTCAATTTTGCTGTGTATTCATAAAAATCAGAAGGTAATTATTTCATACTTTTCAGTGAATTTATTTTTACTGGTTCCTAGGTTTCGAAGTGGGTTTAATATTTTTTTATAAAATGTTTTTTATTTCACAATTTTTAGTTGGAGAAGATAACAAATGTAGAAAACCGTAAGTTGGTTTAAAAATTTCGTTGGTCATTGGTCGTTGATAAAATAAACGTTTGTTTAAAAATTTCGAAATCTTTTTACCGCTCTACCACGTTTGTCTTTCCCAGGTCTTTTTATTATACAATAATTGTATAAAATTATTATGAAATACACTTTACCTTTTCAATTTTATACACACAGAAAAGTGGGAAAGCGGTGCGTGTATTATACAACTTTCAACACACTACTTTTTATGATTATAAATGGATTTTTTTTTTTTTAAAAGATCAATGTTCAATTGGGAAGGGAACACATAAAACGTTTTTCACAATGATAATCTTTTTCCTTTGCTAAATGTCGTCAGCACTTGTCATTTACGTAGAGAATCAGTGTTCCGAGATGTGTTGAGTTAAATAAATCCGGCCATTCCAAGATGAAGTAGATAAGTCACTGAACAGTCGAGATTTTGGTCGGTTTTAGACATGATATCGTTAATGGAGAATCGATGAGGATGCTAATATGACCTATAGTAAATTTGAAAGTAATTTTTAAATTTTGATGGCTTGAATATCCTTCTGAAAACTATGGCGATATTATACACGACTTCATTGGATAGAAGTCCCTGCAAAAAAAGGGGCAACCATAAAATTTATCGATATCAAAAAGACTGCCCCGCTAGGATATAAGCAACAGGGTTTGGGACTCACATATGGTTAATTTATTATTACGAAGGATATTATTATTCTCCGTATTAGACTACTGACTTAATTCCAAAGGTTGATTCAATTATGATCGTAATTCCTTTCGATGAATTTTTGACTAAATTTATTACCGAAGTACTATGAATTATATCCTTCGTAATAAAACATTATTCAGAAAATAAATTGCTAAACAATGTTGCTTCAATTCTAGTGGCGTAGCATTTATCATCATTTTTAATAATAATTTCCATGACTGCCAAATTTTTGCTGAGGGGACTTTCATACAATGAGGTTGTTTTCGGGTAGTTATCAAGTTTTATTGTGTAGTTTTTATTGATGGATGAACACCACGAAAAGCCTCGATAGTTGTAGAAACAAATTTAAAAACCTATACTAGAAATCCGGATAACATAACAGAAGTGTCACCCTTAAAGGATCGGCACAAGACCTCCGGCAAGATATTCAACAGTAACCGAGTGCATCCGGAAGAAGACAGAGGTATCTGAATCCTTTATTAAGTCAACTGAAAATGAGCTTTTCCAGGAATTATTGTATTCTTTTTTAATGTGCATAGTCAATAAAAGATAGAAATCAAAATCTAATTTAAATCAATAATAGCTACGATTTTAAATTTAAACGATCCTTCGGGAACTTAAAGAAGTCTTAAATTCTGCTTTAAAACGAATACCGATTAAATACTCAATCTTTCTTGGAATTCCACGAATTTTGTTGTCTTATGATTATGGAGTCCAACCGTTGATTAGATCTAAATTAAGAAGGTTTACTGTTATCAGTGAATATACATCTATCTATTGTTTATGCTAATATCGCTACAGAAAACGACAGCGATATTATATTCTGCTGATATTTATATCTTCATTTAAATCTAATGTTGAAAAATTAGGTTATGTATAGGTTTGTTCCAACAAGCACGTAAAACACATCGATAACTAACAGACTGCTCATGTTCTCCCCCCACTCTTTTGATTCTGAATTTGATTGGTTGGTTTTCCCATTTGATTCATCCAGCAGTAATACAATATTTGGGTTTGTTAGTTATCAATTAGTTTTAATAGCTTGTTGGAGCATACCTTATGTTATATATGCCATATGTTTTTCCAATAAGTAAACAATTTGAGCGATAATTAAATAATTATTTTCATTTTTTTTCCCGATAACTTCTTAAATAAATTAGGAACCCCAAAAAGGTTTAAATGGGACCACCTTGGGAAAATACTCTACAAGATGCAAAAGGTTTCGTTCCAATTGGTCCACCCATCTCTGAGTAATCGGTGAACATACATAGAAAAAAAAAAAAAAAAAAAAGGCACAAAAAAAAAAAAAAGTCACATACGTATCGAATTGAGTAACCTCCTCTTTCGTTCGAAGTCGGTTAAAAAGAGGCTCACGCGAGGTTTTTTCTTCATGTCACGCGATAAACAGTTTAGATACCGATTAATTATCACCGAATAAACATTAAAATAATTAATTAACCGATAAAAACAAATTAATTTTAATGAAATTATTTCCAACAACCTGGAGGGGGCTATAGCAGACTGTTTAAGCTGATGTGTGTAAAGAGAGTAAACAGGTAGTACAAAGAATCCCCAAAACAGACTTCAAAGTTAGGAATTCCTTTTTCCGGTAATTTTTTATTTATTTTATTTTCTAGGTATACAAAAAAAGAAAGAAGAAGTACAGAATTAGAATTGAACCAGTTCAAGACCGATTTAAATAGAAACTACATCCAATGACGTCATCGACTGACTCAACTCAGCCAATTAATGAAGTTTTCTTATCCAATTATAACGAAGCGATTGTTTATAAACTCCTGGTTATTCGGCCCAGGCTTACAACAATGCGATATATGGGTCGGAGAATGGTGAACTGCTTAAACACAATTATAAACAATTAAACAAAATCTTTTCAGTACAGATAATAATAAAGTTGAAATTTTAGATTCGAATATATTTTCAAAAATTTCAAATATAATTTTGGGCCTTTCAAATATGTCATGCATTACTTTTAATTCTGATTGGCTGTGAAGAATTTTGTTTTTGTAAAGCAATATTAGGGGAATAACGTAAAAACTTAGCTACTTTAAAATGTATTAAAACCAAAAATTAATCTCTCAGTTATATATATTATATTATATTTTTATATAATATAATATATTACTATATAGTTGTATATATACATATATATATTGGAACAAATATTTCTTGAGATTTGCTTCTCTATATACTCCTGTGAGGTCCACTAGTTATTTTATTTTTTATAAAATAGTGAGATAATAACAGATTTCCATGTAATTAATGTTTATAATATAATTAATCAATATTAATAATAATATAAAAATAATATTAATATGATAAAATTTTAATACTTAAGTAATTTTTTAACCGACTTCGAAAGAGGAGGTTACTCAATTCGATACGTATGTGCCTTTTTATTTTTATTTTTATTTTTTTTTTATTATTTTTTTTTTCTATGTACGTTTACTGATTACTCCGAGATGGGTGGACCAATTAGAACGAAACCTTTTGCATCTTGTAGAGTATTTTCCCAATGTGGTCCCATTAAATTCTTTTTTGGGTTCTTAATTTATTTAATAAGTTATCGGGAAAAAACATGAAAATAATTATTTAATTATCGCTTAAAATATTTACTTATTGGAAAAACATATGGCATATATAACATAAGGTATGCTCCAACAAACAATTAAAACATGTTAATAACTAACAGACTGCTCATATACTTTCCTCATATTTTTATTCTAACTTTGATTGGTTGATTTTAAGCAATGCTTAATAATGTTTCAATGTTCGATCAATCGGCTGGAAAAACCAACCAATCAAATTCAGAATCAAAAGAGTGGGGGGGGGGGGGGAAACATGAGTAGTCTGTTGTTAGCTATTGACGTGTTTCAGGTTCTTGTTGGAACAAACCTTATACATAACCTTAGATAAATTTTCAACAATAGATTTAAATAAAGATATATAAAGATATTCTGGAGTGTTACTTTTGTTATGTTGTCCGGATTACTATTATCGGTTTTTAATTTTGTTTCTGCAACTATTGAGGCATATAAATGAAAATGGCTTTATTATGAGAAAGAAAAAACTATTATCTAAGTTCAAATGTGGTTCGAAAATGCAATAAATACGTTCTACAATTCCATATATGATGGGTAATTGTATGATTTTGTACTTTACGTTATGATAACGTCCCTAGCTTGTGGCACTTAGGATTTGCTATCTTCTATATCGAGTCTGTATGTGTTAGTCTCAATCGTTTGCTATGTAATAACTGAAATGTAGCAGAAGAAATCGTTACTAAAGAGCCAGATTGTGCTTTCAGTTTTTATAGATTTTGAAATCTTGATCGATCTTTATTAAATCGAAAGAAATCTAAATATTCTATGAAGGTTGCCAAGATTTTCAAAAGTCAAAACGTCATTAAGTGTTTGCGTTTCCTGAAAGCATGAGTGCGCTTTTCGGGAAAGTCCTAAGTCTAGTGTTGAATGAATGCATTTTATTGAAACAGAAATGATAATGGACTTAGAACAGTCTGGGTTGGATGTGTTTATGGGTTTTTCGCATTCGAGGCGGCCATGCACTCAAGTACCGCAATAACTAACGTATATGTTGTGTATTATATTCCCCAATAAATGAAAATTTTCCTAGAAAACATTCTCCCAGTAGTAGTGTAATAATAATTAAATCATCTTTACAGACATTTAAAAAAGAAATTAAAATTTCAATGTTTGCCAATGTTCATCTATCTATATGTTTATTATAGGCCATATAAACATCTTCATTATATCATTATGTATATTAGAAATACGGCCAAAATCTCGACTGTTCAGTGACGTACCTACATCATCTTGGAGTTATGTGACAGCGGAGCAAATTCGATACCTCCTCTCGGAACACAGATGTATGTATGTAAATGACAATTACTGACAAAAATAATTATTTTCATTGTGAAAAAAAAGTTTTAAGTTTTATGTGTCGTCTCAATAAAACATTGGTTCTTTAAAAAAAAAAAAACATTTCTAATCAAAGTACGCAGGGTGTTAAAAGGAGTGTAATGCACGCCCCGCACCTGATTTTCCGCGCGTATTCATAAAATTGAAAAGGTGACTCTTAATATAATTATAATATAAAAGCCCGGGATAGACGAATGTGGTAGAGCGCTACCTTGGTTGACTTTTATTTCACGACGGACCCACGGAATAAATCTCGTCCTTCCCACCATTGATAGAACAACCAACCAATGAACCAAACTCTCATGACACTACATGAAGAGGGGTACCCATAAAAAAAAAAAGAAAGAAAGAAAACGACTACGAAAACCAGAAACCAGTTCAAAAATGCACTTAAAATTCGATTTTTTTTTAGAAATTAACTTATTGTTCTCTATAAATTATCTCCCGCCACTAAAAAGTATGAAATAAAAACATTTTATAAAAAAAAAAAAAAAAATTAAACCGACTTCGAAAACTAGGAAACAGTAAAAATAAATGCACTAAAAAGTATGAAATAATTAATTACCTTCTGATTTTTATGAATACACGGCAAAATCGAAAATGGCATAAAAAGCGGGGAAATGCAAAAAAAAACAAAAAATTGTTTTGATTTGTACGATTACACACTAACTCTTAATAAAAAGTATTAAGTTGAAATATTAAATACCATGTTTAATACATCACAATCTTTTCGGAGGCGGCGCAAAATTTAAAATTTTTAACACTAAATAATATGAAAAATCTATCGATTTTCTATTTTGCGCCGCCTCCGAAAAGATTGTGAGGTATTAAACATGGTATTTAATATTTCAACTTAATACTTTTTATAAAGAGGTAGGGTGTATTCGTACAAATCAAAACAATTTTTTGGGTTTTTTGGCATTTTCCCGCTTTTTATACTATTTTCGATTTTGCCATGTATTCATAAAAATCAGGAGGTAATTATTTCATACTTTTTAGTGCATTTATTTTTACTGTTTCCTAGTTTTCGAAGTCGGTTTAATTTTTTTTTTTTTATAATATTTTTTTTATATATCAATATAATTACAGTGCACAATATCAATTTAAGTAATTAATATTTGGTTTAATTATTATGAATTAATCATTGACGAGAAATTCTGACGTTTTTTCAATTTATGAAAGATTTACATAATTTATGTAATACATAAACCGTAACGGAATTACATGTACCTTGTAAATAACAAAAAAATGTAAACCACCTAATCATCCCATGAGCACAGATTATCTAGATTGCGTAATAACTTATGAATAAACTACTTTAAAATTCAGTTCAACATCCATAAAAAAAAACTTCCAAATCAACGTTTTTGTGAACAATTTAATTTTTTTCTATTGCTCATAAAAGTGCTTTGAGATGCCGTGAAACAACTAAGCGTTCATAAAATAAAAAACAAAACAAAAAATGTGGGAAAACATACGAAGAGCCGGCCGGTCCCCAGTAGCAGTAAAAACGGAGCTAGGTAGCCTAACTAGCTGTACTGGGCAGCTTCTCCCGATCGATTAGGATAACAACCGATAAATTCGGAAGGCTCGGCATACTTGCCCCAGCTCAATCATCAAACTGTTTCCTTTTTACATAATTGAAAGTATTAAAAAAAAAATAGTTTAAGTAAATCCTCAACGACTGTAGGTATTAGTATTATTCCGCGTAAGACATCAAGCAATTTATATGATTCCGAAATTTCCTGTCAAATCGAAGTGACGGTCATATCAACTAAAACTGATAATCAGATTTGGATGAATTTTTGAGGAATAAGTTTGGTATCTGGAAGGTTCAATGTAGATTTCATTTAATTTCACCCAGTAATGTCACTTACACATTACAATTAATTAAACATATTTTTATAAAATTATAAAGAAATATAGAAAAAATTTATAAAATTATAAACTTATAGAATGTAAAATATAGAATATAAAATTATTTTAGGGGTCATGGCAACCTCCAATACTCAAGGTCGCGGGTTCGCGTCCTGTGGTGGCCATAGGATTTTTTAAAGGGAGTAAGAAATCCTTGGCTATGACGTCCCTCGGATAGGACGCAAAATGGATGTTCCGAGCCTGTACGATTTCAGGCTCTCGTTATGGAACCCTATCCTAATTATATCTGGATAGGCAAAAGTTAGGACTCCCTCAGTATCATCATCGGATTAGCCTTACTATCATAAAGGTACGTTAAACAAACAAATAAAAATTATTATATTTATATTGCCAAAAAAAAACACGTTTTTATAGCTTACTACCATAAGATGAATGTATATCAATTTAATAGTAAATTGAAAGATGACTCATGTTTCCTGTATCCGCTTCCTCCATTAGGTGAAATCAAGGATTTTTTACTCCCTTTAAGTAAAGTGGTACTTAAAGGGAGTAAAAAATCCTTAGCTATTCTGTCCCTCGGATAGGACGTAAAATGGAGGTCCCGAGCCTGTGCGTGGTCAGGTACTCGTTAAAGATCCCTATCCTAATTATACCTTGATTTAGGACTCCCACTGTAGCATGGTCCGATTAGCCTTAGTAGCATAAACGGACGTTAAACAAACAAAAAAACAAGCTAAAATTAATTTATATACATAAAGCTGGTAATTAAGGGATCGGTTTAAAAATGTCTATATATAGGTAGTCAATTTGCATTTCCTGATTTCACATTCACATTTCATATATTTTTTATTGGCTTGCTTAAATTTCAAAAACGTTAGTCGATTTGGTTCTATGATGGAGAGAAGTTACAGATTATTGAAAAAAAAAACTAAATATACTAACAGCCGCTAGCTATAAATCACTTCACACTTTATACAAAAAACCTCATGAATGAGCCCTTAACATATATATACTGGATAATGGAAGGTGATGCATAATTGCATAATGAGAGAGGTCACTTCCAACTGAGCGTTGGACACGCGCCACAGCCTACCGGAGCAGCCCTACCCTAACCTGTAAAGTACACGGCCTCCTTGATGATAATGACTCAGGCCGTAGGGTGACGATAAGAGCGGATGTGGAAGCCGCGTCATTGAGAGAGCTAGACAATGGAACGGCGGAAACAGATGCCTCCGTGCTTCCTCTCTCCATTCACCTCTCCATCATCATACATACACCCTCTACTCCTGATTTTTTTTTTTTTTTTTAACGAACCCGGAAAACCATCCACTTATTACAACTCATATCACGAACCGTATCGGCCTTGGTTAGCTCAAAAATGTTTAAGTATTGCGTACTATGTAAAGGTTCCAAATATTAAAACTAAATAAAATCGAAATTTGTAATAAGGAACTAAAAAGAAGTGTATATATGTATTTTATAGGAAACATTTTTATTAAGAGGGTGTATGAAATTTGATGATCACGATTGGAAGTATTGGTTTCTTAAATAATTATAAACATTAGTATTCCAGTTTAATACGTTTTATTTTTATTTTTTCTAATAGTTAAAACCGTTTTTTCGCGGAAAAATAACTTAAAAATTAGATTGGAGGATCGGCTTGTCAGAACATCTTACCGGCTTGTCAGAACACCTGGGCAAGGTGCAATATAAGTCCTCTGATCTCTCAAGTGGTAAACAATAAAGGAATGAGTAATTCATCAGACCAACAGTAACACCGTTACCTGTAGATGTTCGGTATAAACTTTTTTACACCAATGTTAATGACTTTATAGGAAATGCCTTAGAGACAAAATATTATTAGACATTGTAGAAATCCTAATGGAGAACTAACCCGCGGTATTTCTTAATTTCATATGGATCTCACCAAAGGTCCATGAATCCTAGCTCCCATAGTTCTTGCACGAAGTTTTACAATTTGTTTATCTTTAACTGAAAGAAACGAAGCCAAACTGTCTGCTCTTAGACCACCCTTGAAAATTAACTGTAGGTGACTCTACCTGAAGAAGAGGCAGTAAACTATAACTACGTGACAGAGTCACAACTAGCCGGGCTTATGTCCACCTCGATCTGACACCTCTGCATTTACGATTTCTAGGAATGCAGGTAGGCAGGTAGGGGGCCTAATTGTGGCCCGTTCGTGCTTGGGGCCACCTCTGGGGGCTTAGCGACTTAAGTCTCGCCTCTGATGCTCACCGACCGGCCTCGCAAGTCTATCTTTGTCAACCTTGTTGCCCGACATCCATGCCCCCTACCTATAGGGGCAATAATAATGCTGCAACAAAATACTTGGTGAATAGATAGACAGGTCATTTTGAGGATTCCAATAGTGTGCTTCTAGATGTTGGCAATGATAATATAGCAAAGTTTGGGAAACAATAGAGTAAAGTACATTAGCTAATCTAAAGACATTTAGAATTCAATTAGTGCCGAATGTACAGATCATTTGTTTGAAATGTTGGAAAAGAGGAGGGGTGTTTAGAGGAGGGAAGTAATCAGGGAAAGGGGGATGAAAGAGAAACCTTAAGAAGTGTACTCTTTTCAAAACAATGCATATTTTTTTGAATATTGAATAGAACTTTCAATAAAAATTCTGATTTCACCACTCTAGTATGGTTATTCCTGTAGGTTAACCCATCGACAAGACATAGGAAGGATATCACTAGGAAAATAAGAATATAAAAGAAAAATTCCAAAACAGGAAACCTATAATGATACGATTTGAGAAGTGAAACCAATTGCACTATTAGGTAGTACAATTAAGAGTGCAGTTAGTTAATGACTAAAAAAAATGATGACTTATAATATATGTAAAGATACAAATAACTTTAACCATTGTATGACATAATACTGAATTACTAGTGTAAATCTTTGAAAGATATAGTTTCCTGTAGCGTCAACCCACCTACCGCCATTCAGAATTCTTTTCCAGTATATTCCTCTAGAATGAAGGATAAATTGTAGGTGGACGTGGTAATCACTACATATATTTATATCAGCAGTTGTAAGTGAAAGTAGCAAAGAAATAGGTAAACTTAATACTTATGGGCAGGAATTTCAACTGATTGCGAAAGAAAGGAGTATTTTGAAAGACCACTTTATTATTAAATAACATATAATACAGGTCAAGGATAAATTGAATATGTAATATTGTTTAATAATAATGTCATATTATTTATTCACCACTGACCTAAAAAAAAGAAAAAAATACATGAATAGAAATTCCGATCATTTAGTCGATTCCGATCTTTTTTAAAAAAAAAAGCATTAGTATCAAAATAATCTTTAAGTATATTAATTAAATTCAAATTCTAAATAAATAGAAAATACGTGAATTAATCTGTTTTATAATTATCACACAGCTCTACAGAAAAAAAATGTTTTTGTAGCCTAGAATCTTATAGCTGATTTTGTCTATGTTTGGGGAGCTGATTCCAATAACGCAATCAGATCTTTTCTATCAGCTTTACTTTTTTAGCTTCAGCATACCTTAACAGTAGTTTTATTTAAATTTAAATACCTATGATGTAGATAACACAATCCGAAATGGATGTGTAAATTAATTAGTTTAGCACGCTTTTCTCCTTATTTTAGAATATTAAACTAATAGCTAGCTATATATAATTGTTTGTAGGAATTAAAAAATAATAACATCCAGGAATCACTTGTAACAACGAGTTTTAGTATGATTTTACTGACCGGCAAATCATTTTAGTTACTTTTTGTTATGGTATACTTTTGAAATGCTCAACTAATATATAGTCACGCCATTTATATATCTCTACAACTAGAGCTGATAGAGGAAAACTAATGGCAAATTTGGATTCAGTGCACCAATGATGTTCAGATTCAGCTATACAATTCTCGGCAACAAGACCACTGTAGGCCTGTGTTATTATCAAGTTTTCATTTATCTCGCTGATTGATAAAGAAAAAGTGACAATGAATTAATGTTGACGGATTAATATATTTATGATTTATTTTCGCGGAACTTAAAGTTTTAAATAAAGTTGGCTAGTATAAATCCTTGGAATTCCCGAGGAAGAAGGTGGGGTAAGATTCGCTGAGTGTGACTGATTACTCAGGTAATCGCGTTAAAAAGTGGGAAAAAAGTTACTCTTGGGAGACGGCCTCCCAAGTAGCTTGAAAAAACAAAAAAAGGACGAAGGATGTCGAAGTTCTGTAATTTCTGTCTTCTCATTCTTTAACTAAACACTTTAATGGAAGACCAATATTTAAACAATAAACTTTTAATTCTTCTCTTCTTGTAAAAAAAAACTATAACTCTACTAGCTGACTCGATAGGCGATGTTCTATCCATATTATATATATTTGTTTGAGATGGCTTAGAGATATTTGGTTCAAGGTGTGACACTGAAAAAAATGTAAATCTAAGTAATCATAATATATACCTACTACTAAGAATGGCACCATATTTCCAAAATGTGAGGAGGAACAAATCCTGTAACACAAAGTTCCTCAAACATTTTACTTCGAGCCCAACCCTTAATATAGTTTTAATTTAATCCATGCTCTTCTCTGATATGCCTAGACGTGCATTTTTTAATCACTTTTAACGTTGATGAAACCAAATCCGTCCAGCCATTCTCAAGTGGTGTGGTTACAAACGAATATCATTTCATTATTATTATTCTATCATTTGATAAGGGGAATCATTTGGTCATCTTTTTTTTTTTTTTTAAATTTCATAGAATCTAAATAATCTTCAAGTATATCAGTTAAATTCAAATTCTAAATAAATAGAAAATAGGTGTTTTAATTTGTTTTATAATTATTACACTGCATTACAGGAATTTTTTTTTAGGTGCCTAGAATCTCTGATAATGCAGTAGGAAGAATATGTCTGGAGTGATGGGATAATATACAGGGAGGTGTGCTACAGTAACTGTTGGCAGCTTATCACAAAAACTTAAGATTTTTTCACGAAATACTGAAAATTATTAATTTTTTTCCCTGTTGGCTTTACAGACCTTGTAGATACTTAGCCACCTCAACCAGCTTCCTCCACCTCTACCAATCTTGAGCTTCATCTTCCCAGTTTGCTACATGTGGCTCTGCAGCGTCGTAATTTTGTCTATCAGGTTTTTCATCTCCTACGTTTCTTGTCTGCTGATGTAGCATTCGTAATTGAGTGGAATCTTCCTGATGGACTGCACCCACATGTATCATCCAACTAAAAATGTCCTTTCGTTATACTTGACATAATTTAGTAGAATGAAAGAGTTGGAAGAAAAAGTATTTTTTCGGTTATATATTCGCTTTTGCTATTAGATTGTTTAGACTTGAATTTATTCTATGAAACGCTTCCATTTAAGTCATAAAATGAAATTAAATTTGAAATCCTGTTGAGATTAATTGAGATAGGGGGGGGTTATAACTCCAAAATTAACCTCTTTCTGAAAAAAAAAAATTGAGGTATAATAAATTTATATAAGACCTAAAAACAAATTAATAGTAATGAGTCTATACTAAGACTTAAGATGATTTTTGATGCCCCATGCTCAGGATCTTCGGAAAAAAAAAAGAGTCGGAGTTGGTAGTTTAATTCAAATTTATTATATCGAAAGCGAATTTTATTACTTTATCTAAAATCTGTTATAAAACTGTTGCGTTTCATTAGGGACGGCAAAAATAACTTAGGAAAATCATGATTGGTGCAGGCCCTAATGCAATCACAGTGAGCTACATTTATGCTATAAGTTGCATAAAATTCTAGTCTAGTATATCCTACAAGTTAGGCAACATCCACCCACAATATTCCAGAAACCTGTTGTTGATACCAATGGCTTCCTGGGAGTAGGCGGTAGGGTTGGCATTGGTTTCCCTTTTCTTCCGTTTCGTAAAAATAAGAAAAGAAAACACCATATCAACCCCTGGCAATAAAAATAGCATGTTATTAGGGATTTACGTAGAGCATTCTATCGGGGAGCGGGCTAAACAAACGTAAGCCAGGAACCGGAGTATGCTGTTTGTTTCCAATCCTGAGTCACCAAACTATATTCGAGCTGGATGTTTATTTGTTTTTTTAATTTATTTTTTTATAACAACAAATTCTTGTTTAGAATCTAGCAGAAAACCTATGTATCTTCCCAGATATTTGTAGGTTTGTATAATTTGTTTTGAAATAGTTAAAAAGATCCAGGTAAAATTCATTGCCAACTTTACTGGATCTCCTGATATGTAAATGAAACAATATCGTATATAACTGTAAATATATAAATAGTTAAGCAGAGTAG
Organism: Aelia acuminata; assembly: GCA_911387785.2. NCBI lineage: Eukaryota > Metazoa > Arthropoda > Insecta > Hemiptera > Pentatomidae > Aelia > Aelia acuminata. The sequence continues at coordinate 174,133,893 of OU426978.1, forward strand.
TTAATGCATTCGAAGTGAAACATACAAACATAAGATAACTCTATTAACAAATCGTTATTCGGCCAGCGGTACACAACAGGCAGTAACTTGTCTGCATAGCTTTTGTTTGCTAATACGCGTCAGTCGAAGAACAATATTGAGCATTAGGGAGTAAATAAAATGGAAGAAATACGGCTTCTTTATGCTTCTATCTTCGTTAGCCCAAAATAGAAAGAACTGAATTATTCGACATAAGCTCTCGACTTATTGATAGTGTTCATAATAGTTTATTCTTCTTCTAGACGAAAGGCCTGTACCATTAGAATCCATGAAAGTTTTTGTAACAACAAACAGGTAGCTTTTGTCAAAAGTTGTTACTTTGAACGTGATTCCTAACAATACATAGTTCTTTATAAATATGACGCCCTTGGTAGTCGTATTTATAAATAATAAATACGACTATAAATTTATAATTTATAAATAATAGTTAATATAATGAATTTGTTTAGTATGCCATAGCCAGGGTCTATTAGTCCACTAAATATATGATAGGTATGTAGTTTAATCGAGCGGAACCCTTTTGGAACCTTAAATCTTTACATATGCAGCTTCTGAAACCCCAGCCGCCTTGGAAAAGAGGATAGCCAGAAACGTAATAGTTGTGAACAACGTTATAAAGTACTCATATTTTACGTTAGTTCCTTCATGGCAAGCCCCGTTGACGGTCAGTTGCTAACCTCCATACTATACATAATATGTCTATAAATTAATTTTATTGAAGATTTATCAAATATTATATAGATATAGATTATATTATAGATAATTATAAAACCTAAAGCTTTCCATTGAACTAAATCCTACTTTTTAAAAATTGATATATAAAAGATATGCATTCCTCTTTCAGAACATATGGATCCTCTATAGGTGTAATGGGAGGTATATGCCCGTTGATATACATTATTATACAAACTCGTGGATCGTTCATTATGAAAGTATGCTAGTTTCATGGGGTGTTTTAAATGCAACAGATTAGATTAAGGTTTGCCTGCTGGCTGATTCATAAGTCGGTCGATACATATTACTAATATGCGTTGTATTCACCTTGAAAATTGATTATTTTGAGGTAAATTATGTAGAAATGGTGGTTTTCTTGAATTGTGAAACTCATATCCGATCCCGACGAAAAGAAAACATGACAGATACCTTGCAAGCGTATTTAGGAAAGATATGAAAGGTAGAGATAACCTAGGAGCGGCGATAAGGCAAACCTAGAAGAGAGACTAACATTTAGCCATTCCTATAAATACCAAATGAAGAGATAACTCTCCTTTGATGTCGTTCGCCGAAGGCGGCGTCTCCGATTGCCACACCGACCAACATTCAGAGCTTGCTTGCTTCACATAGGTATCCGCTCTTTAAAGAGTTGCTCGCCTTTTCGGTCCATATCTCTAATCTATATTCATTGGCGAATCAAGAGGGATATTCTAATCTATATTCTTCTCTTTGGGAAATTATTTTTCATTTAAAGATAACATTCAACTTTACTAAAAGTAAGGAAGTTAGATAATGAACAAATAATATGCTGAACAAGTAGAATAATTGTTGTGGGATAGGAAAATAAAGGTAAAAAACCTGATTGGTAGATCCAGAGGAAGGGCTGTGGCTGCAGCTCCCTTTTACAGCCGGCTGGATCCGCCTATGTCGATATTTGCAAAAATTATACTTCTTTGTTTACTTGACAAATAGGGTATTGAAGTACGTAGGTGGAAGTAAATTAACTTGCCCCCACTTCCCTTTGATTCTCACAAAGACCATTTCTAAATTCCAACTCTAACCCCTAAGACGGATTTTCAGGAAAAGCAATCCATTATGATGGAATGCTTACCAGTAACCAAACGAATTCCCGGACCCAGCTTTTAACCTGTCTATAGAACGGAAATTCCACACAAGTTTGGCTTCCTAGATTGCTCAGAACTCTCATTTATCTTTCATTTTTATCAAATATTTTATGATTGATTATGGGTAACTAAATTACTCATCATAACTATAATATAACCAAATTCATTACATTCAATATGCATATATATTGAAAAATGTTCTGAGACAAACTGAATTTGAATTGCCGAAAAATACTCCTAATTACCTGATATAGACTAAGGTGATAGCTTCGGCCAATTTCATTAAATTTACAAGCAATTATAATCTAATATTGATTAGTATTAATTTAAATTTATCTAAGGGCACTTAGTTTAAAATTAACTTATAAACTTGATTTACAGATCATTGATTCAGGGACAGCATTAAAATTATTCTTTATGTAATATTAGAGAAAAATACGTCCTTCTCTCCAATAATAAATTACTTACTCGTAGGACGTTTTAAAATCTTAGAGGAAATGAGTTAAAAATATTTGTGTGCAGTTACCATGACTGAAACTATTAATACCTAAATGGTGAAGGCATTGGTGTGTTACTTGAAGCATATATCTACCATTCCTTTCTTATCCGAAGTTTCAATAAATAACAAAGGTTCAATAAATAAACAATAAAGATAATAAATAGGTTTCATTATGTTAATATATTTATAAAAAAAAGTCTGGGGTCCCGATGTTTGTCGGGAGTAAAATCAGACAATACTCAATCGATTTTTACAATATTTGGCTCATTGTGTGTAGTTTTGTTCAAATTAAAAGATAGGATAGTTTTATTATGACTATCCTATATACTCTTATCACATAGTTATATGATAGTTTTATTATGATAACTATTGTTATCAATAGTCCTATAAATTTTCAAAAGTTGGCGGTTTAAGTTGATTTATGGACAGAACACTTCATTTTCTTTCTGTATTTAGGGAGGGTAAGCACCCAGTAGCCAAATCTATTTTTTCTAGGTTGGACTTGCAAAAACCGTGTTTTTCCCATGGCCTATAATGTGTCGCCTTTTCACGTGTGGGGAAAAGACCGAATCTATTTGTTTTAGCAAAAAACAGGTTAACCAAAATCATTGAGCACTATTAGAACTACAATAAATAGAAATTGTGAATTCTAATAATAACAAAAAATGTTATTATAAAAAGTTATAAATTAACGTTATCTATCCCATTCATAAAATTAAATTTTTCTTTTGAGCAGTGCAAGACCATGGTTTGAAGTTGATCGCATTCCTTAAACCGTTTCAGGTAGAACCTACTAATACATCATCATTGTTATATTCTGAATTTAATTAATATGTATTATGGCAAAAGATTTGATATATTTTTACTGTCTATTGTGATTATACTAAATCCTATTCCAATTATATTCTTTTCTAGCTGTATATACAAAGCGAGATCAAAACGATTTTTATAACAATAAATAATATACCCAGAGATTGGCTGAAGTTATGCAATTTTATTATGGACAGGTGTGCATTAACTTCGCACCTGGTATGAAAGAACCACTGAGCGAGATTTGGAGAATTTAGGACAAGCTGTATGGATTTCTGTAAAGAACAAACAAACAAACGGAATTTCATCTTTATTTATATAGATTTGTTCCTTTTACATATTTGTTATTTATATTTCATCTCGCCTCAGCTGAAATAATCCAGTAAGTGCTAAATGAAGTGGTCATTAATACTTAATGGAGTCAAATATGATCATTAACCTTATTATAGTCAAATATGAGATGTAAAAAATAAAAACTTTAACCCTTCTAGTTCTTTACCAAATAATTTTAGATTTGGCGTAAAATTATATTTTAAATTCCCTTGGTTTTTAGATTAGCTGAAACGTTTTTATCTTTATCAATGAATTTTGATTCGACAGTATTATAAAGTATAGGATATAATTAATTCAACGCATTATAGCTACTGAGCCACATCAACAGTGTGGCCGGGTCTGCTCGTACATTAATAAATTAATTATTGATTTTGTAAATGGTTTCAGTTCCTTTAAACTTAGCTGTGAAACTTAGGTTTTCTCTTCATTCGGCCCTGATGAAGACCTACAATTTTGATCGAAACCTTGGTAAACTATACATAATTTAAGTCTTGATTGTTGTACATTTGTGGCTCTATCCCTAATAAGTTAATTACAAAGGTCATGTAGACGTTGGCTGGTGATAAAATTTCACTTTTAGCAACAAAGTAAAACTGGTTAGCTAAAAAACTAGGAATCTTACTAAAATTAAATTAGACATTTGAGGTGGTGCGTTTTAATTCAACGGCCGGCACTCCTCGTTAGTTTTAATTATATATTATTATATAAGATATTATTATAACATATAAATAGAATATACCTAATTGATTATATGCGATATAATTATATGACGTTGTATAGTATAATAGTAAGCACTTTAGAAAACAATAACATTTTTTAATTATTATCAATAAAAATATATTATCTTCTATCAATCATATTTCGAATTTTTTTAATTTATAATGTTTTGATAGCTACTAAGGCCTGTTAATGGTTTTTACGAGAAGTTTGGAAAACAACTTTGCTATTTGGCCACTAAGGGCAATGAACGGCACTGGACCAGCCAGTTTACATTCTCAAGTTTTTTTACCAATTAGGGTGAAAATGTAGTTCAATTTTTAACCGGTAATTAGTGAGTGGCGGGATGGCCGAGTGGGCAAACGCGTTAGAAAATACGTGTTGCCCATGGCAACGTCTGAATGGAAAAACGAAGATAGCAAGCTCAAAACCCGGAGCCAGGGAAAAATTTAATCATATTCGGCATCAATCCCCCACCCTCTTCACCCGCCCGGGAAACCCCGTATAGCCTAAAAGGCGAGGTAGGGGAGAAATAAAAAAAAAAATAATAAAAAAAAACGGTTAATAAGTGATAAAAAAACGGCTAATAATATTATAATGCCTATCGAATATTAATAACCAAACTTAAATAAAAGAGCTTAATTTACTCATTTATTATTTCCTTCTATATCTTCTGTAGCCAATAGGCTATTTAGTATACGCATGAAGGGTCAAGTGGATGAAGGTGATAAGGAATATTTTTTGAGATCTGAGAAACTGAAATTGAATAACTGTTATTCACTTCAAGGCAAGGTTACATCGTAAATAGTTATAAATATTCACCAATATTCAACAAGCATAAATTCGCTTATAACCAAATATTGAATTTTTATGAATAGAAGAAAGAAAATTATGAAAATATATCATTTTATACCTAGAAACAATTCTTATGATAAGGATACTTATCACCTCCAATCACTTAGGTACCATACATTCAAGTTTGATTGGGAATTAAACTATTGGCAGTTAAGAATAAAGGAGGAACAGACCATATTGGTAATACTCCTACCATACTTTCTGATTTGCTAATCATATAAAGATATCCTCTTAGTAACATTACACAATTGGATTAGTTGTTCAATTTCCTTTGAGCTCCCCTTGCGGTCCTGGGCCTGACCATCCCGCGTAACCTTTATTAGGGCGGGAGGAATTTCAATCAGCCGACTGTTATGTTCTTTGCCAACCGCTTTAAGTATTTAATTATCAGGGATATCGGAAGCCTATCGATATTGCGGTTATTATCGATCCATATCGAAGTGGTGATACCTTCCTGTCCAGCGGCCAGTCGGAATGCGTTCATCGCATCTGCGCCATACCCCGGCCAAACCGAAACCACAAACGGTATCTCCTGTTCTTCATACAGCTCCTTGCCATTATTTTTAGATCTTCTGGGCATACCGATGTTCAGGAAATAATACTCATTCTCCGCGTTTTTAACATTTATTAGAGGCGTTTTTGTAGATAGATAATTAAAAACTAGATGAATAACCGAAATAAAAATGAATTTTTTTAATTCCGGTTTTTTGAGTTACTGGGCAAATAAACTGCTTTTTGTATGTTTACGACCTGTCAAATTTTCACGATTAAACCTATATTCCTCTTTAGTTAAATAAAAATAATACATTTTTTGTTACTACAATCCTCCAGGCAATTCAAAACCCTGAGTTTATTACAACTATTGTCAAAAATTATATAAAATAAAAATCAGGCAACAAATCACAAAAGCAGGCACTTTATTACTATAAAGGTAAGATATTGTTTTTGCTCTCCTGAAAGTTGAGTTTTTGCAGTTGCTTTTTGCAATTTGCAAAGTTTTTGCTGTTTGCCTTAACACGTTAGGTGCGGCATCGGTCCCCGGGGTCCGATGCCTTACATTCCCTTCTTAACAGCCGATTTTCACATGAAAATGTCCGAAAGGCGGAACACTTCAAATACTCAATTTAGTCGATTTTTAATGAGATTATTGCATTTTAGTGCAGAAAATGTTGCTAACAGCTGAAATTCTGTTGTTTTTTAGAATCGGATTCCGAGGTCCGATTTTCGATAATGAATGGCGTAAATCCTGTATCGGCCTGTCCTGCGCCTATTATGCCTAGTTCCAATCCTTACCAAGAGCTAATGCCATTGAGACGCTCATTTAATTCCCTTTTAATCAAAAGATAACGCTTTCGTCAAAGTATCCCCATCGGACCCCGACGTCTGATATCGTCTGTGGCTCATGCTAGCAGTCGGACCCCGGGGACCGGTACCGTCCAATTCAGGATACCACTAAAATACGCCACCGCACCCAACATGTTAAACCCGACAATATATGAGTTTAATGTATCAATATTATTTGACCAAGTTTAACTAGGTTTTAAAACACGTAAATTATTTGAACTCATTGAAAACTCGCACACTTAAATCATTATATATGATAGTTATATATTATTTTTTCTACATAAGTAGAGGCTCATAAGTCTTAAATCCACTCAGTATCTTCGACTTGTACCTAATGAAAAATGAATAAAATCTTAAAGAATGGAAAATCTTGATGTTCTGATAAGACCTTGATAGATGTTTTCAAAGATTTTGCGGAAAATATACCAAACATTTAAATGGTATAGGTATAATGTCGAATCAGCTTGAACTTACATGCTACACAAAGAAATGACTAAAGAAATGACTTTCAGACATTTTTGTGTTTTGGCCAAATAACAAAAGATTAGACACCGTAAGTATTTTCTATTATTAGAATTTTCAGTCTTAATATTTAATCAAGTTCTCCTTGAATGACAATGTAATGCATAAATGTGATACATTTTAGTTCATTTTGCTAAAAATTGTAAATTTGTTCAATAGATTTTTAAAAGGAATAATGAATATTTATTCTCTGCACTAAAAGATGGTTTTATGAATTCTCTAATCTCAACTATCATTTACTCAAAAACCTGTAAAAATTATAAATATGAAATAATTAATTTAATTGAACGTTGCTAACAAATAAGAAAATTATTTGAATACTTCCAGATTTCCAGGGTTTTTAAGGCCACTTGACTTTGAGTGCAGGTTTTACTTTGACATACATGAGAGCCATAAAAAGTTGGTGTAGCTATTGATACAATAATTTAAGAAGGTGCTGGGCACATTAAACTCTAACAATTCCTTTTTCAGATACCAAATAGAAGTATATAAAGTGTAGACATTTATGTTATTTATGCTCTTCGGAAGTATAGCGTGTGGAAACCATATAATCATTAAGTTAACTCCAGTTTAGAATTTATCGTTTTTCAGAAAAATGATGGAAGGGGGTGGCATTGGTAGATCGCGGAACAAGAGCTGCGGTTGGGTAAAGAATGCCGGTATCCAGACATCCATGAAATTGAAGCCAGCGCTCCAATTTAGCGGCCGCTTAACCACCCCCCAATGGGAGCAATTAACCCACCGCCACTGTGATTAGTAAAGGAAAAAAGGTCTGAGGTACAACCTAAGGTCTAACCAACCCTTCGAATGCTCACTTATTACCGCCTCCAAAAACAACCCTTAAGACATTACCCACCATTTAGTTTTAGGTCGGATTATTACTTTTTTATATGGCCTGGATTCCAGGAGAGGTAAAATTAATCGATACCCTTGAAGGAGAGGTAGCGCACTGACAATTAGATCCAGGTTCCTTCCTTCCTAATCCTGGAACCCAAAGCAGTTTCGTAACCCCGGGGGTCTCGGGTTTTTTTTTTCTCGAGAGGATCTTCGAGCAACACAACCGTGACAGGCTTGCATTGCTCACCAGTAACCTGCGTCATCGCCATAGCATGGGGTTAGTTGTTAACTAGATGTAAGTTATTGAATACGAAAAAAACATTACTTTTAGTCTTTTAAATTTTGTTAGTCTTAGCCTGTAGTTGTGCAAGGAGTTGATAGAACCTAAGACGATCAACCGCCAGAGTTTTCCGCGTAATTTAAGAATAACCAATATATATTAGACATCAGGGTCGTTAAGAATAGGGACTCAGCTTTTTTTAAGCTCTAAAAGTACCGTTTAAAGATTGAAATTGCTAGGGAACAAACTATCAGTAGTTTCCTAGATTGAATAATTTCTGGTCTTGGTGCAATAGTCGTTATGGAATACCATCACATATCATTGCAACCAATCATGAAAAATTAAAAATCAATCAATAAAAAATTTAAGAAACGAGAATAGCCTTTATATCACTTGGGCACCTTGAATAATCCAGAAAAAAAATAATTGAACAGAAAGGATTACTTTTTACAGGGGGATAATAGGTAGGGACCCCTTTCCCTGAAATTTTGAAAAAAAAAATTATTTGAATACATTTATGCATCCAATTTGTTTTAAATGTACTAGTTTATCTTGTAGTATTTATTTAAATCAAGGTTGTAATGTTCCTATTCTTTGTGTAGATAAATAAATGTAAAGTATACGCAAATGTTTTGTATATTACTTGTCAAATGCAATACTAGTCTAAGTTCCAATCCAAAAGTTCCAATATAGTTTCTTCTTTTCCCTTCCATTCATATCCGTTTTAAAATCGCCTGCTTTATCCGACTATTAAAATATTTCAAGAATTATCACTATCATTGCCCTGTAGCTCTGTTGCACAGAGATAGAAAAAAATTAGAAGATAATTCATGAAACAAAAGTAAAATGATTTATGTTGGACATCGGACGAGTATTTTTATTTTTTTCTAATCACCAATATAAATTCAAAAATCCAACATTTTAATAACGAGAACATTAAGAACATTAAAAATCGTTGCACACACGGATTTACAATCATTCACAGATATTCTTCATAACATAAATGTAAAAGGGCGATCCCCTTTTGTCATAATTTTCATGGATCTTGGTGAAGGGCAGTGCTAACCGTCTGTGGGTGCTTCATTAGTTAACTTCTATTCGATTCTGTCATTAATATTTTGTGTTTTATTAATTACTAGAATTAAATTAATCATTACTCCTTCCTCTTAACCTTTCTCTTGGGAAAACTAACGGAACCTGGGTCGACAAAATTGGAGTCATCGCCCACTGTAGGAGGAAATGTCTTCTGTGTGGGCTTTAACAAGGCAAGAGGTAAAACAATACATTACAGTCCAGAAAAAGAGGAAAAAATATATATATTTTTACATTTTCAAGTGGCTCTTGATTCTTACCTCTTGCCTATCATAATGGCTATCAACATTCCATTATAACAAGTGCATTAGAAAATTTCGTGAAAGATTAAAGATATAACCTCTAAATACTCCCGAATATCTTATTCAAGAGAGAAGTTTTAAACTCAATCCAATTAGTTAGTTGTTATTAACTCGAGACTCACTGGATGAATTCTTTCGCTTGGTAAAAATACCTCACTATAAAGTTTTATATATATTGTAATTTTAAGCAAAGGTATTGATAAAGCAATAAAATCCTCATTTAGCGATATATATAGAAATATATCAACGCTTACGTTAGGTGAAGGCTATGTAAAATATCGATGCCACCTAAATAAAATGAGACTAATCTCACAAGTACGATTAGCTGGTTTCGAATTTCAGAGACTCATAATGAACTCAATCCTATATAATTTTGACCAGAAATCCTCAAGTCCTCTTTGCAACACGAATAATTTTCAACACTTTTTCACATCATGTCCCATTTTAAATCCGATAAGAAACCAATTTCTTACAAAACACTGTAACATTAAGGCAACTAATAAAGAAATGTTCCAGGACATCTTAACAATCACGGACCATAATAAACTTCAAGATATTTTTATTTTCATTGTAGAAGTTTTAAAAATAATAAGTTTTTAATGTTTGATTAAATGAGATAATCATGTGACGTCATACAATTTTTATTTTTTTTAAAGATTTTTATTGTCATTTTTGTGTTTTGCCGAACTTTTTTCGTGAAAGTTAGATAAATTATTATAAGGAAATGGTATATTATTGATAATACAATTAAGATACAATATTGTACCCATAGAACTGATATTTAAAATGTTATTGTATATTTGTGTAAAAAACAAACTCCTTGCTACAATGTGTTGTAAAACCATTAAAGCAATAAAGAATATTATTATTATTTATTATAATTTTAATTCTCGCGACGCCATACCTCTACAACTAAGTAGGTTCCCATAACTTTTTAGGCCTGTGTAAGGCCTGTATGACATGTGTAAGGCCTATAACGTACATGGACCCGATTTTATCACTAAATGAGTTATAATTTTATTCTGACAGTTTTCTTTCTATCTCTTTGTAATCCTGGAGTCCTTACATTAAAAAAAAAAAATGTATTATAATAGGCGGCTTGTTTACTAAAAGCCTACTGCTGGCTACATTATAGTGGTAAACACAATAAAACTTTAACTAACATGAACATTGAAACACAACAAGAGGAGAAGATTTTTTATTCCAACCCACGATGATATTTGGTTTGGTCCGGAGAAATTAGCAAAGAGTACCCGTTTTGGAAATTGAGCGACTGAAATGTTTTTTTCGAAACCTGAGATCTTGTTATTAGCAAATTCCGTAGTTCCGTTTTCACAATGACCACGCAAGATCCTCGATCCTCTAACAACAACTATTGACAATAGCCCCCGACATCGAGCACGCTCGCCGAACTGACAGACATCTTGCAGACAAGCTCAGAGGAGAACAGATGCTGGGCAGGTGATCCCCCAGCTGCCGAGAAAACGCAGTTTCCACAAAACTGGCTGATCACCCCGTCACGGCTAATCCCTACTGTAGCAGATGTCGAGTGCCTCCAATCATCGTGTTCCTCGGGGCTTTGGTCACCTCCTGGGGGGCCGCATTCAAAGCAATGCTCAATCATAAAAAAAAAAAAAAAAAAACGCATAGAATATCAGACACTTCAGAAAAGATGTCGAAGGGTTGTAAGATTAGGATTAAAATGATAATCGACTATGCTAAATTTTGCGAAACCATCAAAAGCACAAGCCTTTTGTTGTAAACTAGAATGCGGCATTCCGCCGCATATGATACATTTTACATCTGATACATACATTTTATATGAAAATAATAGCTAGGCTACGTTAGTCATTAGGTGTCTTTTAAGAAGTGCCATCTAAATTAGAAAACACACTGAGTATTCCAATGTTAATTAAGCTTTTAGAAGATGTACATATATAAACTATCAAAGAAAGACCCATGTTATAAATAAAAACTAGCATTTATATAAAAAAACAAAAATATTTTTTATGAAATAGGAATACGAAACAAATTCGTCAGATTATATATCCGCATTGAGAATTTTCTATCCCATGTATGGCAAAGATTATTAAGAGAATTACCTCATTTATGGGTTAGGTCTTTTAGCAAAATTTTTCCTGGGGAGGAGAGTTATTGTTGGTTGCACAACCACACAAAAACTCTAGGGGGGTTGGTCGGTTGAAAACAACAAGAAAAAAAATATTTATACCACCCTAATTTATTTAAAAAGATAATTGGAACTCTAAGTTATATAAAAATTACTACTATAATATAACTATTTTAAAAATTAGAAGCGTAAATTTAATCAATTTTTTTTTCTTTCCGAAATTTCGGGGAAAGGATTGAATACCATCCCCATTACCTCGGGGGGGTAGCTGTATAATTGAGGTAGTTTTAGTTAGGTAGTAGCAGCTATCTGTATGACAAAAATACTTCCAAGTTATCTTGAAAATTGACCTAAAATATCGTGTATGCTACGAGAAGTGAAGTTATATTTCGCCCTCATTTATACTTCTTTTGGATTGGATTCTTATCCGAATAATGGATGAAAGTATTCTTTTTTCAAATACTATATCTCATTGTTTATTTTTCAAGAGACCATTTCCAGAACTTGTTTCGCCACCACGTGCCCGAGAAGTCCAGCAAACATAACAACACTACCCATTCAGCGCACCATTTATAAAAGATGAGACGCACTCCCCCTAGATTTCCCCAGGGAGGGTAGGAACCGGAGTGGGGAAGACGGATTCCTCATTAGACCCGAGAGCAAGTTCCAGAAGAGCGAGCTGGAGCAATTAAAGGAAGGATACCCGCTCTGATAGCGCAGGCACCCGCTCATGCCAACACTTCCTAGTCCTTTCAACTCTTGCTGGACCATCTAATGTTCGCGTTGAGGGGTGCGTTAACCTCAACACCGGATGGCGTAACCATACTTATAATGCGATCCATCTTGTATGTTCCTCTTCAAACTGCTGAACTGCTATTGCAAAGCCTAGAATTTCCCTGATACCATTTTATTTGTTTTTTGTGTGGATATTTGCACTTTTTTGTATTTGATTTTCAAGCAAAGAACCTCCATCTTTAATAATTTCTTTATTTATTACATAAGCAGTTGACTTTTCGGGGAGCTATTTCCCCATCCTCAGAACTCTTACAATTTAGTATATTGTGGCTGCACCATTACCATCATACTTTTCTTTTTCTTTTTAATATGTTGGATAGTCATGAAATATTAAAAAATAAAATGAAAAATTGTGTATCTAAATCCAACTGTTATACTAAATTAAAAGAGTCCTGAGGATGGACCATAGCTCCCCGAATAGTCTACTCATGTAATAAATAAAGAAGATATTAAAAATAGCGGTTCTTTGTCTGATTTTTATAGGATTTATTTTGTGAGGAATCCACTGGTAATAGTCGTAATAAAATCAAGTTTTTTCAATCGCCTGAAAGTGCAAATTCGTTAGTTTGCAATAAAGGTTTTTATTAATTTAGTTTTTTTTTTGGCTTGCCATTAAAAAGTAACGAATCTGTCATTTTCGATAGCAATTGTAGATGTTAAATTAAATCGACCTCATGCAGATTCGTAATTTTATGATATAGCTAATTAGTAACCTATCTGCAGATCAGGAGTAGCAAACTAAAAAATATAACAGATATGCCACCTTACCTCTCCCTTATCAATCAATAGTAAAGTATTGAAAATAAAACAAATAGCTAACTATCTAATCTTATGATCCCCTATTTTACCAAGATTGTAATTATGAAATATACATATATTCGCAAAAATGAAATATTTTATGAAAATTAGGAAGGAATATATATTGAATCGTGAAAATTTCATAGCTTCTAAAACACATAAAATACAGTCTATTTGCTAAACATATGAAAACCCAGATTTTTTTAGCATCGCCAGGCTAATGTCGATGCTACTGCCGAAGATATTTCCAATATGGATTTTTGAAATAAGAGTTTAAAGGATAAATAGATACCACATTATACTTACATATTTTCATCTCTAAATGTTCCGATAAAGACGTTGAGATAAATGTTTTTTCCTCGTATCAGCTCCGTATCGTTCAAAGGCTGAATTCGGAGTGACTTACAGATGGCCATTGATATGCACTTTACTTTTTAAAATCAAATTGAAGAGCAGCCTGATAAACTATGTTGTGCGAGCACAACATTGTGAGAGCATTTCCACGATGTGTCTTAACTCCCCCGAATATTTATTTAAATTAGCATATAAGGATCAGATTGAGGGTTATCAGGATTGTATAATTCTGAGATTAATAATGAGGCTATTAAAAATGAAAGCTATAAATAAAGACAACCTTTGCAGCATTAAACTTATGGGGAGTCTGCAGAAGTGACAATGTTTGGTCAATAGTTTCAGAAGCAGCTATTTGGTTTTTCCCTAATTAATCTTATTATGAATACCCACTTGATTGAAGTTGTGGTAACAAAATACAATGTACCCTACAAAAGGTGAAATAAAATACACTAAAAACCTAATTGATTGATTTCACTAAATGGGCCATATCGTGACATAACCAAGGGGACCTAAAACAGCCTAGCATGCTGCGTGCCGTCACTGAATGTGCCCAATAATTATGCCACGTTCATCCGCTCAACCATTCCGATCGCCATTCAATATTCCCCGAGGCCGCTCCATTGATATTCCCGGAAGGTCCTAGTACTCACTCCGCTATTTCAGGATATCTGACTTATCCCAGCCCTCCAACACAATCTCAATACGACTTCGTCCTATAGTTAGGGCTTGAAATAGCTTTTCAGCTGATGAAGAGCGAATTTACGGATATTTGATGCAAGGATAAGGTCTGCCGAAAAGGTACACATTCCTAATCTTAAAGCATTCTGAACGTTATTGTTGGTTGCGAATTTATACGAAACTACATTGGTATTTTTTTTCCCTATGGTTAGTAGAGTTAGTAAGACATTTTCGTTTTACCACGAGTGCCGTAATAAGTAGTTTACATTTATTCTATTCTGCCTTGTGTTGTTTTATTTGGAAGCGTTTGCGATGTTGGTCCAAAAGTCGCCTTTTAAGGCGGGGATATATTTTTGGGACGAAGTTTGGAACCAAACGTTGCTTCCCATTTTGAATCATAGGAACGATTGCAATGGACCAAATTTACACAGTTAACGGTGATTATTCTTATTCTTATGAACTGGTTAATAAGCGAGCTACATTTTAATCTTAAGATCGAACATTAGAAAAAGATCTTGACCGTATAGACAGGTCTATTTCGTCCATTTTCACACAGGTATATTCGTTCATTTCACCACATCGCCCCTGGAGGTCAAATAGCGAAGCAGTGTTTGGTTCCAAATTTCGTTCCAAAAATTAAAAAAATGGTTTTTATAGGGAAGAAAGTAGAGGAAGCGAAAAAAAAAGAGAACGAGCTCTAAGATATTTTACAAAAAAGATAAGACTGAAGAAATGAAGATACAAGAAATGAACATATCCAAAAGATTCAGTAGCTTACAGAGTTAGGATTTGGGGACTTAAGACCTAATGTCTTGCTGCCTTAAGAGTTTGATAGCAGTTTTCTTCAGTATTCATCTGTCAAGAAGGAAGTGAAAGTTTTATAAAATTTTCCCTCCCCACAACTAAATTTCTACTTGTTCAGAATATGCCACACTTCCTTGCTTTTAGTAAAGTTAAATTCTATTTTCAAATGACAATAAATGTTCCAAAAGGTGAAGCTTTTCCAATAAAGTGACCCCTCCTTTTAATCAATTCTGGTGAAATGTTTGCCATCACATCACGTGCATATACCTTCATCAAATACAAAATTTCAGTATCGTGCTAGTCTTTTTACACACAGACAGACATACACACGCACGTGCGTTTGTTACCTATATTGAGGTAAGTGAAGTAAACAAGTATTGCGATTCTAAAAAATTTCAAATCCGACTTTTCAGCGGAAATAGACATTTTGAAGTCAGTTCAGCGAATTAGCCTGGTTGTGTGAATGGGGAGTCAACTATAGATTACTAAAAAGGAAAAGGCGTAAGAAACTGAAATTACATATTTAAGAGAGAAATATGACAACCATGTCACAGTAACTTTTTTTTAATAATCGACTAACAAAAACTTGGAGAAAGAAAAAAAAAATATATATGTAGCCGACAAAGGGTTAAAAAAGCAGTTTTCACTAACGGTTTCATTGATGAATAAGAGCAGAAAAATGAATAACAATTAGTAAAAGATTTCTCTGAGCAAGGTAAACTGCATTATTAGCAGCCAAGTATTTGAATTAGTCATACACGACTCTGCTGTACATGCCGCTGGGTTAGAGAACATTGAAATGAAAATAGCGGTTTCCAACTTTAAAGTAAAGTTAGTCTTATTTATGCTGTATCAATAAATAATAAAATTCTTTATTACCTATAATATATAATAAATTTAATGTAATACATATAAATAAAAATCTGGTGCGATGCGCGCAACACAAACTTTCACTTACAAACTTACTTAAATTAGAAATCAGTAAATATGTAAACGCCATTATTAACTTCACAATATTTTCCACATTTATCAACTTATTTTGGTATGTCTCCATAAGTTATGGAGTATTATCATTTGTATTGGAAAACTAGAAAGTTCTCAGTACTTTTCTATTCATTATTGTTTATTTAATTTTTTAAGAAAATCCTAATGTAATTTACTGTTGAATTTTTTTTTACTGCTTGCTTGTTTTTTATTGCGAAGGTGAATCGATAGAAGGGCAAATAAAAAATTCACGGAAAATAGAATTTCTCACATTTATTTACTAATTTTCGTTTGTTATACTGTAATTTACAGATTATCATAATTATTGCAAAACTTGAAAAAAAAATTAGTTGTTATTGTAGTACTTTATTAGAATAGTTTAAATTATTAAAAAGATTTAAGAAAAGTGTTTTAAGAAATATCATCGTCACCAAGATAAAGTAACGAATATGCAACTAAAAACCTATGCAATGCAATGCACGTCAACCTACTTTAGCATGGTGACGAACATGTTATTAGTAATGAATGAGACATGTCAGGGCGGTATATTAAGTTATATTGTTTACATATGAAGACTCCACGCTAAGAAGGTGTTGTCACATATTGCAAATTTTACAGGAGAGCAAAAAGAGTGTTTAAATCTTGTATAAAACACAACCGAGTAACTCTAAATCAATGGGAAAAAATAGTTTATGCCCAATATATTTTCAAATAATGGTAATGTTAATAAAAATACAACACATTATTTGTTAGTCCAAAAATGATCAATGACCAAAAAAGAATTGTAATTGCGTGTGCCCCTAAAAAAGATATGTAATTATCTCAAGGACTGAACCCGCTTTTTTCGTGTAAACTACACAGATTTGTAGTACTCGAAATGGTTTAATATAATGCGCTACAAAACAATATTCACAAAAAATGGACAGGACACGTTCTTAGCGTGGGGTCTTCATATGTTTATTTTATTTAATTGTTTTTTTTTTGTGTCATTTACTTTTGCTCATATTATATATAAGCATTATGTAATGTATATAATGGAATATATTTCAGTTTTGTATTAAAATGTATAAGGCCAGCTCCGGAATGACGTACTAATAGACCACAGTTCTGCGAATGTTTTTATTTACTTAGTAGTACACATTATTTACTAACCTTATAGTAGTACACATTATATACTAACCTGTTATGAGAAAAAACTAAATAGAAACAGTTTATCTATCTATCTATCTATCTATACCTACATATAGGTATGTGAATGTACGTCACTTGCATTCTTCCTCGTTCATGGATCATGGATCATAAAAATGGATCTTTTGTAACTGATAGGTAGGTTGAAACGTTTTGGAGTATGGGAGTATAACGTAGCGTTCAGCGATTTCTAGTGGTTTTAGACTAGTTTTACTGTTCCAAACAAGATGTTTCCATTTTTCGTGAAATAAAGAATTTTTTAAAAATATAATTTATAAAAAAAGCGATGGTTAAGACAGAAAATATGCAAGACATGAGAGGACGCGGACATCCTGTAGGTGCAGTCCGCCGGCCTCGCCCTAGAAATACCTAATGAGCGGATATTTGCCTTCCGCTGCCTTCGTCCCTCTCTCCGGTTAATCAAGGTGGAGGAATTTTTCATCAAGAAAATCCAAATATTGTTAGTTTGGTTTATTGAAAAGGCAAATAAAGAGATTGTGATCAACAGGGTTAATAGGGAAAACAGAAATGCCTACACCATTTAATTAAGGAAAATTAATGTTCTTAAGAATTGTTATGGATAAAATATAAATATTACAATTTTGCTTCTAACTATAAAGCATCTGATGCGATACGCGTAACGAACAACTTTGACTTACCAACCTATTTGGAGTAGAAATAGACCTGTTTTAATAAATGTTTAAACGCCATTTACAAAGTTCACAGAAGATAGCAATTCCCACATTTATTTACTTATTTTCGTTTGTTATATTGTTTTACAGAGTATTATACTTATTGCAAAACTTGAAAGTCCTGAGTAATATTCGATTTATCGGTTATTTCTTTTTTGAGGGTGCCAAAAAAATTCTTATTTCATCAATTTTTTTTTATTATTTTTTTTTCGGTTGGCGCATTGGGCCTAATGAGACCTTTGGCTGCGCAGTGTGGTCTTCTTACAGACATTTGTGTTGCTTGCGGGACAACAGACAGCCTGGAGGGGGTAGCCCAAACCTCACGTTGCTGCAAGCCATGATCACCCATAGCTCCATAACCAATCCCATTGGTGCCAATTTGGCAGTGTCCTTCCCAACGATGGCGTCAGCTCTCTCTGGTTCAAGGGCAGTGACAAACTGGTCTAGGTCCAAGGATTGTGGTAGCTCAGAGTCAGCAGGCCCTTCTTTCCCCGAAGCATACCGTCCTTAAACCAAACCTCTGGGCGGTTACTGACATCCTGGGAAACCACACCACGATTCTCGATGAGATACACGGGGCAGGTTCATCACTCCTACGCCCGGTCGGTGTGAGTCGCCACCAATAGGCTGACGGGCCTCACATATCCCGGGGTGGGGTACACTTGGACTGCATGGCGTTCATTGGTGAAGGTTAACCATGATGGACGGTGCTTAACTTTGATTACCTATTGCAGGCGTTCTTGTCCACTCGGCCATCCCGGCCCCCTATTCCATCAATAGTGAAGTTTTTTTGTCTGTAAATATATCGTGTGGGAATCGATAGGAGGGTCATTTACGGCTCGTAGTAAATTGAAATATGATTTTCGAATTTTTGTTTTAAATGCCTCTCCAAAACAGAAAATAACTAATATTCCAGTAAAACCACCTTATATTTCATTCAGAAATTTATTCTGAAACTTAATTTGTTTCAGTAAAATATAATTATTAAAGATTATCTTGTATCATATATTTTTTACCCCCAAAAAACTTATTTAAATAATTTGAGTATCACGCATATACTTTTGTTTTTCTAATCATTCATTTCTAAAGAAAAAATAAAATTATTTTATTTTTTATCTGAGACAGTATGGCAATGAAAACATAATACCCAATGCAAACATATGTATTAAATTTGTGCCTCAATTGAGTTATTAAAACTTCATGGAGTAACGACGGAAACTAATTATTTCCGTTAAATAGGTATGTTCCAACAAGTAATTAAAAAAGGAATAATGATTTCTTTAATCTAATAACATAAAAAAATTACATATGAAAAAAAAACGAGAAAAAACTCATGTAGGTACATGGCAATGAAAGGGAATATCGAGGCACGGAGTATAGGAATCCCAAAGCTCTGTCAAACCACCCATTACTAAAAATCATGAATTCTATAACTCTCTTCGATCCAATCGGTTCTCCGATTATTATCCTCCAGTTCTTCTAAAAAGAAAATAGCCTCGTTACTTTGAAATTTAGAACTATACCTTCAGTCTTACAAACGGTTAGTTTAATCACAAGCCTTCTCATGTCATCAAGCCTATTTTCTGTTCAATCCTAATATGTCGATTTTAAATTTTAATAGAATTGTAAATTTCTATTAACGTGAATAATTTTTTTTTATTATATCGGTTCAAACGAGAAGAGGTTGTACAACACCGCTAACGACCCTACGGTGGGATGAACTTGCCTACACAGGATCCGGTCAACTGTTTCCATGACTGATTGGTTGCCAGTCAACTGTAGTGCCACCTTGCCTGCCCATCAAATCCGCGCTCCCTCAACCACAGCCGATCTGGGAAGATAACCCTTCTCATCCGCCATCCGATGGGAGTTCCAACGCAACTCGCTTCACAGATAATTGTTTAGAAAAAACAAAAACAAAAAAAAACTCCTGAGTGATCTTTTTCCTCTATTGCTTTTTCTTTCATTCCTGTCAAGATACTTGCACTGATCAATGGGCTATATTACTTTTAGGGTTTTTAATGGGGATAAAAAAGCAGTTTAATACATACATTTAAGCCGAAGGGAGATCTTAAATGCGGGTTGGCATCCTGACGTTGTCCTAGGATTTCCACCTCTACATGACTGCTGGATTAATTACTGATAAATCCAGCGCCAGAACTCAGATAGTAGGCTCTTGGCTATGGTTCCTTTATAAGGTTACCGTTCATTAATTCGATTTGTGATGTTTTTTTTTTTTTTTTTAAAGTCTTTCTTTTTAAATTACACGAAATTATGTTATATTAGTAAGTTTTTTCCTTTATATCTAAAATAATAAAAAACAAAACCAAACAATTGAGTTTCACATAAAAATGACAACTGATCAAAACATAAATTTAATCATTGTATAACACAAAAGTAAATTTAATGCAATGGAAGTGAAAATTTCTAAGTAGTGCAGTGAACAAATAAAAACAGACTAGGATTTTTTAAAGGGATTAAAATGGAGATCCCGAGCATGTACGATATCAATATAATCGTTAAAGGCCCCGATCCTAATTATACCTGGAAAAAAATAATTAGGACTCCCATTGCAGCATTGTCCGATTTTATATTAAATTTTATAAGAATTAATATTTTTATTTAATATTAATAGCCACGTAAGGTATTTGGTAACTATAATGTTTTAAGAAGTATCGTTTCATGAGGAAGTTTTCCCTTATTTAAATTATTATTTAGAGGTTTGGTTTGCCACTTAGTGGCCTCTGATTGCCCCCCCCCAAAGCTAGGTTCGATCCACGCCGATATAGGTATACAGAATAACCAATTAGCTACCGCCGATTATGTCATCAGAATTTTGAGCATGGTGCCTTATACACCCGAACTACCCCGCGTTCTAATTCGCAATAATAATACTGTTAAATATAAAGAAAAAAGGGCGATAGTAGAAATAGGTGCATATAATTAAATTCTAAATAATTGAAGAGTTATAATTTTGGTAACCTATAACAATATTTTATTAAATAGGCTTAGGAGAACAAAAGGTCAAAAATGCTAGCAGAACCTTTATGAAATACGAATTGCGTTAGATAGGTATGACTGGTATATTATGGTTACGCCGAATAAACAAAGCCGATTTCAACAAAGTCCTTCTGTGTAAACTAGTCTTAACTTAATTACAATAAAAAATAAGGAGTTGTAAGAAATGAGTAACAAGATCCATGAATCTCTAGATTGGCGACACTGCAACAAGTTTCACCCACACTAAACTCGTAGGAAGTTCTCGTAACAAAGGCGCCCAATAAAACATAACAGTTGGTAGATAATTTCCATTTATCAAGATGTAGATATTCTTTTGTTTTGTGTTTATTATATATTTATTTTCAATAATTAACGTTTATAATCAACAAAGAAAAAAAAAAGTAGCCTCCGTAAAATTGAAGTAATGGATGCTAAGACCATATCACATTTTTAATGGGAAGCCATTTATTTATTTTTTTTTTATTTATTTTTTTTTATATTTTTTTTTTTACAGTGCTAGGGTCCTATTAATCAGCCAGTTAAGATTAACTTTGTTTTCTCCAATAAGGTTACATCACCATTAACCACTGAAGATGATTATTTTAAAAGCTGAGTATTTGTAAGTTAGCAGCCGATATCAACGTTATTACCTCACAAAGTAATGTCAGACAGAATAGAAAACCCTTCCAGAAACCGTGGGAGAAGTGCCTGGAACCAGGACGGAAGCAGGACGTGTAAGAGCAGTACAATATGCTGGAATATCCAGCTGGACAACCATATGCACCCTGGACAGGAAGTGGCTTTATCAGTTCCGCTAGAGAGTGTACTGTTCCTTAGTACTTATATGTACCAGTGTGCTTAGACGTTATGATAATTAGCATTCTATGTTTCGTAGCTGTTCTTACAGTTGTCACCGCCCGGGTATAGCAACTGCAGAGTTAAAAAATTTAAATAAATGAGTTAAACATTAATATGCAAGGCTATATCAAGCAGCGGCAAGATGGACGGTCTGAGAGAAATTTTATTGTCTTATAATTTTTTTAAATATTTTTATTGTCTTATAAATAAAAAAATAAAACAAAATTTAAATGGAAGGAGCAACAACCAAACTTTCGTAAATCATTCATGGCGCAAAAATTGGTCATGAATCAACAGGCTAATTTTATAATTTCACAGGCGACATATCAGCTGCTAAGCCTTCATGGTTTCACACATATTGAAGCCCGCAAAACATCTCGCTAACTATTAGGAACATCTATTACATAAACTTTGAAATAATATTCATTATAGGCAATCAGATCTTTCCAGTTTTGGCTGTGGAGGTTCTGTGGAATTATAATGCCAAAATAAAAATTTGATCATTGTTAAATACGTAGATCACCATATGCGATGCATATTTTTTAACCGACTTCGAAAGAGCAGGTTACTCAATTCGATACGTATGTGCCTTTTTTTTTTTTTTATGTATGTCCACCGATTACTCCGAGATGGGTGGACCAAATGGAACGAAACCTTTTGCATCTTGTAGAGTATTTTCCCCATGTGGTCCCATTAAAACCTTTTTTGAGTTCTTAATTTATTAAAGAAGTTATTGGGAAAAAACATGAAAATAATTATTTAAAAATCGCTCAAAATATTTACTTATTTGAAAAACATATGGCATATATATCATAAGGTATTAAAACAACCAACAAACTATTAAAACACGTTGATAAATAACAAACTGATCATGTACTATCCCCGCTTTTTTTATTCTAAATTTGATTGGTTGATTTCAAGCAATGCTCAATAATGTTTTAATGGTGGATGAATCGGTTGGGAAAACAAACCAATCAAATTCAGAATTAAAAGAGTGGGGAGAATATGTGAAGTGTGTTAGTTGTTGACGTGGTTTAAGTGCTTGTTGGAAAAAACCTTATACATAACCTTAAATCAATTTTCAACAATAGATTTTAATAAAGATATATAATAGCAGTGGAATATCGCTGTCGTTTTCTGAAAAAGGAAACACTTCTTTATGGTACAGGCAAAGTTATTGTTGTTTCGACCCTGTTCCTGGAAAATTTTGCCAAGAAATAAAACTCAAGAACATTTTTTTGGGTTGCTTAAAAGATTTTTTTTATAGATTTAAGAAGATTAAAGCACATTAAACACCGATAACAGTAAAAAATCCTAAATGGATGTCTAAACGACGGATGGACAGCATAACCATAAAACCACAAAATTCATAGAATTTAAAGGAAGGCCGAGCATTATTAACCCTTTTTAAAAAAGATTCGTAAAACCGTAGCCATTATTGTTTTAAATTAGATTTTGATTTCCGACTTCCACTCGCTATGCACATTAAAAAAAAATTCAATACTTCCTGGAAAAGCTCTTTTTCAGTTTATTTACAGGCCTTAACAAAGGATTCAGGCACCTCTGTCAGCTTCCGGATACACTCGATCACTGTCGGATATTATTATACAATGTAATCATAAAATCTTGTGCGGATTCTTCACTCTGGAGTGACACTTTTTTTATGTTATCCAGATTACTATTATGGGTTTTTAATTATGTTTCTGCAACTATTGAGGTGTTTAGATGAAAATTGCTGTAAGTGCCAAATTTTGAGATAACAAATAACTATTAACTAAGCTTAAATTTGGTTTGAAAATTAAGAAAATTATTATGGATGTGACCATAATATGGACTTATTATTATTCCAGTCATGAAATAAATACGTCCCGCTAAAAAAAATTAACATTATTTTCTTCTATCTCCAATTCCATCTATGATGGTGAATTGTCTACTTTTTTTTCTGTAAGTTACGATAAGGTCCCTAGGTTGGCACTCGATAAGAGGGTCTAGAGCCGAAAATCTTAAAGAGAGTCATTTGTGAAGAATTGTTTCCATTTTGAAGCAGTCATATTCTCAGATAACGAAATAACAAACGTATATGTTGTTTATTATATTTACCAATAAAACTGGTCGAAAAATGGCCAAAATCCCAACTGTTCAGTGGCATACCTACGACATCTTGAAGTTGCCGGATTCATGTTACAGCCGAGCAAAACTGAACACCTCCTCTCGTTTTAATGTTGTGCTTGTTATTTCATTTTTAATCTTTCCATATGTACCAGTAATCCAATAAATATGTAAGACAATAGAGCGTAGAGTATATCCCACTATAAAACCATTGGAACAGCATAGGGCAACACAGCACAGCACAGCTGGGACTTGAGGAAGTATGGGCCGTTGCTTGCCCGTGTCGCCACATTAACTGCCTCGGTACGCGGATAATTAGAAGGAGCAATTTAATAATCATCAGCTGCTTTTGTATATTATCCCCGCTACTATAACCTCTTAATTGCTATGTGGGTGTAATTGCCTTTATTAAGGAAGGTGGGAAATTGCGACATTATCCTAATTAATAGTTAATTTAATACAATCAAATGTTTATAGACGTATCGCCTCTTGTTTAGGAATATTGGAAATATATACATTTCTACATCGTGAGTTCATTAATCTAATTCTTCATTGATATAGATCATTGTAGTAATCCTAATAAAACTGAATACTTCATGCATTGTATCCCTTATCATTCTTTCATAGTTTAGGGATTAGGGAAAGAGTTGAAATTAGGCGCATTTTTTTATAATTACCTTGAAACCGATCACAATTGTCATTTGTGCGTAACTACTTCCAGAAATTCTTTGTGTTTAGGCAGAACAGGGTGTTTCCAGGTCGTAGAAATGAAGATAAAATACTGTTTCTCTTATTTAATAGACTTCATAATTTAATAGACATTCATTAGCTAAATCTCTTTTTCATTCTTAATAAACCAGACAAAAGGAAGATAGGAACGATGGTTTTTTAGGCCTGATTAATTTTGCCACATATTCTTTATTCAACTCCACGTCTTCCCCCGATTAATTTCGACATGTTAATAATTGTATTGTAGTTTCGAAGTATACTTTTATACTTTACGACCTTCATCTCATAAAAATTTATTCCATAGAATTAAGGTCTAAACCATCAAAAAACATAAAACGAATTAAAATGACATTTGAAATTCTGCCCCCCCCCCCTACTTCCATTTCTGTAGGGATGGTGATATAAACAACTTAGTGAACCGTCTGACGATCTATAAGTCATAACTATTACTGAAAGGAAGCAGATTTAGCACCAAGTTTGAGTGGATCACCGGGTCCGGGGGTTTTCTTAGGATGCCGGGATTTATTTTTGAGATTGTTTCCATGGGTGGGGAAAGACTGCGATCTAAACGACCGAGAGACGAACATGTTTGACGCGACCCGATTTAGCATTCTCCAGCCGAACGGCGGCGGTACGAATCATCACTGGGAGGGTTGACTTTTATTTCGTGGCGGACCCACGGAATAAATACTAGAACTTCCCACTGTGCTTAGAATAGGTTGGTCGCACCTCTTCAGTAACCCAAATGGCCAGGAAGGAGTTCAACGAAGAAAAATAAAGTTGTTAACTTCAGGGTTTTGAAGCCGTGTGATTGCCCTTTATGATTCATTACTATAAAAAATAGGGGAAAAAATATATATATAACATAACTATTTGGGGATTCATGACCGATAAATCAATATATGGATGATGCGGAAATAATAGGAAGGAAAAATTCTTCATAACCAGAATATTACTGATTTTGATGAAATTCCAAGTTGTAATAAATTTTTTTGTTTAGTTCTCCCTATTATAACTATATTATATATCCCAGACACAGTTCTCCCTATTATAACTCCCCAAATATAACTATTTGGGGATTCATGACCGATAAATCAATATATGGATGATGCGGCAATAATAGGAAGGAAAAATTCTTCATAACCAGAATATTACTGATTTTGATGAAATTCCAAGTTGTAATAAATTTTTTTGTTTAGTTCTCCCTATTAAATTATGTAATATGTGCACAGCTCTAACATATATACGGTAGGCTAGATTAAAATATGTAGACAAGTGTAGGAGTTGTGGGTTTGGAATGGACCCATTACAGACAGGAAACCAACAGTTGCAGTAATGGCTGGAGCTAAGTCAGTAGGAGTCACCAGAGCGTTCCAGGGCTATTGGTTTTTTTCTTCTAAAGGTAAAACACTTTTGCAGTATTTTTTTAAGAAAATGAGGTAAAGAATAAAAACAAAACTAAATATAGCAAAAAAACAGAACCAAGGGTTGAGAACCAATCGAAATCGAAAATGTTTATCAACTATACTGAATGAAAAAAGGTTGAGCTTGACAAAAATATTTAGATAATATCGAAATATGGATTTAATCCTCTCAGTAATAGTTCATCAAATGAAATAAGAATAATTATTGTTTAAAAATAATATACGAAAGAATATATAAGAATACCTATACTCGTTCAAATCACTGTCGAACAATCAGTTGCCGTTGGTATAATACCAAAATGTCTCATTAGATAATTGGTTTATGGTTAAATCGCTCAGTATTATTATAAACAACTGTGAGACGAACTATATATTCATTCGTTCATCCTCCAGGAGAAATTTCAGCAAAATTGTTTGGATCAACATAACCTGTTATCATCATTCAATATGAAATTTTCATAGGAAAAAGTAGTATGAAGTCTTGCCAATAGTATAGGAAGAGTAGTAAGTCAGCGTTTAAAGTGGTTTAGTTGCTATGAACACCGGAAGATGCTTTTTATGAATAGAATTCAGCAGTTCAAAATCAAAATGTAAACATTTTAAAATAAAAATGTTTTTTTTTTACTTACTACCTTATCCATGTCAACGCCTCAATTAATTCAGGTTTAGGGCAGCAAACATGGCACCACAAGCACGTAGGCAAAGTTTGCAGGCGATGAGATCTTCCAACTATGCAGTCTTCAGCATGGGTCCCACCTCACGCAGTTGAATGATCGTGCTGTACTACTAAATTTATGTATTCAATACAACGAAAATTATTTTCTTGAAATAAATTCAAAATTGGAGTTTTAAACTACTTATGGAATCTAAATAATACATTGTTGGTACACTAAACGAGTTCGTATGAACGAATCCAGTTATTAGCTTCGGTATCCAATCGGATGATTTTAAGTACTGTAAGCGGAATAGCCGTAAAAGGTAAGAATCTGGGCCGGTGTGTGCATCACACAACTTTCACTTACCGCCTTCCTGTCTTCGACTGAAATTATAGATAAATCTATGAAAAATTACGTGTACGCCTTCGGAAAGGGAAGACAAAACACTTGTTTCCTCAATGATTTTTTCGCCTCCTTTCGTAAAGCTATGAAATAGAAAACACTTTTTTTAGTTTTCCATTTAAAAATAAATCAAAAAGGTTTTTCTAAAGTGTTTAATTCTTTAAGATTTGATTTCGTTTTAAGACAGAACTATTAGGAAACTGAAAGTTTCCGATAAATAATCTGAAAGTAGAAATTATTATTTGTTACCTCCGTATTTTTTTTTTCAGTGATCTTCTACCACCTTCTAAACTTAATATTATTTTTATATTAGAGCAGTTTTTGAGAAATCGTGAAGAGGAGAAAAGTCGTTGGGATAATCAACTCCTTCGTTAACTCGATTTTGATGTCATCTTTGTTGTCACATCATGGTCATATAGGTACTTACCTAAAATATAATTTATCGTTTTTTGAGGTAGTCTGTTCTCTCTCCCTCACACACACACAGAGTTCCGCGGGACTTGGCTATTTGGTTTTAGGGGACCCAAAAATATTTAATTCCGTTGAAAAGCGAAAGTCGAAATTTTCCATCGTCTAATAAAGTTTTCTTGTAGACCTTGGCAGATATGTATTAGCAATGACCAACACCTTTGAGGAAATTAACATTTATCCAATAGCTAAAAACTATTCCAATTCCTTGGTTTAATTCCTTCGTTTAAATAATTAAATTTTAAAATTATTTTTTATTTACAAAAGGCAACTAATATTATTATGTTTTTCTTTATTATTCTAACATTCTAAGAAGTTAGTTTTTATATATTCAAACAATACATTCAAACAATTCTAGAACTTGAAATCGACGTGATTCCTCCTTCCGAACCCCCGCTTGAGCACCCACTCTCAGAGACCATATTTCTTTATGTTATCGTCCCATCTACACTTACCTTAAGTAGCAATAAATTCCCAACCCAAGACGTCAGGACACCCACCCCCCGCGTCGCACAGCCGACCTATCCTGACCACCAGATAATTTTATCCGCAGGAGTGAGACCGCATAAATCGGTGACATAAAAAAGGGCGACACCAAATTGGAAGGTGGGTACCGACACCATCGGCAATCTCGCAGAATTACAGAGGCCGCCACAGGCGGGCGGTACAGAGGTAAATCCCTTTGTTTTGTTTTTTTCAACCAAGGCTGCTTACTGGACCATGTGATGAGGCCGCTACCGGTGTGGGGTCGCCAGCATATCTTTGTGTTCCTTATATCAGGATCATCGCTCATGAAATAACAATGCAAAATAATGAAAGGCTTTAATGGCAATGATACATTATTATCAGGAAGATAATATGAAACCAAAAAATTAAAAACTACTTTAAATGATAAAAAATAAAATAAAAAAACTATAAAAATCTTCATTAGTTGCAATGTTGGTTGCAATGGTTCTGGGAAGAATTTATTAAATATTTGTAAAAGCATAATAATTAGTGGTGTTAAACTACAAGTATCAGTATCGAAAACATCAAAATTTGTTTCTATAGCGGAAAATTAATAGCCTCCGACTATAAGCACCCTTGTGCCATATAATTTTTTAACGAAAAGACAAAATGTAAAACAGAGAAATCTTCTCATTACTTTGCAAAGAATTACTATTTCAAGGAAGAATAAGCGTTCTCTGAACGAACTCACACCGTGCCGCAAAGTTTCCTCTCTATTATTTAAACCAACGTGCAGATTTCATAGAGGATAAACGTGCTCTCCGGGAGAGCCTTATTGCGAGAGTATATGCACGACTTTTAGAGCATAACAGCAGAAAAATATTAGCCCTAAGCTATTCAAAATATAAAACCTTTTATTTTGTACTCTGAATATTAACCAATTAAGAAGGCATAATGTGGACTGATCAAATTTTCGCTAAAGTTTAACTGATTTTCAAGGAATGAGTTGCGGGGAATTCTGTGATATACAATTCCAACCATTTCATTAAGATATTCATTCCTTGGAACTATGCAAATACTATTTTTAAATGCAAAACACAAAGCAATATAAAAATAAAATATTCCCGAATAACTGAATTAATATTATTATAAACTTTATGAATGAGCCCTTGTGATGATACCTAAATAAATATATTTAAAATTGAGAGCATAAAACCTTTTTTATTAAGTAATTTCAGTGGGAGACTGACTGTTTAAAGTTAAGTGAAAGAGAGACAGATCTATGTTCCACTACTCAACTAATACACACTCACGAAAGTGGAAACAACATTCGGTGTTTTAGTCACGTAGAGAAATAACATTACAGGATAAATAAAAGAAAGTATTCCTGCAGGTAACTAATGTCTTTTTGCTGCAAAACGATTTTAAAACCAATCAAATGCAGGTAAAACTTAGATCCTGACGTAAGAATGAGAGCATATGGTGAGAATCTGGGAAAGAAAGGTGCCAGTGGTAGAGGAAGACCTAGGCTGCGATTGATCTATGACCGGAGGATGGGAATAGGTTAATGGAGAAACCAAGAAACAGACAGAGAGGATTGGAGAGGCAGTGTTGAGGAGATCCCGCAAGGGCTGTAGAATTCTGCAAATTACATAAAGTTCTTCTTCTGCAAAGAAGCTGTTAACAATTATTTTGATTGAAATGAAGCTACTAAAGAGACTAATTGATTAGACATTATGAAACATCTATCCAGCGAATAATTCATTCTTACATGACCACAGCTGTTATATAAAGGTGGCTTTAAGAAGTGGTGCCGTTTCGACTGCATAATGTGCCCGAGAAGATAGGGAGAGGGAGGCGAGGGGACGGCCCCGAGGCACGTGGCCCCTCCGGAAGCCGGCGACAAAGGTAGAGGAAATCCTCTCGGGTTACACTCCCTGCCACCTGGGCCCTTCTATAGTCACCCACCTACAGATAAGGAGCAAGCAGGGGCTCTGCATACTGCCCTATCATCTCTTCAAAGACGTTAGCTTCGGCAATTAGGTACTAGGCATCTAATTGTTATCATTTGGATAAAGATCTGTTGAAGAAAAGGAGGGTAATGATAGAGGGGATCGATTGGAATAGAATTCTGCGACAGTGAAAAGCTTAAACATGACCTCATATTTTTGTAGTGAAGTAGGAAAAGAGATATTCGAAGTGAAGGCTTATCAACAGAATTTAGATCTTATTTACTTTCATGTATGGGGATATAGGGATGCACGTATAACTTTGGTATTTAATACAAAAGTTCTGATACCACCGAACCTTTTCACTGACACATCGGAAGTATACCATGCGATGATTTCTTTGTTTGGGAAATTGGTTAATTGGCGTGAAAAATTTGTATTGTACGTAGATTTTGGCTATCTTTATTTTTAGAGTTACTATCTTTACAACTACTAGAAGAGATCCGAAAGAACCTGTTTTCACTTTTGCCAATTAATTCCAACTCAGTTGGCTAAATTATCTTATTTTTTTAGTATCAGTATCGGTATCCAAGAGTATCCATACACTTCATACGATATCTTGACCCAAGATATCATAGTAATCATTCGATAATTTTTGTCTAAAAAAATCGAGTATCAATACTTTTCGTCCGATAATATCGACCATCGATAGTTTAGGAAAAGGTTGTACCGAAAGAAGTACTGATAATTAAACGGCATCCGTAAAGTAACTGTACCATGCATGTATACTTTGACGGAATATAAAATTTTGATAATGTTGACGTTAAACGTATAAGAGAAATTGAGAAAATTTCCAATTTTCGATAATAGTACAAGCAATACAATTATTTTTAGAATAATAAAAATGAATCATTTTCGAGTAAAAAATCAACCAATTTTTACGTTGTTTATATGATTTTATCGGAAAAATAATTTATTAATAATAGAAACAGAAATCTATAACACGCATCTATTTAGATTTTTAAAAAATGACTACCCATGCGGGTTTGTTATTCATTATATTAAATAATTAATTCATTATTTAATGTAATGAATAACAATGTAGATAAGATCTAGCAGATCTTAACAAGAATTATATTAATAAATTATAAAATAATATTTGATCTTCCAATATGGGAATTAATTCTAATTTAGCAGCCCTTTTATAAATATAAAAACCCAAGTCAAGTCTGAAACTATGGGGAAAGAAAAAAAAGGTTTACTATAGAAATATTGGTACGTATGCTATCAGTTAGGAATGAGCAGTGTTTCTTATCAGCATGCTGGTACCACCTGCCCAATTAACGACAAGCAAAGAGATAGTACAAAAAGCGTTGTATGAAACAACATTAACGTTCTATAACAGGTTGTTTTGAGCTCGAAGGATAGTTGTGAAAAATATATATATATAATTCAGTTTATGAATTCGACTATCGACTGAATAATGGTGCTCCATTTGCTCTATTTTCTTAAAATCATGTTGTATTTCAAGTTTCATGAAATCCACTTTGGATGTTTTTGGAAAATTCCTAAGAAGATTGCAGATGTACTTTATTAATGCTAGAAAATAATTAAAGCAATTTCGACAGATTTTAATCAAGGATCCAGAAAATTATTTTTAAATTAGGATCCTTAAAATCATCAAACGTGTATCCCACATATTTTTCACAAACCCAAATAAAAAATAAAGTGAAACTTTCAGGAAAATGTTTTAAAGACAAAGAAACCTTTTTCTCGAAGTAGACTACGATATTGGCAATCCCAATACCATAGAGAAGTTAAAGTTATGGCTTTTTCCAACTTAGCGTTATGTTATCTTCTTACTGATGTTTCTTTCACACGTTCCAGGCTGCTTCTTCAGGTAGAAGAAGTTCAGGATGTCTGAAGAAGTATCTAGGAACGTGTGGGCGAAACTTGTGAAAAAAATATCGCTCTGGCGGAAAAAACCCCAGAATAACTGATATGACTTCGCAAGGAACAAGCTTAAAACTACTGATCTTGTTAGCTGAGAACCTAATATGTATACAATTTTATATTATTTCCCAAACTTGTTTAAGCTCGTAATCGTTTTCAAAACTTTAGTAATTTAACTCTGGAAGCCAACTTCAAAACCAACACATTCATTGAAAACCATTACATTGAATTTACAAAAATCCAACTTCAACTTCGAGTAGGCACGATGAATTAAATTTCTTAAGCTGATCATATTTCTATCAAATCAGTCCTTCATCATATATGTTCGGGACACTAACTCACCGTAGGTTGATGGAAAATCTAGAGCTTCACTAATAGTAAGTTTATTGTAATTACACGAGGTACTTATACTTAGGTACAAAAAAAACTTAGTTATAAAATTTATATCGGTATAAGGCCAAAATGGATAAATGTTTAACAAATTACCTGTTGAATTTTTTTTTTTTAATCGTACTACTTAGTTTTGAATAATATAAAAGGCAACGTAAAATATGCTGCAGTTGAACCGTGACAGAAGTAAACATATTTCAACAAGACCTATTTTACAAAACTCAAACCTTGACTTAATTTATATCAAATTATCTAAGTTTGACTCTTAGTTCAGTGTGGCGTTATACCGATCTAATCATTGTCTCTTACAGGTTATACTAGATTCGGAAACTTTTTATAAGCATAGATATGTATTGTGAAACGCTCAATGAAGCTACTTTATAAAGTAATTGCTCTCATTGAAAATATTAAAAGAATGATATTTTAAACAAGCAAAGTTCTTCTGAAGGTTTATTAAGCTGTTATACGATATTCTTGTTAATATTTCCATTATTATTTCCGTCCAATTAAATCAATTTATCATTTAGTAATATTTCTTTATTTGTGTTTTGAAGCAAGCTCCTATATGAATAGAATTGGCAAATCATTACACCATACTTTATGCTCTGAAATGTTTAGTTCTTGTTTAAAATTTCAAAAATTAATACTTTTATGAAGTAAAACTAACAAGAGATACGATATTTTCAATGATTCAAAATTACAAATCAATATCACAAATATTCTATAATCACGAAATTCCGATACTATATAATTAATTCTTGTCGTTTTAGTAGCACTGAGTCCATCTCATTTTTTTTTTCTTCGAATGTTGTTCGTGTGGAAATAAAAATAAATGTATTAATGGTTTCACCCCAAGCAGTTAATTATGGCGGTTAGGCACAAAGCGGAACAACCACATTTTTTCTCCAGTTGTTCGATTCCAGACTTCACCTGACGTAGCATGCATGGCCCTAGATCGACAGATGCAACCCAGCTGGCTAAATACTGGGCTAGCCAATGTTTCGAGCTTTTGCGGTATACACGGGGAGCCCAGGTGTCGTACCTGGTTATTATATGCTTGGGATAACTTTTTTTTTCTTAATATATTTTTCTAACATAAAACATAGCACTTCGTTTAAAAGGTGATGTTAAACAAAGGAAATGTGATCAAGGGGATATTGTTTGGTATTCGGAAAAATGAACCCGATGATTAGGATGCGATTCTTATTGACAAACAGTAATATGATTATTTTTATTTTAATGTTAATTGACCACCCTATTAAATTTGCTATAAGTGCTTACTAACTAGAAACTAAATTCTACTAAAGTTACTAGAAAACTTTATGGGTCACCTGTGGTATAGTGGTTAGCATGGCAACCAACAATACTAAAGGTCGCAGGTTCGCGCCCAGCGGTGGCCCTAGGATTTTTTAATGGGAGTAAAAAATCCTTAGCCATGCCGTCTCTCGGATAGGACGTAAAATGGAGGTCCCGAGCCTGTACGATGTCAGGTACTCGTTAAAGATCCCTATCCTAATTATACCTGGATAGGCAACATTTAGGACTCCCACTATAGCATCCTCCGATTAGTCCTTAGCCTTAGTGGTATAAAGTGACGTTAGACAAACAAACTAGAAAACTTAAATCTCAAATTGTTTAGGAAATTCTTAAATATTTTTTGTAAAATATCCAAGAAAACAAAAAATCTTTCTATTAAATAAAACTTTGTAGCGTAATATTTTTATTTCGAATTTTGTAAGAGAATTCTTAATCGAAATGTTGGGATAAATATATGTTGACATTTGTTCTCTCAAATATAAATATAATTTTTTTTTTCTAATGAGGTATGTATACGCAGTTGAAACCGTGCTTCTACTTGGTAAAGAATCGGGGTAATATCTGAGTTCGTTATTCTGAATTCAACCTGTTTCATCTAACGTGTTGTTTGAGAATGAAAGAGTGAATAGAAAAGCAAATTAGCCTAAAATTATAGGCTTGATAGTGAAGGATTCAATAAAATGTTACTAGGCGCTCTTCCGACAGGGAATCCTCCAAGGAGTAGGCCGAGACGAAATTGGAAAGATAGCTTTTGGCAAATCTTACGGAGCTTCTTGGGGTTAAGATGGCAAACGAAAGGGGAGTCGGGAACTCCGTGTTTCAAACTAAAAATATAAATATGAAATTGATTAAAAATATATTTTATATAAGAAACAAAATTTCACGTAGGGTTCATGTACACCTCAACCATTTCTGTAGGTGGAATGGGAAACATTGGAACCCTATAATATATATTGGAACCATATCTGACATAATTTTTTTTTGTGAAAGGAAACTGCAAAATTAAGCCTATCTTTAGCGAAAAACATAATCAATAGGATTTGTCTTTAAAAAACGATTTCAATAACAGTTAAGTACAAAAGGCATGAAACATTTAGAAATAATATTAGCATCATGGTAATAAAGCAGTTGAATGGTAAAATATTTAGTGGAAGGAAATTTATGTACAATTTAATTTGTGTTCTGTTCATTGTATTTAATATTCAGCATTAGCATTCACATCACGCCCCGACGCCCGATATCGTCAGTGGCTCATCCCAGCAGTCGGACCCCTGGGACCGATACCGTTCAATTCAGGATACCCCTAAAATACGCCGCCGCACCTAACGTGTTAAGAGAGTTGCAACTAAAATGGACATGGCAAACTAAGTAATTAATTAAAGTCTTTTAGTTTTGTGTTTTATAATTAATACAAATTTATACATAAGTATGTCTATATTTTATTAATTGAGATTTTTATTTACTTAGTGTTGGTTGAACAAAATTTTAATAGTTTAACTGAAGGTTAATGGTTAAAGGATGAAGTAGAATAACGGGATAGGTGACTTTTTATGAGCTCTGAAAAAACTGCATTTAAATCACGGGCGTCTATATACATTCTCTTGAATATTGATTTTTTGGAAATGGAATATGACAAATATTGAAAACTATCACTTTATTTCTTTATAACTATAAACAGTTAAATTCTTACCTTCTACTCCAATTGATCCTTCCTTTATACACGTTTAAATAAATATATTACAATTGATTTTGAAAAAGTTTCTACTTTGTTGATATGTTATTAAAAGACAGAACATATTATATCGTCAAATCAAAAAGTCAATAGTTTTTTTTTTATAAATTATCTAGTGTAAGATTCGGTACAGTCAACTAGGTGTCAAGACAACACATATATTTCTTTAAAAAGTCCTTCTCTTAGACAATAATAAATGCAGAAAAATTAAGTATAATCCTTCATAAATGCAGACAAAAAATGTTAAAAATAATAAATTAATTTGAAAAACAGGATCTCAAAAGAGATACCTCAACACTTCCATTAGAACATTGACACTTGGAAGAGTTCAAGGAATTTTAATAAACTTATGGAAGATTAAATCAAGGAAAAACAAAAGCAACCTTTTAAACAACAAACCCATTTACATTATGGAAATGTTTAAATAGTTCTATCAGAGGAGACCTTCGAGGATTATTTTTTTTAATTATTGAAAATTATAGGAAATTTATACCTAAGAATAAATATGAATATTTTACGAAGTAAACGGAATAGGAAAAATATTCCAAGGAAAGTTGAGAAACTACCAATTTACGTATTTTCATTGGGTAAAATACCGTACGTTATTTAATTCCTCCAAGAAAGAAAAGCTAGAACAGGATGGAAAAAGTTGCTTTACACCCCGAGCTAAATTCTGATGCTAGGACCTCAAAATTCTATAAAAGCACTAAATGATTATTTAACAGATCAAGTAATTGTAATTCAGATCTTAAAAAAATAGGAGGAAAAAATAATATTGTTCTATTAGCTCAAATTGTCATCCAACGTTTCCTAATTAATTAAAAATTAAATTTCATTCTTAAGATGGTTATTAAATAATTTTGAATCAAATAATGTCGTTATAAGCATGCGACTTAAGAAAAAAAAAATTAATTGATGTTTTCATACCTGACAAGTCCTGCGTTTACGCGGTAGCCCTATGATTTTTAATGGGAGGAAAAAATCCTTGGCTATGCCGTCCTTCGGATAGGACGTAAAATGGTCTTCCCGAGCCTTTACGATGTCAGGTACTCGTTAAAGATCCCTATCCCAGTTATACCTCTGGATAGGCTAAATATAGGGCTGCCACTGTAGCATCGTCCGATTAGCCTTAGTAGCATGAAGGGACGTTAACCAAACAAGCAAACAGCAAGTCCTGTTTTAGTGTCAATAAATTAATACTCTTGGAGTATGAAATTTATTACCCGTAACTACAGAGTGTATTTAAAAAGAAAAAAATACCCGGAAGATTTGAAAGAAGGCTACATTTTAATACGGAATCGCCCGGGGTTCCCACACTTATCCAAGATGTACACTATTAGTCTTGTCGGTGACAACTCATTTTTTGTCAGCACCTCTTTTATTTCTTTTTATTCTCTCTTTAATCGCTGTATTAGCTGTTATTTTATTTTTATTTTTTTAGGTTGAGTGAAAACGTGGGGGCTAATGACTTTTTTGTTATTCTCTTTTTTCCACACTGATCGAATACAGTTAACTTAAAATAGATACATAAAATGTATTGCAGATCCTCCAATGTAAACCGATATAGAACAATTTCTATGTTTAAGGGTTCTATTTTTCCAAGTAAATAATATGCTAGTAATTATAAAGAGAAGGGGTGAATTACTTAACACGTTAGGTGCGGCATCGGTCCACGGCGTCCGATGCCTTACATTCCTTTCGGGTCAATCCATTTGAAGTGGTCCAATCGAGTTGCTTCAACATTTTTATTTTTTTTTATATTTTTACCATTGAAAGAACAGTGCATCAGGTTTATTCAGCATCAGCATCAGGAGTACAAAAGTGCAATTGGTTTATTTTTTGAATTTTTATTTTTCCAATGGAGGCCATATTATTTTCGAAAAACCGCGTATTTTTAGCTATTTCAGTGCTCTGCTTCAAATCAAATATCTCCTCCTTTACTCATCCTAGAATATTCAAATAAAGACCAATCTCTTAAGAAAGGTCTGACCTTTAATAAATGTCATTACAACTATGTACTTAAAACTAAGAATTACGGTCCATGTACCCCTTCAAAGTTTCAAGCGGTAATTTAAAAAAAACCGGATTTTCAAAAATTATTTTTTACAAGAAGGCAAATGATTAAGTGTTTGTTATTTTTTTATTTGACAGATAAAGGTAGGCACTATAAATTCACAAAGTTTCAAGCTGTGGACTTGCACAGTTTTTTTAATACAAATTTTTGAAATCTTGAAATTTCCAAAATTTTAAAAGTTTAAAGCTTTATATCTCTGTTGGGCAAGAAAATAAAATTTTGAAATTTAGGCCAGATTTAGTTCCTGAATAGAGGATTAAACTGTCAAAATTTCATTTTGTGGACTCAACTAATTGCAAGGATATAAGACATTGAAAAGTACTAAAATAAGTATTAAATTCAAAGCACTAAACAGCCTGTATTATTTTCTGTCCGTGTCCAGGAAATGAAATTTTGACAGTTTAATCCACTATCCCAGACCTAAATCTGGGCCAAATTTCAAAGTTTTATTTTTACGCCTAACAGAGAAATTAATTCTTTAAACTTTTGACATTTTGGAAATTTCAAGAATTTAAAAATAAAAAACCGTGCAAGTCCACATCTCGAAACCTTGTGAATTCAGAGAACCCACCTTTATCTATAAAATAAAAAAATTGCAAACCTTTAGTCATCTGCCTTCTGGTAAATAGATTTTTTGAAAACTCGTTTTTTTTTAAATTACCGCTTAGAAATTTGTAGGGGTACATGAATGGTTATACTTATTTTTAAGTTCATACTTGTTATGACATTTATTAAACTACAGATCTTACTAAAGAGATTGTTCTTTATAAAAATGTTCTAGGATGAGTTAAAGAGGGGATATTCGATTTGAAGCAGAGCACTGAAATAGCTAAAAATACGCGTTTGGTCGACAAGAAAACTGACCGAAAAATTCATTGAAAGGTACTAAAATAAGTATAATATCCAAAGTGCTAAAACAGCACATATTATTTCCTTTCCGTTTTCTTCACCTTTATTATATTAAAATTAATCTAGTACAGATTATTTAAGCCACTTTACATAAATTTACCTTAATTTTTGTCTTGTTAGCATAAAGAATCTGTGAAATCTTATCACACAATGCTTGCCTATTGTTTTATTTCACCCCTGTTCAACCACTACTTCCGATGGTGAGGTACTGGTCTTCAGTGCATTACTCAATGGAACCAAGGCTTCATCATTTCCGCTCTATTGATATGAATTTTTTCGTCAGTTTTCTTGTCGACCAAACGCGTATTTTTAGCTATTTCAGTGCTCTGCTTCAAATCGAATATCCCCTCTTTAACTCATCCTAGAACATTTTTATAAAGAACAATCTCTTTAGTAAGATCTGTAGTTTAATAAATGTCATAACAAGTATGAACTTAAAAATAAGTATAACCATTCATGTACCCCTACAAATTTCTAAGCGGTAATTTAAAAAAAAACGAGTTTTCAAAAAATCTATTTACCAGAAGGCAGATGACTAAAGGTTTGCAATTTTTTTATTTTATAGATAAAGGTGGGTTCTCTGAATTCACAAGGTTTCGAGATGTGGACTTGCACGGTTTTTTATTTTTAAATTCTTGAAATTTCCAAAATGTCAAAAGTTTAAAGAATTAATTTCTCTGTTAGGCGTAAAAATAAAACTTTGAAATTTGGCCCAGATTTAGGTCTGGGATAGTGGATTAAACTGTCAAAATTTCATTTCCTGGACACGGACAGAAAATAATACAGGCTGTTTAGTGCTTTGAATTTAATACTTATTTTAGTACTTTTCAATGTCTTATATCCTTGCAATTAGTTGAGTCCACAAAATGAAATTTTGACAGTTTAATCCTCTATTCAGGAACTAAATCTGGCCTAAATTTCAAAATTTTATTTTCTTGCCCAACAGAGATATAAAGCTTTAAACTTTTAAAATTTTGGAAATTTCAAGATTTCAAAAATTTGTATTAAAAAAACTGTGCAAGTCCACAGCTTGAAACTTTGTGAATTTATAGTGCATACCTTTATCTGTCAAATAAAAAAATAACAAACACTTAATCATTTGCCTTCTTGTAAAAAATAATTTTTGAAAATCCGGTTTTTTTTAAATTACCGCTTGAAACTTTGAAGGGGTACATGGACCGTAATTCTTAGTTTTAAGTACATAGTTGTAATGACATTTATTAAAGGTCAGACCTTTCTTAAGAGATTGGTCTTTATTTGAATATTCTAGGATGAGTAAAGGAGGAGATATTTGATTTGAAGCAGAGCACTGAAATAGCTAAAAATACGCGGTTTTTCGAAAATAATATGGCCTCCATTGGAAAAATAAAAATTCAAAAAATAAACCAATTGCACTTTTGTACTCCTGATGCACTGTTCTTTCAATGGTAAAAATATAAAAAAAAATAAAAATGTTGAAGCAACTCGATTGGACCACTTCAAATGGATTGACCCTTTCTTAACAGCCGATCTTCACATGAAAATGTCCGAAAGTCCGAACACTTCAAACCCTCAATTTAGTCGATTTTAATGAGAGCATTGCATTTTAGAGCAGAAACTGTTGATAAAAGCTGAAATTCTATTGTTTTTTAGAATCTGACTCCGAGGTCCGATACCAACCCTGAGTAATAAAACAAGACTACTGGACGGCATCACCCTTCCGGGTCCGATAATATTGCAACGACTACCTCTATGGTTATCTTTAATTTTATGTGTTTGATTTTGTACTTTGTAGTTCTATTTTATTTATTTTATATAAACTCATTTCTTTAAAAAGAAATTTTTTTTATCATAGAGTGTGTGTTTGTAAAGCAGTAAAAGATACATCCAAAAAATCGTTTTAACATTGCAAAATTTATCAATATGGATGGTAATTCAAAATTACAGCAGTTAAATGCAATTTTCGATAAAGTATGCCTCGTAAATCCTCTATCGGACCCCGGGGGCCTGCCCTGCGCATATTGTCTAGTTCCAATCCGTACCAAGAGATAATGGCCTTGAGACGCTCATTTAATTCACTTTTCAGTCAAATATATCGCTTTCGCGCTTAAAACAACAGCGGCCTCAAGAAATGATTATATCAATGGCCAGAGTTCCATTCAAATAACCATATTGTCTCCCATAACATTACTATTTTTTTTATGGACAAGAGTAAGGGATTCCACTTTTACGCTTCTTCGGCCAATTGCGAAGTATCAAGCAACTAATATTTTAAAAACCGGTTTTTAATCACTATTTATATTTAAAATTTATTTATTTAGAAGTCCAATCTGCTCATATCTAACTAAAAACAATAATGTTAATTGCAGCAGCATTTAATGTAACCTTAGCGAACAAGAGTCAGAAGATGAAGGAAAAATGAACCTTTATAATTTTGTGGAATCATGTTATTTAATTACTTGGGAAAAAGTCAGTTAAATATTATATGTCAAATATTTTAAATATTTGGAGTGATTTACATGTGCCTTACATGCGAACGTCAGATACAACAAAAAACATTTGATGAAGAGAGTTTTCTGTATTTCTGAAACCGCTTCTTAATTTTATGACTAAATTTTATTTTTCAAATATTTTATTATTAAAAACATTAGCTATTAAAATGATTTCTTAATTAAAACATATTGTAATAAACATACTTTTTTTTCATAAAATCTGTTCTCAAATATAATTTTTTTGTCTAACGTGGATCTTTTAACACCCCAGAGGGATGATTGCCCGAAAGGTAAATCTCTGATCTCTACAATGAAAAAATAGTGGGAGGGCAAACTCATTGTTCACTTTGCCCACCCTATATTTACTTTTTAAAATGTATGATAACCCCAAATC
The DNA here is from genome assembly GCA_911387785.2 of Aelia acuminata. Taxonomy (NCBI): domain Eukaryota; kingdom Metazoa; phylum Arthropoda; class Insecta; order Hemiptera; family Pentatomidae; genus Aelia; species Aelia acuminata. The sequence continues at coordinate 174,175,064 of OU426978.1, forward strand.
ACACTGATGCTATCCACCAATAGTCCCACAAATGAAACCATAGGTTTGCAGTTTATTTTTAAAGTTGAAAAGCGGGCCAAAAGTTACCCCAGTTAATGACACTTAAAATTATAAGAAAATAAAAAGGTAGAAACTAATTTTCATTCTTAATTAAAAGAAACGTTGAGAATTTAACTCAGGAATCTCATATTAGGATTATGGATTGAAAAATAACGAATAACAGTAGATAATGGGTATTATTGATGATTCTCTAACATAAAAATAATAAATAAATTAAAAAAAAAAATAGAAAGCAGCAAATATTATAGCCAGTTATTTATGGGAATAGCGAGGACAAGATCACCTCCCCTCTGTTGTCACTCGCAAAGGCACCATTAATGGCAAAGTACTATAAAACCGCATTGCAGGGAATTGTGGAACTCGGTTAAAAACTGTTTATAAAACAATGTAAGAGAAAAAAGGAGGCGATTTTCTTTTTGCCGCCATTGTAGAGCCGAATCAGAGGTGATTTCCCAACAGATGACGGGACAGTTTCAATCGGACGGCGGCAAAACCTTGAGTCATTCCTTAATTAGCTAAAACCTGGGTCCAATGAAAAAAAAGAGGGGCGGATCCAATCGGCGACAAAGGGAATTAAACCCCGAGCCTCGATAAAGAAAACTAAATAAAGGTCATTCCGACTTTTTATCGGTCCATCGGTGTCGCCGCGTGGGATACTGCTCGCCACCTCAGCTACGGGCCCCAAAAAAACTTCCCAGGCGCACCCTCCGACGCCTTCCTTCCGTATAATCGCTCTCTGCCCTTTTATAGTCGGCATTATTGTTGTTTTTTGTTTGTTGTCTCAATATATGTCAACACTTGAGACGATTATTGATACAAACCCACGACCGATGATTAGTACACAGCAAGATCCAGATCCATAACCTTTCACGGAAACGGAACTTCATTTCCTATATCGAATATTAAAGCAGATGTAGGAAAAAATTATTATCGGTGTGGATATAAAAAAAAAAATTCGAGTTCAGTGTTTATTGTTGTGTTCACCAATCAAAAAATGCTCGAAAATATTCTTGTAGTTTAAATACACATCGCCCGTTGACCAGAACAAATTTTACATCTCAAAATATAACAACTGTGTAATGTATACTTTTAGAATCAGAATAACAAATCCTACGTTGCAAGAATATAGTCACACTATTCCGTTCGCATATGATGCTATTTACCATATTCTTAAATGGAGGGGTGATAGTGTTAACGCAGGTAGAGGGGTAATTTTGAGTTACTGTTAGTACTAGCGGTACTAATTGCCACGATTATAGACTATTTGTAATCAATTACTTTTGCAACGTTAAACAAAAACAAAACCCAAAACATATGTTTTAGAATGGTTCTATAGTTATTGTTGGAACGAACTAACAGCTGGAACAAACTGTCATAATACGTGTTTGTGACTACGATGTTCGAGTACCATCTACGCCGGGCCAGAACATTCTACGCCCAACCTCTTTACAACTATATAGCATTCACACGTCTATTTGAACCTTTTCCAAGGTCAACTGCCACCCTTTTCAAGTCACAAGAAACCCTTTCCATTTCAAACGTAACCCTTTCCAAATGAGTTGTAACCGTTTCCAAAACAAATGTGACCACTTACAACTCATTTTTCACCCTTGAAAAAAATATATATATAATTTAAAGTTCTTTGGAATGGGTGAAGTTAGAACTTAAAAGATTTTTTGAAGGGTAATAGTTGAAATAGAAATGGGGTTGCATTTGATTTGGAAAGGGTTACAGTTGACTTGGAAAAGGTTCAAATAGACTTGGAAATGCTATACATAAGGAGCGTTAGACGGGAGAGTAGGTCTTGTTCTGATGCTCATGAATGGTTATTTGTGTGTTATAAAGCATTAGCGTACCCAGGGGGGGGGCAAGGGGGCACCTGCCCCCCCCTGGAAGGCTGGATGCAATAATTTTTTAAGCTTTTAAGGTGGGAAGCAGTAATAGAATAATTTTTTCAATCAAATAATTGTAATAACTTAGTTGATAAAGCACTGCTATAATTATACATAATTTTGGTTTCATTCACCTTTTCCGGGGTAAGGTATTACAACCTGAACGACCATAGCTTGCCCCCCCCCCTAGTTTTGATCCTGGGTACGCCCTTGTTACAAAGTGATAATTTTTGTAACCCGTTCAATTATTAGTGTTTTGATAATTAGTGTGGCATTGAAAATTGTTATTTCTCTTTGAAAAAAAATTGTTTAACCCTCATAAGAGTTACGATATGCATCTACGAACAGCGACTATTCTTCCTAGTCGTTATACTTAGGCATATAAAAAAATTTAAAATGCATTCGAAGCTTCACAGGTGGTTATCTGAAAAAAAATTTTTTGTGTTGTAACTATCTTCTTGCCGATCTGCGAATAAACTAATATTCCAATCACAAGAATAAAAACGTTACTAAGAAAAATTCGCTCTAGATAATAAGAGTAAAATAACACCAGCTACTAGCGGCGTTTATCGGACCAAAATAAGGGAAAGGAAGAGATGGGGCAATTAGTCACAACAAGGTTTCAAAAAAGGACTGTAAGAACAAGCCGACAAAAATATTGATGATTCACCGCATCAAAGATCCTCAATAGGAGCCACAGATTTTTTTTCTACCTTGTTATTCCCGTTAAAGGGAATTGTTTTCCGCGATATTAGTATTCCAGGCCTTCTTCAGCTGATAAAGGCTAGTACAAAACATCTGAAATATTTTCATTTTATAATACAAGATGGTTGACATGTAGAAGTTAATGTAGGTAAAGGAAAATGGTTTTGGGTGCGGTAAAATAAAACAACGTTATACGTTACTACACATATAATTTTTTTTTATTTGACTGCACCCCCAACCATTTCCATTACAAATTTTCATTTTAAAATATATTTAATACAATATTTTTTTTAGAGAAGATATTAATCTAATTTAAAAAAACACATTAATTTAAAAGTAAAATAACCCTTTTCTTCCTTTTTAACACCCGAAATTGCCCAAAATGACCAACACCGCAGAAGCGATGAATCTTTATAATGGCGTAACTGTTAAGCAGCCTGCCATTTCAAAGCCGCCGCCTCCCTCTGGCTCATCTAAGCAGAGTGACAATTATACCCAATGGGTCCTCATCGAAATAAAAGCAGAGCCTCCTAAGGCAAGCTGGATTCGAACCGGATCGAGGGAGATTATGTGTTGCCTCGACACGCTCCAAAGCCACGGCTTTAAAATAATTTGGAGTTTTTTCTATCCACCTTTGAGAATGTCCACATAACCAAGGTAAGTTGCAGTATGTTAACCGGTGTGGACATCGCCTAATTTTTAAAAATAATCATCTTGGTAATGTTTTTTTAGTAGATAGAATGCTGCTTCATATCCAAATTTACTCTGAACTCATGGCTTAGTTATATTTTTCTTACGAGGATAACGTATATCTAATTTTTAGAAATTGCGTGCGTAAATGGTGTTATATTGCTTTCATCCAGCAAAAGCAGCTATGGAATTTAAAATAAACTAATACGAGCCCGAAATATAAGAAACGGCTTATTCAGTTTAGCTAAGATTGGAGGAAGTATGAACTGCATGCGCAAAAGTAGTAATGAATATGCGAAAGTTAATCGCTGTACTTAGTTACTTTCACATGGGGGTTTCAATAAACTTCATCAATTTTTTAGTTACATTGAAAGCATTAATTTAACTTAAAAACTAAGTTAAATTTAAGAGTCTCTACATATCTTTCAAACCAGATCATTCTCAGTAAAAACTATCAGTTGTAGTGGTCGAGAATACATAAGTTCCCTCCTAACCTTTCATATCAGTGGTATCCCTTTACAGCCAGGTGGAGATATCCACGCCAAATGTATTATGATATGCACCATTAATTCCTTCACATTATTACTGGCTTAACGATATTATTGGGAGGATGGGAGGATCTTGGACCTGTATGTGTGGTCCCCACTCCTACGCGGGCGCACCCTCCCCAGCGGGGGGCGCCCTCCCACCTCCGCCCGCTCTTTCATCTTCTCCAGGGACCCCCGCCTTCCAGGATAGCATCCAGGACAAGCAGGTTTGTCATCGCCGGACAACTGGACCTTTCAGATCGTATCCTCCGAGGAGACAGCTCTATCACCACTTTTCCAATGCATGTAACGCACCAATGACAGCCTATAAATCGTAGGGCATCTGTTCTTCTCTTTAGGAAGTGGAGCCGACGTCAAATATTAATCAAACAAGGGAAAAAAATTAAAAAAAAAACCTCAGGGAAATATCGATGTTAAAAGTCCTTTTATAAAAATCATGAAAGGGGTTTAATAGGTGTCAACGATTTTTTCATATTTATTTCAATAAAAGCACTTGTAAAAATTATATATATAAATCCTTAAAAACTAAAATAAAAATATGTTGAACAGTATTCAATAGTAACATATAGCGAAGTAACTATACATTTGCTGATCCTAATAATATAATGAATGTAGTAATTAGAACGTTGAATTGAGCTGTCCCTTTATCATAAATAGAACAACCAAGGAGTCGTAGCAAAAAAAAAAGCATTATTTTAAGCCACGTTATCCAGTTTTAAATCAATAATTATATCGGATAATAATGACCTATCAATCAAGGATCCAAATAAGGGACCGAAAATGGCTATCAATTTTTATTTTTAAACTGTAAAAACGGGATTTTTATTCTTGTAAAATATATAAAATAAAAAATCCATATAAATCGTTATGATCCAAAGTTGTATTATACATATTGTAACACTAATGTGGATTTAAAATAATTTTTATTTACGACAAATTATAAATCACATCCGACAAACAATAAAGGCTCAACTTATTAACCAGGTTACTAATACTGACAATACAATGTCACAAAAGTAACTATATACTTCAATAGTCAAAGTAAGACTAAGTCCCTAGCCAATTGCTTCTTGTATTTAGTTCGAAATCGAGAATTCCAAAATGGTCTACTGTATTCTAGCCACATCCAGAACATTTTTTTGCGTACAAATACAGTTATGTAACTGTTCCAACAATGTCTGGACTCTTAGTTGTCACAGACATAATCATTTATTTTCACACCACACTATTCATCTCCTAATTCAGATAATTTACCCTTTTAAAAATAATTTATTCAAAAAATTTTGGAATAAGCTATAAGAAAAAAAAAAGTTGTCTTTTCTAGTAATATATGTATGAGGTGAACATAAAACATATATCATTGTTTTAGGAAATGTCAAACATTTTATCGATTATCAAATCGATTTTTGATAACAATTTACTAACGTTTATCAATAAACTTGTGTTTATTCAAATTGCTCACTGGTAGACTTATCGACCCAATCCTCTAAATGTAGGTATGGAAGATTAGTTAATTAATTCTTCGTTCCCTGTCCAAAATATATATTTGGACAGTGTATGTCTTTACCAGTACAATAAACTTCATTATTATAAGCAATTTGACAGATGGGCCAACCCATCGCAGCCCCCCAATCCTTTATGGTTCGTTAACAATATAAACGCTTAATGTGCCTGTCTCCTGAAATCCAGGGCGGAAAACCGCTTTTGGCCTAAACGCATTTTAACAGCAATGAGGTGGAAGGGAATATAAGTGAAATAGTCTCTAAAACCCTTTAAAATGCGGGAGGACAGGGGAAGGACGAGACGAGAGAATTTAGCGACACAATGAAGGAGCTGCGACAAAGGGCCAACATTGTGGGAACAACTGGCCCTGAAGGAAGCCCCATTGTCGCAAGGATTGTAGTATTAGGCCCGAGTTAATACGGTTAAGGAGACGTCGAGCTACAGGTACCTCCTACTACTAAAGGTACCGTAATAAGTACCATACAGGGCTACTACTGATCAAAACAATTAGTTTCACCCTTCATCTCATAATACTTAACGGGAAAACGATGGAAGCACTAATAAATGAAAGAGGCGGCAGGCCTAATCAGGATGAAGTAGTCAAGTGATTTAACAATAATTGAGTGATAAGAACTTAACAAATTTCGAGCCATAGTCTTATAGAATATTGAAGTAAAAAAGGCTCATTAAAATGTTTTTTAAACTGAGCCCAAATGTAATGCAGACTATCAGGTATAACACTACAGACGCAGGAATGCTTTAGGATTCAAAATGGGGCGGTTTCTAAACCTAAAGCAGTTAAAGAAAAATTGATAATAAATCAAAGTTCTATTGCATAAATAAAAAATCTGGTGCGTGCGCGCAACACACAACTTTCACTTACCAACTTACTTAGATTAGAAATTGACGTGTTTTGCTACATATCATTTCTCAAAGTCACACATTTTTCTACATTCATATCTTATTTTTGTTAATCGTTAAAGCCGTTTTTGAGTAAATAAAAAAAACCCGTAAAAATGATACAAAATTTATTAAGTAAACTCCCCCCTCCCGTAGATCAATTTTGATGAAATTTTTACAGTCACATCTCGGGTATACAAATACATCAAATACCAAGTTTGATCAAAATCGTTAAAACCGTTTTTGAGTAAATAAAAAAAACACGTGAAAATGATACAAAATTTATTATGTAAAGTCCCCCCTCCGGTTGATCAATTTTGATGAAATGTTGGTTATCACATCTTTGGCATATAAATACATCAAATACCAAGTTTGATCAAAATCGTTGAAACCGTTTTTGAGTAAATGAAAAAAACATGTGAAAATGATACAAAATTTAATAAGTAAAGTCCCTCCTCCGGTTGATCAATTTTGATGAAATTTTTACAGTCATATCTCGGGCATATTAATAGATCAAATACTCAGTTTAATCAAAATCGTTAGAGCCGTTTTTGAGAAAATCGAAAAAAACTTAAAAAGTTATTAAATAAAGTACCTCCTCCCTTTGAGCGAATTTGATGAAATTTTTGCTGTCACATCGCGGGCTTATACATACTCTAAATACCTAATTTCAGGTTTGCACGGTTTATAGTTTTTGAGCTAGTCTGTTCACACACACACACACACACACACACACACACACACACACACACACACACACACACACACACACACACACACACACACACACACACACACACACACACACACACACACACACACACACACACACACACACACACACACACACACACACACACACACACACACACACACACACACACACACACAGACACACAGACACACACACAGACCATTTCGCGGGACTTGGTTATTTTGACTCAGGGGACCCCAAAACGTGTATTTCCGTTGAAAACCGGAAGTCGAAAATTTTCACGATCGCAATACTTCCACTTACTATATATTTCATATATAGGTAAGTGAAAGTAAAAAAGCGTTTCTCTATTATATTGTAACCCTAACGTGGTTTATTAAGGAAATATAATTATTCAATGTCAGACAAAAATATAATCTCAAATAATTAACAATATAACAAAAAATATGTATCAACTTGCAACGACACAGTATTTGTACATAATATATGATATGATTCTATCTTCAGACTAACTCTCTCGTCTACCGCGCCTTATACGAGTATTTAGTTGGATAAGAACATCCTAGAAGGTGCCCGGCGGCGAAGAATTTCGAACAGTCACGAACATGTACTAGAACCGTTTGTAACAGTTCCAACAAAAAGTCTATAGCTCTTTTCAACCATAAGTTTTTGTTTTTTTTTCCTTTTTTCCACATTACAACATAAACCTGTTTATAGCGACCGTAAAATATTTAATTTATTGCCCAGGGGGGGCCCCTCCCCCTCTTCGTAATGAAAAAATTTTAATGATGAAATTTTTCGGTAATTTTTATTCTAATAGTCATTGCATCAAAGATCTTTTTTGCGAGGAAATACCCAAAATAACTCTATATTTCCAACAGATCCGCTGCTTAGGTAGGAGTCAACATGGATAGATAAAGGCATAGGCGGATCCAGGGGTAAGCCTGTGGGGCTGCAGCCACCATTTCGGTAATCTTTTGTTATTTAAAGATAGAATTTAACTTTCCTAAAGGTAATTAAAACAAAGAACATTTTATAATAAAAAGCGGAATGTAGGAAAGGATAATAAAAGTAAAAGAGCTGATGGGTAGATCAAGGTGAAATGCTGTGGAGGCACCCTACCCTTTGGGACTGCTACCCCCCTTACAACCGGCTGGATTGGTCGCTAGAAAAGGTCCATATCGGAAATCCTCACACAAAAACCGGTCGAGTTACCACCTACTTCAATATTTCCTCTATAGAGAACCTTTCAATCCTCAGCAAAAAAAAAAAATTTTCACAATATTATTGTTTCCATTTTTGCTTCGCTATCCATTCTTTTACTCACTGAGGAACGCAAAAAGATCTAATTTAGAACTACTTTTGGAGTGCTATCGAAGGGCAGTTTCTCTACATATTATATACATTTATGTCTTGCACTTTATTAGTATTTTAATACAGCTGTAAATATCAATTAAGGAAATTTAAAAGAAAAAATAGATTTAAATTTTATTTTCAGTTTTAATAAGTGAGTGAGATTTCGCTCCGCTAGCTTCTGCGCATCATGATGAAGTTTGGTAAATATTGCTTCAAGAACTTCCGGGGTTTGCGATAACAAAAAAAGTATCTCCTATTATGATAAAATCATAAAATACACAGCGAATTATATAGAAATGTATTGCAAAATCATCTAGATAAGAACTGCAGGGAGGAATGAGATTTAAATATGAGAGACGGAAGTCATATCCAAGAAGTAGCGGCCTATGCTAATGATTTGTTATCGGGAGAGAAAGATGGGCTGGGATGGAGGGTATTTGTTTTGTCGGCCTGTTTGAGCTATTGTGACAGGGCCCGGACTGACAGCCGCTCCCCTCACCCCGCTGCTACACAATGCTACAATACCCTTCCCTAGGGAGTCCGGGTCGCCGCCGCCTTCGTCCTCTAGGGTCTGCGATCCTCTTCTGTCTTCGCCGGGGCATCTTCGATCAATAAACTGTTGGAATGTGGACGTAGCAGCTGATCTAACACAGGGCACAGGACCACCTACTTCTTGGGACTAATAGGTCTACAGATAAGAGTTTTTGTAGGAAACAAGACAGGTCAATTTCGTAAAGGAGATTCCACGGAAGCAATAACCTTTATATCGCACCATCATAATTTAAGTATACCATATTATTCCTGAGTTGAAACGGTAGATAACTCGATGCATCCCGTATATTGTCAACGCTTCAAGTGTTTCTTCTCGAGTCCTAAGGACCCCAACTCAGCCTCTGTTGGCTTTGGTTATGAGTAGAGCTCAGAATAAAGTCAGAATAAAGGGAATTCAAGTTAGTTATTCGAATCAAACCTAATGGGATGTTTTAATGAAGTTTTATACAGCACGAAATTGCATCATTTGATATTTTGAAGAAAAAAAAATATTACAAATTTTAATTATCTTAAATACACATCAAAACAATAGTGGGAAAATAAAGGTGAAGTTCATGGGGGAGGAGGGGAGGGGGAATGGAACTTGGGAGATGTAAATAAACACAAACCTTCAATTTCCAAGAACTGAGGGTTCAGTAGTTCCTGGATGTTTATATTTTGTTTCTTGATTCTCATTGTACCGTTAGTATCAAACTAGCTTCTGTCGAGTATATTGTTACTAAAAATTGCCCAAAATTAGAGGAAGTTTCTTCAAAAATTACGCGATGGATTGAAAAATATTCTGAACTCAATAGGGATGGTAGTGCAATGTTTTGTATATCAAGTGATAAGAATATTGGATGTGAGAGAAAATCACAAATTGATACCCACTGTAGCACAAGTAAGTAATTTTGTATAACCCCACAACGGTAACAGGGGTAGTGCGTGTTATCAGACCATTGGCGGATCCAGGGGTGGGGGGATGTAACCCCCTCCCTTTAGGATTGCAGCCCCCCTTTACAATCGGCTGGATCCGCCCATGTACCAGACTTATTTAATAATAAGCATACGCACCGGATATTGCATGTAGAAAGAAAAAAAAAAGTATATAAAACCTGTACCACTACAACCAATGTGTGTGTACAACCAAGGGTCTTGGGTTCAGTACTACCGTAAAACGGGGTGACATTGTGACTAATGGGGTGACTTTGTGGCAAGCCTATTTTTCTACAGTTTTTGAATTTCCCTCCTTAAAAAGAATCAGGTTAGGCAATTCAGTGTACTTGTCAGTTGGTCAGTAATGTGCTGCAACCTACTGGCCACATATGGACCTCTATAACTTCTTTCATTCCATTTACCATGGTTCTTTATTTCAAGGTTTCAACTAAATGATAACAATCAAACATATATGCAATAAAACACCATGGTAAATGGAATGAAAGAAGTTATATGTGGCCAGTAGGTTGCAGCACATTACTGACTACCTGAAAGGTACACTGAATTGCCTTACCTGATTCTTTTTAAGGAGGGAAATTAAAAAACTGTAGAAAAATAGGCTTGTCACAAAGTCACCCCATTAGTCACAATGTCACCCCGTTTTACGGTATGTAAAGAAGAGCACTGTTTCTTGGTCAGCGGTCGTGCAAGGAGGTGATTTGACCGTGATCACGCTCAATCGCCAGGTTTTTTCCCTTAATTTTTCAATTAAGGGTACCCACTTTATAGAGGCTGGGTTTGCCCCAAGAGGGTCTCTCGGCCCACGAGACGAACTGTGGCAGAATAATTAAGATATCCTGAGCCGAGCCAGTATCTAACTCGGGACCTTGAGCACAGCAATCCACTGCCTTACCAGTGAGCTACCCCGCTCCCCTATTGCATGTAGTGATTCGATAATTTGAATAGTATTAAGATTTTAATATCTTTAAGACCTTTTTGAAGGTCTTCCTATGTCCAATATAATTACAGCTCACTTGAGAGTACCTACTCTTTATTTCGCATCTTGATGTTACTATTTGAAGTAAATATTTTATGTTCCGGATTATTTTTTATCGGAAATATATCGTTATTTTATATAAAAGGTCCAAAATTGAGTTATTTTACCAAAATGTATACTAAAAACAATTTTATAAAAATTATTTGTAAACATAAAAGAGTTTCTTTCTATTTCAATTTACTCTCCGCTACTTATTTTTTTCCAAAGTAGCTATTTTTTGTTCACAAAAATAATTTAATGCCTGACTTCCAAGCAATGCATGTTTTTGCACGTTTTGAAGTTTTTAATGCACGTTTTAAAGTTTTTATTGCACGTTTTCAAATTTTTACTGCACGGTATTCCGAGCTTTAGTTATGAGGTTGAAAAAGCAAAATTGGGATCCCTGGAGTCCAGTTTTTTCCACCACAGGAGTGCCTAAAGATGGTTTGGGTGCATGACGCAAGTTGCTCCATCCAAATTTAGTTTTTATTAAAAAATAACGACTGAAGATTTTATTAAGTACACTACAGTATTATGAAATCTTTTACCAGAAGTGGTTTTTTAATAGAAGGAGAGCAATCGAATTTCTAAGGGTGGGGTTACGCCGATGAGCACCCTTTTTCTTAACGAAAATAAATAGAAGAACGTAAATAAGAAAAATTACTTGCAATAAAGCTCTACTCAACGGTAAAATTACGCGAAAAAAATTAATGATTTTCACCAAGCCCGTGACGTCAGACAAGACGAGGAATCTCGTGAAGATTACTATAAAAACTGTAGTAGGGTCATAAACCGAGGCGAGTTAACTGCGATACAAAACCACACAACCCGGCTCAAAGATTATCGCGACGTGAGCCAGTGACAATACGCCCCTGTCATTTTTTAACCCCAGCGCTGAGTTCTTTCTTTCAGCTGCTTGCGATCATATCCCACACCTACGTGAGGGCTCAGCCATCACTGATACGTCATTAACTTTTTATATTTATGATGATCATAAACACGGAAGCACGATCCTTGTCACAAACTCCTTACCTCTGAGCATGGGGGAAAGAAGAGTTTTTCTTTTTCAGAATGGTCAAGTGGGGAAATGTTAAGAGTGAGGCGTTCGAGCAAGAAGGAATAATTCAGTATTGTAAAATTTTGCAGGGGATTCAATAAAACTAGGAAATTTTTCTATTAAAAGAAATATATTTGTATGAACTCTCCCCTCTTTTATAGCTTTACGTTGTTACCATCGCAAAATAATATTTTGGAAAGTATTTATTAAAGGACTGTAGCAAACTTTCCAAAAATATGTAACTAAACGACACATACCAATTCAAGAATTGAATAACTAAATTCAAATCATCTTTACCTACTTACAAAATGGCAGAGTGGGACTTTTACCAGGTACCTTTGTAAACTCAAATCTGTACCAGGTATAATATAAATTTTCATAGAAGAAGTAACATAGATATATAGCCTCACGCCATTATCGATAGCTTACAATTCAATTTCAATTAAAATATAAATCTAATATTACTGCTATCCACTTTGCTCTTTAAACTGCCGCAAGATCCAAAAAGAAAAATTTCATATTATAATCGGTCAATAAGAGAATCCAACTCGAAGCATAAAAATTCAAATGGGTTAAAGTAAGAGGGAGATGGTCACAGAGATCATGACTACCCTAAATATTTTGGCTATTACAATTTTTTTGTATTTTTAAACGCATTATGCAATTTGGTAGTTACCATGCCCTAAACATAATACTTTTGGTTGTTTAGATCTCATCCCTCCTTAACACAAGTTAGTAATCTCAAACAAAAATTATGATGTCAGCCACGTTATTATGAGATAGAGGGGTCGAGCCTCTTTCTAATACCGCGTCTAATTCTATCCCTGGTTAAAGTACAATGGAAAAAATCAGAAGAAAAAACACAGGTTCCCTGTTAGAAATTATTATAGAAGCATAATTTCATTAATCAAATATTAACGGTGGTACTAGATCAAAAATAAAATTCTTTTTTCAAAAAATCCCTTTTTTAAATAAAACTTGAATCGGCCTTGGACACTCACACATAAACACGAGAGATGTGAAGGTCTTTGTAAATGTTTAACTTTACGTTTTCATCGCATTACTATCAAATTGCCAATACAATTAGATAATGCTTTATTAATTGGTAAGTTAATTTTTTCCAATTGTTAAGAAGCGGAAGTGCTCACGCAGAAGGGACGTTCGGGAAATAAGTGCTTAATTTGTTGTACTTTTATATCTCTGTAGGATCTTTCCACAGTTTTAGCCGTATCAATTATAGTCTTTTTAAATCTTTATAGTATTGAACATTTTATCAAAAGAACTACAGATAAATTTTAGCGGATACCAACCCTAACGACCGAGAGCCTCTGCGAGATAAAAACATTTGATATGCATATGATTAGTGTAGTTATCTCGTTATTAGAAATGGAATTCGGTAGTTTATTAGAGGTAAAGAAAGAGTAATGACGGTGGCATTTGTTCCATTCTGTGCAACTAGTCACGCTGGGGACATTAGTAGCCGGGATATTAGTATACCACCGCTCAAAGGAAGCTAGCGGCATCTTTTCGCATCACGAATTCTTTTTTTTCTCCCTTATTACAATGAAGAAACCAAACACCTTCGAGATGGAGCGCTCAATGTCAAGAAAGAACTTTCTCAACGATGGCAAAGTAAGGATGATCATTGCAATAGCTTCTCCGCCCGGTCAAGAATCTGTTCAATTTGATTTCAGTAATGTTTTGTCACTAGTACACATTAGATACCTAGGATTGATCTGCCTAGAAAAGTATAAGCGATATCATGGAAACATTTATATTTATATAAACCAAATCATATATTATTGATGAATAAAGCAATGGCTTAATAACAAATATGTTGAAATAACAGTTTAGTTCATATAATTTTTCTCTTAATCTGTTCGTAGTGACTAATGGAACACTAGTAAAACAACAAAAGGCTTCTAAAGGCATTCATTAAAAAACTTCTGCAGTTAGCTCTTGTTATGAAAACTTTAACTCACAATGGGCTTTTATAAAAAATACAACCTATAAATTATTGATCAAATTCGCAATTCGATGAAAGCATAGATGCTTTACATGTTTCTCATATATTCTAGTGTTTTTTATAGCCCTGATGAAGATCCACATGTGGGGATCGAAAAGTTGGCTTTACAATATGTAAAAATGTTTATCTGAAAATCCTATCAACCATCATTTCTTAAAGAACAGTTGACTATTACACACCTTTAATCATATTGTCTTTCTTGAGAAAAACTCCAGATTTTAGATACAATATTTAACGTTGGAGAGCAGTCATGGCAGTCGTCCATACAGTTGAGGATCGCAGTTGTTTTTTCTGTAAATTTTCAGTTTTTTGGATTGTCACAATTCATCCAAACTAGCGGTATGTCTGAATAACAAGTAGGAACCATATACACCCCGTTTTTCTGGAAAGCTTTTTACTTGTATGGCTTGAAAAAAAAATTCCCAAACTCTACAAAACATCATTTTCCTGATGCTTTTCATCGTCTTCACTACTTATATCTTCTCGTTTTTTTAGCGTCATAATTTAATTATTTAAGAAGATCTCATGTCAGTGATTCTCTTTTTATTCATCATCTCATTCCTCACAATCCATCGCTGCTCCTGGGATCTATACTAACCTATTATTCGTGTACAGTGTAAAATATGCAGTGATTAATAAATCAATACATTATCAAAATATTCGATACTACAGCCCAAAGAGGGTCTAATGTTCTTTTTTGAGCTACCCGCCCCCATTTAAACTTTAAATAGATGTACGGTAAGCAAATTAATATAAGGAATAAGCATGAAGTCATTAAGAATGAATAAAGAAGAAATAGTGGGATAATTATTAATGAGTATTGTTAAGTGTAGGAATAAATGTGAAAGATATAGTACTTACAGAAACATAAGGATCATATAATATAAATATAAGAAATATAAGGAGTAACTCAACCCGGAGTTACTCGGACTGAAAGAAATTTATATTAATTTTCTAAGAATAGTTTTACATAGTTTAGTTTAGCTAAGTTGGAATAGCAGTGTGGTTCTAAACGTTGCCTCACATAAATAGTTTGTTATACAATTTTGTTTTGTTCCTCCTCATCCTCGCTTTTAAGCTTTACGGGGTTTCCCGGGCCAGGGTGAGGGTGGGGGATTAACGCTAAGTATTATTAAATGGCACCGGATTTTGAACTATCATACGATTGGAATACTTGTAGAGTCTTTTGGGCGTACCCTCGGCGTATCTCTAATTATTATATTACCTAATTATATATCATTGGTGTTTGGTCAAAAGGGTTTAAGTCATCGAATGTGAAGTATAAACAACGATTTACCAAGCTATTGAAAATCATTATAAATTCTTTCTGATTGTATTTCTTTATTCCAGAATAATAAATGAAACTATATTCTTTCAACAGAGACTGTAATAAATAATGAATAACGAATAAATTATAGTCAATTATGAATTTAAAGAAGACGAGACAAAAAAATTTGTTATGATTCAAGCCCTTTTGCCCAAACATGAATGATATATTAGGTAGGATGTTTGATTTTTTGAAAGTGACCCAAAGCTCTGTATCCCGAATGTTCATAAAGGTTACATTACGTTAATAAAGTACATAAGTACTTTTTAAATAGTATGTTCGTTAATTGGGGATGGTTCGAAGCTACCAGCATACGACCTGGATAACAGTCCATATAGTTTATTAAGTGGTTGATGATGACAACTGGATAAGAGACTAACATACATAGGAAACCCACATTGGACAGAAAAGTAATAAACATAAAAAAAAAAAAATCTGGTGCGTGCGCGCAACACACAACTTTCACTTAGCAACTTACTTACCAGGTCTGCAAGTTTAAAATGTCGTTTATTTCTTAAAATATATACACAGTAATTTAAAAAAAAAGTATAATATATTTTATTCAAAGTACTGGCCCTCGCTTTCTACACATTTTGTCCATCTCTAGGGCAATTTATGGATACCATTCCAAAAGAATGCTTCATCTTTATTTGAAATCCATTCATCGAGCCATTTTCTTACATCCTCCAAATTGTTAAAGTTTTGCTCAGCCAATGAGTGTCCCATCGATGAAAATTGATGATAATCAGAAGGCGCCAGGTCAGGTGAATACGGCGGGTGGGGTAGGAGTTCCCAACCAAGCGAAGAAATCGTTTCCTTAGTCAATCTGGCTGAATGTGCAGAAGCGTTATCATGCTGAAGAATGACTTTGGCGTGCCTGTGAGCCCATTCTGGGCGTTTTTCGATCAATGCGTGACTCAAATTGATCATTTGTTGTCGGTAGCGGTCGGTATTGACTGTTTCGCCGGGTTTGAGAAGCTCGTAGTAGACTACTCCCTTCTGATCCCACCACACACACAGCATTGTCTTCTTCCCAAAACGATCCGGTCTTGCACTCGATGTGGATGGTTGTCCTGGCGTTACCCATGATTTTATTCGTTTGGGATTCTGAAAATAAATCCATTTTTCATCGCCAGTTACAACTCGATGCAAAAAACCCTTTCTTTCGTGGCGTAAAAGCAGCATTTCGCACACAGTTTTTCGTTTTTCCATCTGTCGTTCGTCCAATTCATGTGGTACCCATTTTCCAACCTTTTGAATTTTTCCCATAGCTCTCAGGCGATCGGAAATGGCTTGCCTAGTGACATTCAACTGTTCTGCCATCATTTGTTGGGTTTGGGTATTGTCTTCGTCTAATAAAGATTGCAATTCGACGTCCTCAAACTTTTTTGGTCGATTTTCTCGTTTTTTATCAGTAACTTCAAAATCACCACGTTTGAAACTTTGAAACCAACGTTCACATGTCTTGACGGTTGGAGCAAGATCGCCATAAGTCTCAACAAGAATTCGATGACATTCAGATGCCTTTTTCTTTTGATTGAATAAGAAAATCATGACATGCCGCAAATGCTCTTTATTTGGCTTAAAATTAGACATTTTTAACACTAAAGAAAGGTATGATACGTCCACGTAAACGACTTAAAAACAACTGACTTTTGTAAACAAATGACTAACAAACAAAATAGCGTTTAGAGATAAGCAAATCCTTCAATAGGCTAAGAGCGCATTCTATTGGAATTAAAACGACATTTTAAACTTGCAGACCTGGTAGATTAGAAATTGACGAGTTTTGCTAAATATCATTTCCCAAAGTTACACATTTTTCTACATTCATATCTTATTTTTGTTAATCGTTAAAGCCGTTTTTGAGTAAATAAAAAACCCGTGAAAATGATACAAAATTTATTAAGTATAGTCCCCCCTTCGGTTGATCAATTTTGATGAAATGTTGGCTATCACATATTTGGCATATACATACATCAAATACCCAGTTTGATCAAAAATCTTTAAAGCCGTTTTTGAGTAAATAAAAAAAAACACATAAAAATGATACAAAATTTATTGAGTAAAGTCTCCGGTTAATCAATTTTGATGAAATTTTTACAGTCATATCTCGGGCATATAAATAGATGAAATACTCAGTTTAATCAAAATCGTTAGAGCCATTTTTGAGAAAATCGAAAAAAACCTAAAAAGTTATTAAGTAAAGTACCCCCTCCCTTTAAGTAATTTTGATGAAATTTAAGCTGTCACATCGCGGGCATATACCAACACTAAATACTCAATTTCAGGATCGCACGGTTTATAGTTTTTGAGCTAGTCTGTTCACATACACACACACACACACACACACACACACACACACACACACACACACACACAGACCATTTCGCGGGACTTGGTCATTTCGACTCAGGGGACCCCAAAACGTGTATTTCCGTTGAAAAACGGAAGTCGAATTTTTTCACGATCGCAATACTTCCACTTACTATATATTTCATGTATAGTTAAGTGAAAGTAAAAATGTCTGACTATACATAAATGTCCACTCACAGATCAATAAAGCCTTTGAATAGATGTGTAGGAGTGTACGGGTACTTACCTGAAACAGAGGAAATACATTTTCATTAAAAATATATATATAATTTAATAGTATATGTATATTTTTAATTTTATCTAGTACAGGTACAATTAAATTAAGCCTCAATACTATCCAATGTCTGTAAATAACTTGCCAGTCAACTTTCTATAGATACTGAAAAACACTAATAAAATACAACAATGTGTTAATAGATTTAGCAAATCCTTTTTCAAAAGAAGAGGCTAAAATAAAGATATCAATATAAATTAAAAAATAAAAAATCTGGTGCGTGCGCGCAACACACAACTTACCAACTTACTTAAATTAGAAATTAATGTGTTTTGTTAATTGCCACTTCTCAAAGACACATTATTCCACATTCATTTCTTATATTTGTTTTTATTTGCTCTATAAAAAAATCTGGTGCGTGCGCGCAACACACAACTTTCACTTACTAACTTACTTAGATAAGAAATTGACGTGTTTTGTTAGATATCATTTCCCAAAATCTCACATTTTTCTACATTCATATCTTATTTTTATTAATCGTTAAAGCCGTTTTTGAGTAAATAAAAAACCCCGTGAAAATGATACAAAATTTATTAAGTAAAGTCCCCCCTTCGGTTGATCAATTTTGATGAAATGTTGGCTATCACATATTTGGCATATACATACATCAAATACCCAGTTTGGTCACATTCGTGAAAGCCGTTTTTGAGTAAATAAAAAAAGCACGTAAAAATGATACAAAATTTATTAAGTAAAGTGCCCCCTGCGGTTGATCAATTTCGATGAAATTTTTACAGACATATCTCGGGTATATAAGTAGATCAAATACTAAGTTTAATCAAAATCGTTAGAGCCGTTTTTGAGAAAATCAAAAAGAACACGTGAAAATGTTACAAAATTTATTAAGTAAAGTCCCCCCTCCGGTTAATCAATTTTGATGAAATTTTTACAGTCATATCTCGGGCATATAAATACATCAAATACCAAGTTTGATCAAAATCGTTAAAGCCGATTTAGATTAAATAAAAAAAACACGTGAAAATGTTACAAAATTTATTAAGTAAAGTCCCCCCTCCGGTTAATCAATTTTGATGAAATTTTAACAGTCATATCTCGGGCGTATAAATACATCAAATACCCAGTTTGATCAAAATCGTTAAAGCCGATTTAGAGTTAATAAAAAAGAACACGTGAAAATGTTACAAAATTATTAAGTAAAGTCCCCCCTCCGGTTAATCAATTTTGATGAAATTTTTGCTGTCACATCGCGGGCATATACCTACACTAAATACCCAATTTCAGGTTCGCACGGTTTATAGTTCTTGAGCTAGTCTGTTCACACACACACACACACACACACACACACACACACACACACACACACACACACACACACACACACACACACACACACACACACACACACACACACACACACAAACACACACACAGACACACACACACACACACACACACACACACACAGACCATTTCGCGGGACTTGGTCATTTCGACTCAGGGGGTCCCAAAACGCGTATTTCCGTTGAAAACCGGAAGTCGAAATTTTTCACGATCGCAATACTTCCACTTACTATATATTACATATATTAAGTGAAAGTAAAAACACTAATTTCTTTATTATTAAATAAAAGTTTTTACTTGTGGTAATTCGGCAATGCAAGCATAATACTACAAGTCGTCTTATTTTATAATTCTCTATGTAGTTGTTGAAAACTTCATTAACCATGATACAAATAATTTCAATTAAATGAACAGATCGGCTTTAATTATGAACTATGGTCTGTTATTAAAGGCGTACTCCGCATACGAGGGCTCAACGTGTTTTATGAGTTGACTGAATATTTTTCTTTTTTTCTCCTCTATATGTTTACTTGATTTTTATCATATATCATATTTAGCCATTTCTATTTTTAGGCGAAACGAGAGACAGATAATTTCTCCATATATACAAATACAAAGGTACTTTATAGGAAAACAAAAAAGGCAACTTCCCCATTTAAGCCACGTCAGAACATTTTAATAATAATAAAGTTTACCTGATATTAAAGAACACCTAATTTTCATTAAACACGACGAATTTGATGAAAATCGTTAAAGCCGTTTTTGAGATAATCGAAAAAAAGGTAAAAATTAGTATAAAAGTTATGAAATAAAGTGCCCCCACCGTTGGACCAATTTTGACGAAATGTTGGCTATCACATCTTGGGCATATACATACATCAAATACCCAGTTTGATAAAAATCATTAAAGCTTTTTTTGAGTAAATAAAAAAACACGTGAAAATGATATAAAATTTATTTAGTAAAGTCCCTCCTCCGGTTGATCAATTTTGATGAAATTTTTACAGTCATATCTCGGGCATATTAATACATCAAATACTCAGTTTAATCAAAATCGTTAAAGCTTTTTTTGAGTAAATAAAAAAACACGTGAAAATGATATAAAATTTATTTAGTAAAGTCCCTCCTCCGGTTGATCAATTTTGATGAAATTTTTACAGTCATATCTCGGGCATATTAATACATCAAATACTCAGTTTAATCAAAATCGTTAGAGCCGTTTTTGAGAAAATCGAAAAAAACTTAAAAAGTTACTAAATAAAGTACCCCCTCCCTTTGACCAATTTTGACGAAATTTTTGGTGTCACATCGCGGGCATATAGATAGATAGATTTGTTTATTGTATAAAGCAATACATGCTTGTTACATTTTCTTAACATTGGCCGTTAAGGCATTACAATAAATAATATTTATGATAACAAAACATTATATGAATTATTAAGATACCATTTCACTTATAACAGATAAATATTCAGAAATTTACAACTTATGCCTATATACAAATAAATATACAAACACTTACAATATAATAAATTTTTATAAATAATATTCAAATAATAAATATAAAATACATAGATATACTTGGGTCATAAGTTTATCATTTTTTTTTTTTTTTTTTTTTTTTTTTTTTTTCTTCCTTTTTCCTTTTTCCCATTAATAGTATCGTTAGAATTTATTGTTACGAAGTGAGGCCTCATCAAGAAGTATCGGGCCGGCTAACCAGAGGTAGATTGGAGATTATTGAATACAGATGTGAGGAACAGGAATACATGTCTGATTTTATTTGTATTCTCGTAATTTAAGATGTTTTCCAATGAAGATAGTTCGTCATTTTCATTTATATACACCTTTAGAAAATGTTCTCTGTATGGATTACAAAAAGAGCAGCGCAAGAGAAAATGCTTAAGAGTGTCTTCCATAGGTTTCTGGCAGAGTTTACAAGGCTCGCTAAGGTTGAAGACTAGGCGCTTATTTTGTAAAGGAATCTGCAGGTATGCAGCGCTTGCGATTCTCAATTGGCTTATGGCTCTATGTTTTTCGATACTTAAACAGAATGATAGATATTCTTCTGGTTGAGGATGTGTGAAGTTGCAGATGTTTCTATAGATTGGATTGTGGATGGAGGTCATTGCCCGGTTTATGTCTGTAGACAAGGCGTTATTTTTTACTTTTTCCATAATTATACTTTTGTTTGATAACAATTGGTTTTCGTTGGATAGATCTGTAAAAAACTCCAGTGCATTGTTCATGGAAGCAATCCTCTTAACTTGTGATATCCAATTGTATCTGTGGTCTTGTTTTTTGGTGTCCATAGTTAAAAGTCTATTAAAGCATTGGCGTGGTAATCTATGCTCAGGTAACAAAATGATTTTTATGCAAAAATTTAGAAGTTTCTTAAAAACTATTACAGAAAGCGGGAGACGGCCTGTTTCTAGGCGTACTATGTAGTTGGGTGTAGTTTTAGGCCAGAGATAAACGGACTTGAAAAACCTGGTTTGTGCAGTTTCCACAACTTCAAAATGGCTCAAGCTCCAGACCTCAGCAGCATACAGGAGAGTTGAGGAGACAATGGCGTCGAAGAGGGCTAGTTTTGTTTCCCAGGTGTCACTTCTGCCCCGTCGTAGGATCTCTCTCACCTTTGAGCTTGCCACTGTTGACCGTTGGACAAAGTGTTCCGCCGTTTGGGAGAACTTTGCCGAAGATAGAAAAGGGACTCCGAGATAGGTATATGATTTGACGTATTCTAACTGCACGCTATTCCAGTATAGTGGTTTCAGTTTTTTGCTTCTTGGGGATTTGTGGAACGCTATGATTTTTGACTTTTCCGGATTCAGGGTTAAAGAATTTTGTCTACAATATAATTCTAGTATTTTAAGTTTTTTGTGTGCGCTGTGCCAAGATTCGCTGAGTAGGACGATATCATCAGCAAGTAAGAGCATCGAGACTTCGCGTTCGCTGTTTACCGGGACACCAGTTGCTCCTCTGTTCCAAAAGAAGTTAACTATATCTGAGATAAACAGAACAAAAAGGACAGGGCTAAGGCTTTCCCCCTGTAGAAGTCCCGTTGCGATATCTATATCCTCAGAATATTTGCCATTGATATTAATTTGTACTGTAGCTTCGTCATATAATTTTTTTACAATTCTAATTATTTTTCCGCTGATGACATCGCGGGCATATACATATACTAAATACCCAATTTCAGGTTCGCACGGTTTATAGTTTTCGAGCTAGTCTGTTCACACACACACACACACACACACACTAATAAATATATTTCCATTTATAATAACAGGTAATACAGCATTTGACTTGAGCAAAGCCCAGCGTTGACGGGGTCCATGTTTAAGGACTTTTAAAAAGTACTTACCATATTAAAAGCGATGAGAAAAATTCAGGCTTTGATTTGGAAAGAAATAATCTTCCGAATTATAAATAAAGGTAGCAATACCCCCTCTCTTTGATAAGAAAAATAAAACTAAAACAGGAAGAGAAAAAAAAAATTAAGACATCCATTTGGTTTTTCTAGTTAAAAGGCAGCGATGCAACAGGCGCCTAACTGTAATTGCTAGTTTCAGATGCAATTGTTATCCAGGTAACCGTTGGACGATGGACACCGCAATAAGTGTGATACGCAAATACGTAGCAGCATAACAATACTCCAAGTAGCAAAAAGGGAATTCTAAAAGTATTATTGAACAATTCAGGAAAATTACTGATCATTACAGTAAGAAAATATTTGATTACAAAGGAGTTGATGACCATAAGCCGACAAAGAAAAGATGAATCCCTAAAATTGACCTTAATGAATGCGAAATAATAGCATTTAGGTAATAGGTGATTGCTTGTTCCTCATAAATCAATTAATACATGCTAAATTAGTTTTTGTTCTAACGACACTTTATGATGTGCAATAAAACTAGTAATTGAAATTATAAACAAACGAATATGAAAGTTATTAAAACATCAACAAATCGGAATTGTTTTAAATAATTAAGTTTAGGATTAGACTATTAGACTACCCTGAACTTCAGGAATTCCGAAATCAAGATGTGTTAAGCACAATGATTTATCAGATGTACCAAAAAAAAAAAAGAAAAAAAGAGAAGAAACAAAAAGAGCCAATTAAAGACAGACTTAAATGTTTGCTTTGCGGAGTAGAGCAATCCAGTGATTATAGAGGTCGTTCAGCAAGCACATAAGAAACTGCACCGTGAACCAGGTCAAATCGGGAAGCAGGTAAATCAAAGGCCCTTTTCCGACGATTTAGAACCTCCAAATCTTTTTAAGTCTCAAAAGGTATAAAAGGAATCTCTAATCTAAAGGATAATTTCTGTGTGGGATATATTTAGATTGATTGTTTTATGTATGAAGACAGATATATATATATATTTTATAAAAATTCCTGGACTACTAAAACCCATGAAACCTCTTGGGTGCAGTAATGTATAAGGAAGTATTATTTTTGGTCAGTGGCCGTGAAAGGAGGTGATTTGACCCTGGTCACGCTCCAATACCATGTTTTCACCCTTTAATTTTTCATGTATGAATACCTACTTAGTAGTCGATAATATTCTGTCGATCCGCGGCAGAATATTAAACATCCTCCCATAGGCGGATTCAAACTCGGGACCTAGTAGCGGTTATAAATTAAATTTAGTAATTATTAATTATTTATTGCGATTTATTATTGAATTATTCCGATATTAATGGAAGTTATATTGGATAAGCTGTGGCCATGTCAGTGACTAAGATCATCGGTGGCTCTAAGATCCCAAGATGGGATGCCACGAGCCGCTGAGTGGAGTGCTACCTGCTCGCAGCTGGTCCTTGCCACCTGCCGCCCCAGCTGGTCCCCCTCCCACCCCCACCTGCTCCACAGATTTACAAATACCACCACTAATCCATTAGCTCTCATCTCTTCCCTAATTAACTGGCGAACCACTAGTCGTGGAATTAGTAGCTCCATCCAACCCTTCCTTCCCCCTCGCAACCCTTTCTTTTTTAATAAACTCCCCCATCATCATCCTAAGTGCTAACCTACATGATACTTCCTCATCTTAATCATTTCCTGTCTTCTCGCCTATAAACAGATTGTAAGTAAACCACTTTTCGATTACCTAATCGCAGTTTCAACTTTGATAAGATCTTATTATTCCCGCAATTACCTAAAAAGAGGGGTTTGTTTTTAACCTAATCAGAGGCAGGGATTTTTTTATTTAGAAACTTTTAAATCAGGGACAATGGGTCAAATAGGAAAATACCGGAAAATGCCTACACAATACCGTAGCCTACTCTTAAGTAAACCACAAATTTATTACATCTTTATTCAATACCATAATTTTCAATAAGATGAGGAAGAGTTGGTTGAGCCATCGTGTTTTTTTGCAAAAAACTAAAAATAAAATAAAGAGCTGATTCCTACAGAAAAATAATTTGAAAAAATACATCTGATGAAGTTGAGCTTTGTTTAGAAAGCCTTGTGGAGATGTTTTTTGAGGAGCTCCTAAATTAAAATAGGAGCAAAGAAAAAACTGGTTTTATAAATTCTCAGATAGGTTTTCAAACTGTTTTGCGTTTCATACATTATTGGTCCGATGATTTAACAAGCACCAAATTTTCTTAAAAAACATCCAGGTATATCTGGATAGACACTTAAGTAATAAATTACATTTAAATTTAAAAAATATATAATATTCTAAAGTTTGCCTTTGATTATTACTAGAGAAGTGGAATCCCTATAATATAATCAACAGGTACCCACAACAAGAGATTAATATCTCCAAGTCAATAATAGTATTTTTTTTTTTAAATCTTGAGACCTGCTAGGAAAATGTTAGGCATTTTTGAACAGCAAAATGTACGTCCTATAACTTCAATTTGATACTGTTATTTTTATCAGTTGTAAAAAGATCTTTAACTTAGTTCTTTAGCCGCCCGAATAAACCTTTTTCATTTCTGTCTAAGTTGAGAAACTGTTTTCCACAAATATCTTAACTTTTAAATATCAACAAGTTTTATTTGAAAACTTAATTGAACCTTTAAAAAGTTAGAATACCTCGAAACGTTCCCCCAGGTACAAGGATTGGGTCTTTTTTACTTTAGGGGCGCCAATTACTTTTTACAGTAACTATGATTTTGGATATTATATTATTTATCAATGTCATATGTTTGAAAATTATAAAATTAAGAACGTAAACAACATTTATTAAGATGGAAATACTTCCGCACACTAACATAACTAGAACTAGAATTAAGAGGGCGGCCAAAACTTTTAGTGGTGGTATAACCATCGGCCCAGGCATAAATGAAAAGCAGCGATTTCCGTAAGGATAGCTTGGAATGATTAAACCAAGTTCCCTTAAAAGCTCCTATTTTTTGTCTGCATCCTCTTCGTTGGCATTTAAATTTCGGACCGCTATTCACATAAAAATAAATCTTCATGTCGTTCCTTGTTTTGTGTAGTAAACCGTACCTTTGAAGAGCCTTAAATGCAGTATTTTCAGATTGAAGAGCTCCACTAAGTTGAATTAAATTCATCTTTGCTTAATTTAGAATAAAATGCTTTTCAGTGTAACCTCCCACAAAAACAAAACTAAGGTAGTAATCACCAAGGAGATGTTGGAAGTAAATTTTATGCGGAATAATCTGAACTGTTATCTCAAATAGTGATCATGTTACTATGAAAAGTAACTGGCCCCCCTAAAGTAAAAAAGACCCCAAGAATTTTACCATCCTGCCCCCACCAAGAAGGAATGCTGCGGACGCCTTGACAGCTATATATCTATCTATTTACTTTTTGGTCCCCACATGATCTCTTGTCAACTATAGAGCAGAGTTGGGCACTATCCGAGTAAAAAAGTACTAGTTTCGGATACAAGATACTTAGTTACAGATACTTTTTTACTCGGATACTGTACTCGAATCCCTCCAAAATTTTCAAAAGTATCCGAGTACTTCTCGTATCTGTCAGATTCGGATACAGTGACTACTCGTATCTGTCCGGACAGATACCCGAGTATCTGTGAGTACTTCGGTATTTAGTTATTTTTTTCCGGATACTTTTTCGGATATTTCTACTTCTGGGGCTGGGTTGTTTACAATTCCATTATTATTCTAATATTCTATTAAAATTATAAACAAATTATTAGTATTAAGCCGTCAACATTTTATCGCTTCGAAATAAGGGTGCAATATCCAAATCGTTAATTTTGACAAAAAGTAATAATTTAAAAAAAATATATAGGAATATTCCATTGTGAAAATTATTTACTTTTTTTATCTTTTCGGATTTTTAAAATTGTAAACTACTGTGATGATCATAGTGGCTTATAATTGGAAAATACTACCGATTTTAAAATTCGATGCTGGTGGGGGGGGGACATTTTATTAACTTTCCGTTTTCTTCGAGATGAGTCTTTATGGTAACGGCAGATTTTGAAAATAGTAACATTTTTAAAATTTGGTTGGGGAGGGCGTTACTACGATTTTTTTTTTAACTTCTGATTAATTTGTTATGAGTGTCAGTCTCTATTTTTACGTGTTCGTAGATTTTGAAAAAGTATTAATTTTTAAATTCAATCTTGGTGGTGGTGGCGGTCGGGGGGGGGGGGAGGGGTATTCCTCATTCCACAACTTTAAATTCACGGAATATTTTGAAATAATAATATAGAGCTACATCGATAGTAGCGTATACCTATGAAATCAAAACTAGGATTTGAGGACGCGGAAGATGTTAGAGTAAGTAGATGAAATTATCCCAATTTCAACAAATCTCACCCATAGAACATACACCTAAAAATTTCAGCATTTTTAGAAACCACAGAGTCAAGTGCGAAACCGACAGTCTGGCAGCGATAAAATTCTTACTAATGCCTTAAAAATTAATTTGAATAATTAATTTTTTTCATTAAAATTCACCCATAAAACATACGGATGAAATATGGCTTAATCGTTAGGTTTTTATTTCTGTAGAAAGGGAAAATCCTCTGGCAGCGATAAAACTCTTACTAGTACCTACCAGACGCGCGCGAGAATCACAAAAACTCACCCATAAAACATACGATTCATTCTTGTGCCAATTTATTCAAAAAGGTTCCTAAACACGAAATTCGGTCGTCTGGCTGGTTAAAAATTCTTACTAATACCCGCCAGACGCGTTTATAAGTTAAAAAATCGTTCCGATCCAGGTGAACGTTTGCCTTATTTTTCCATTTAATTTTTATTTATGAGCATTTCTAAATGTTCTAAGAAATCATTTTTAGGGGCTTAACATTCACATTTAGCAAAAATAATTATTACTATCGATGCTAATTATTTATATCGGACTTAAAAAGCATACTACCAAGCATTATTTCTTGGGACGAAGAGGACTTATTGTCCAGTCCATATATTTTTGTTGCTCCAAAATAACTTCCTGTATGATCATTGATTAGTCAATGTGAATACATAAATGTAATGTTTTAAGCAAATTCTTTGTAGTATTGAAGTCACCTTTTAAAAGTTATTTTTTTATTGATTCGCCAGATTTTTCTAGAATTTACGTTTAAAATGTTTAATTAATTATAAGTACTTCTTTGAGTAGATTTAATGTACAAATTTTTATTCTGTCATAAAAAGAAATATTGTTCTAAAAATATTAAAAAACAAAAACAAACTATTTTATTATGAAATGTGAAAAACCGGAATCATATAAATAATGCCCAGGTCTGCTTGTGTGTACTCTCAGTTTTATCTAATTATTGAGTCCAGATATGAACAATTTGTATACTGTACCATCTATTGTATATTGCTAGTTTTACAATTCCTTATCTTAAGTTTACACCTGATCGTTGTGTACCCTTTCACTTCAAAAGGGTTGGGTTTCCCCGCAGTAAACCCTTTGAAGTCGGCAAATTAACCTCTTCTACCTCTACCCTTATAATTTTGCCCTAGTCTCTGCAACACTCTTTACTCAGAAATGAAAACAGGAGTTTTTTTATCATTGAAATATTCATTTTTAATTTCACTATCTTTTACATGATTATCTTTGTAAAGTATCCATGTCAATGCTAACACACCATCAGTTTGATGAGGTTTCCATTATTTTGTTACTTCTTGTTGTTACCAGCCTATGCGACAATGACAAAGATTCCTTAGTCATTTTTAAGTTAAAAAGATAAAAAGTTGAATAAATTATTAAAATGTAAGATAGTATAAATGTTTTTCCATATAATTTAATTGATTTGTAAAAAAATTGAAATAGTTTGTGAATTGCATTTTATTATCTCAAATAAACTGTTCCTGATTCTTTTTGATTTATAGCGTCTCCATTTTAGATAGGATTGTTTCAATTCATATCTACTCTTATTGTGTGTTTCTTTATATTTTGATTATAATAAAACGTACTATGATAAAATTTATGTGCAACTAATATAGACCCTCACATCGAAATAATCAGAAGGTAAAAAAAATTGCGTAGTAGCCCCGCACCAAATTTTAAAATTGTAAATATTTTCGAAATCTGCTCCCCCAATATCTTAAACGCTCATCCCGAAGAAATCCTCCCTCGCTGCATCGAATTTTAAAATTGATTCCATTCACCAAATCCATACCCGTATGAGCCCTCATTTAGTGTATATTAACAAAAATATAAATTCTATTCGTATTAATTTAAGAAGTTACAATTTTCTCTTAAAGGTGGACCCCCCACAATGTAGTAATTATAAAATTATTTCTATTTTCAAAAGTTAAGCCAGCCTAAACATAATTATGCTTCTTTATTGTGAAGAAATAGAAAAAAAAAATTTTCCGTTTGAATATTATTAATTTTAAATAATTACAATTTTAAAAGTATGATTATTTTTAAAATTTTCGATAGGATCCTTATTTTGAAAACATAAAATGTTGACAGCCTAATAATAATAAAAAAGTTTAATAACAACATTTTAAATATTCCTAACCTCAGAAGTAGAAGTATCCGTAAAACATTAATACTTTTTCAAAATCTACGAACGCGTAAACATAGATATAGACAGACAATCATAACAAATTAATCAGAAGTTAAAAAAAAAATCGTAGAAACGCTCTCCCCAACCAAATTTAAAAAATGTTACTATTTTCAAAATCTGCCGTTACCATAAAGTCTCTTCTCGAAGAAAACGGAAAGTTAATAAAATGTCCGCCCCCCCCCCACCAGCATCGAATTTTAAAATCGGTAGTATTTTCCAATTATAAGCCACTATTATCATCACAGTAGTTTACAATTTTAAAAATCTGAAAAAATAAAAAAAGAAAATAATTTTATATTCCTATCGTTTTTTTTTTTAAATTATTACTTTTTGTCAAAATTAACGCTTTGGATATTGCACCCTTATTTCGAAGCGATAAAATGTTGACGGCTTAATACTAATAATTTGTTTATAATTTTAATAGAATATTAGAATAATAATGGAATTGTAAACAACCCAGCCCCAGAAGTAGAAATATCCGAAATAGTATCCGGAAAAAAATAACTAAATACCGAAGTACTCACAGATACTCGGGTATCTGTCCTGACAGATACGAGTAGTCACTGTATCCGAAGCTGACAGATACGAGAAGTACTCGGATCCTTCGGAATCCGTCCGTACGGATACGGATACTATCTGTATCTGCTCTCATGAGTACTTTCCACAGCTACAGTATCCGATATCTGTATCTGCAGATACAATTTGCCCATCTCTGCTATAGAGGCATTTATTGTTGTGTTGAGGCTTCCTGATGGCTTTGAACCGTATTTACTATATAATAACCTTGTTGCCTTCATATATCCAATATCCAGAAACATAGAATGACCAGTTTCTATAACCAGTTCTTTATTGGCCGTTCTTTGGTTAGTACATAGACTCGAGAGAGCCTCTGTTTTAGCGGCGTTTCAGCCTCTCAAAATTTTAAACCTTATTTCTACTGTGTTGTTGATATGAAGGATGCGTAACAGTATAACACACAACCTTTATTCGGGATTTATGGAGATTATTGAGGATTTCAGAAAGTGGAAAGAAAAATCTAAGCGCTTGTTATACATTGACCATATTTTTTATTTCACCTTGGTCCCGAAATAACCTTAATAAACCGATGGTATCCTAACCTCAATGAAATATAGTTTTCTTAACCCAATTTCAAGAAATGAAAAAATGCTAAGAAAGGAGGATGAATGTTAAGTGGCAAATATTTCGTTTACTCACATGACTGCGGTTCTTTCCTCGACATCTGCCTTGAAACAAGCGATATTCGGTAATCACACCTGAACATCCCGGTGGCAAGAACTGGTATATGTTGTAAAGGTTGTATGAAGTGCCAAATAGAACCCTCACACTGTTGACTAATCTCTGACAGAACTCATCAGATTGGTTAACTTTGTGCATAATGGACATGAAGAACGATATCACTAGTGATTTAGTGACTTATAGGTTACAGGTTTTAAGTGCAAGCGGGAAGAATTGTGTTACTATTCCGATCGTACAGAAGTTTGAAACATACATATACAATGAAACATATTATCTCTTGACAGCTTAAAAAAATTTTAATTTTTTTTTTAAAATAAATGATTTTCCAAATACCCTAGACTGCCTGGTAAAACAGATATTAATCTTTTAAAAAAACACAAAAGTACTAAAATTTATTTCTTGGGTTCATTGACTCCTAACTCTAGAAAGTAGAAGAAGTTTATAAAAACGAATAAATCGGAATGAACGTAAAAAAGGTAAACTCTCAATACTTTTATAGAACAATAAAAATTTCTACGATCTCTATAGATGAAAAATCTACAAAAGGTCCCCATTAAGGACTGTAATGAAATATCTTCGTTTCATCATTTTATAAGTCTTAACATTTTTAGACCAGAACCTAGAAACTTAAATAGAATCGATGTGTTGATATTGCTTAATTTAACATTTCTTATATAACTACATATGTTTATTATATTCATTTGATGGTTAAAAGATTCATAATATTTACTTCCGATTTCAGTTAAAGCTTGTAATAAAGCCTAAATTCAGGTTAATCATTCTTTATTTCAGTTAAAAAAGTGAATAGAACATTAGATATAATTTTATAATGTCCTCTTAAATTCTTGAGAATCCTCTATTCATGACGAAAAAAAAGTTTAAATATACTACAAGGATTTTTAATCCCTTTTCAAGTATCTTTATCTTAATCGATGGTCAGGCATTATAAGCAGTGGAAAAGAAGAAGTCGTTAACGAGGTATCCAAGAGCTGTGCTTGTGATGACCATCATGGCAACCGGTATAGCATTATGATGTCAAACAAGTTTTGATAAAAGGTTGGATAAAAACAAAAGTTGTAAACTTAGAGACTATATCCCGATTAGCCCTCGTGGCATAAAGCGGACGTTAAAAAAAAAAAAAAAAAAAAAAAAAAACTTAAGAGACTGCGTATGTCCTTCCCTTGACTCTTTTGATACTAAATATGATCGATTGGTTTTCCCATTCTAGAATTTAAACAGTTTCGAGTATTTTTTAAATTTTATAATCATTGATTCTATTGTCTTTTGTTCGAAAAAACAAAGTTAGAATCAAAAGAGTGGTTTAAGGAGATGCGCAGTCTTTTGTTTGGCGACGTCTTTACAACGCTTGTTGGAACAAATGAAATTAAAGATGTATAAATTTATAAAAAATAAAATAAATAAAGTGTAAAAAAACATATATCCTAAAATTCTTCCCTTATAAAGGACAAAAAAACAAAAAAAAAAAAACAGATGAAGCGGCGTATAAATAGAATAAAAAGTATAGTAAATAAATTTATATATAAGGCGCTTAGATAAGAATAAAATATTTAATTAGTTTTTAAAATTATTGGGAAGTACTTTGCAGTACCGCTGTCCCCTCAAAGAATAAGATCATACCCACTTAATTAGGGCAGGCCTGAAGTTGAAATATGTTAACTTTGATAAAATGGATCATTATAATAGTAATTTTAATTAGATAATATTAAAAAGTATGTTTTATTGCAGTATTTAGTCATTCCTTTCTTTTTTAACATCAATGCTGATAATTCACTTTAAAAAATCTTGGGTACTCTAAAAATTAAAGATGAATAATAAATATTTACCCTCCTTTCGCCAAACTACAGCTAATGCCGCGAATGCAATATACATACATTTTTCTGCCTAACCCCATATCGTCATTTTTTCATATTTCGACCAATTAAGTAATTTAATTATAGAATTATTATATTCAATTATAAAATTAAATATTTTATATTTAATATTATATAATAATAATTTGTTTTTGGGGTATTCCTCGTACAAGTAGAGTTAGCCACCCAGCACATTTAGAACAAAATAATACATAAAATCCAATCTAATAACAAATTACAGTTTACTTATTTATAAAAAATAATTGAAGTTTCCTTAATAATACTAACAATGTAACCTTACGTTACATACATACGTACATGTAACCTTAAGCTAAATAATAAAAAAAATAAAAATTAAACACTAATCTGAAATTATAAATGATCTTTTAAAAGCTGCCTGCATATAATAGTGGTAGACTTAGATTGAGCCATAGAAGGAGAACATAAGGTTTTGTAGAATGATCCAATCTTCAGGCCTATTAGTGTTGATATATGACGTGCACTAAAAGGTAAATATTGGGTTGTAAAAAAAGTTCGTAGCGTTTTTTAAGAATATATTTAATTAAAAATTTCAGATACATGTAAATATTTTTAATCAATGATATATGACCCATTTTGATCTATAACTTGTTTCCATCTTTCAGGTAATTTTGTAATTCCGTCCTCCTAGAACTGTTCAGTTTTCTGCGCGATGAACTCGTCTATGTGCTTTTTACAGTCCTCGAGCGAGTTATATTGTTTCCCGTTGAGGGAGTTTTGGAGAGACCGGAATAAGTGGTAATCTGTTGGGGAGAGATCTGGTGAATAGGGTGGGTGGGTTATCACATCCCAGCCAAACTCCAACAATTTTTGCCGAGTCTGTAAAGATACGTGAGGACGGGCGTTGTCGTGGTGAAAAACAATGCCTTTGCGATTAGCCAATGCTGGACTCTTTTGCTCAACCGCTGCCTTTAATCTTTCCAACTGAGGGTTATCGGTCACTAATTGTTGAATTTGTTCGTCATCAACAGTTGAAGGACGACCAGAGCGCTTGGCGTCTTCCAACTCAAAATTTCCGGTTCTGAACCGAGCAAACCACTTACGGACGGTGCTTTCCCCTACGGCGTCATCTCCATACACGCTGCAAATTTTGTTGACCGTCTGTGCAGCGGATTTTCCTTTTCGGAAATAAAATAGCATTATATGGCGAAAATGAATTTTTTCCTCCTGCATTTTGGACTAACACAATACACTTGAACAATAGAACATCCCAGTTGAAACTGATGCATAAAAGAACGTTATCTAATCCCTTTTTAGGATATGTAAACATTATTGACCATTGACCATAAACAGGATTAACAAACACAGAAAGGATTAAAATAAAATAATGAAAAACGCTACGAACTTTTTTTACAACCCAATACATTGGGCAAATCACAACAAAATAATAGATCTCTCAACGTTTTCAGGTTACAAACAGGACAGATTTCCTCAGGGTTTAATTCAAATTTTATATTACCAATTGTAACTGATATTATGTATTTGTTATTATTCAACCTCAATTGAGCCATGTTTCTAATAAAAGCTATGGAGGCATTAAGATTCTAAAATTTAGCGGGTTTTCTAATTTAATGAACAATTACTCGTAAAATATATTATATCTTGATAAATTGATTAATAATGAGTAATCATATTAAAACAGTATCACTGAATAAAAAAGTTTTGAATTGGCCAAAGCTTTCGAAAAATTTCCTAATTTGTGTAACTCAATCGTCTTTTATTGATAATTTATTATTATTGACCACATTTAATAATTTAAAAAAAACATTGTTGGGGTATCTTGTGTAATCCATATTCGAAAAATTAATTAGCCAATTTAACAACTAGCTTGACCAAGAAATTCGGCATTGTTTTTTGTATTTGGAGCAACCGTTTATGAAATCTCGCTTGTACAGTTAGTTCATCAATATGCTGTTCATCAATGTACACCAAGCAACTCAACACGATTGCTTCATTAAGTTTCCGTCTGGAATCCCACGAGGTCATTTTTGTTTTAGAACAAGTGTTAAGAACTGACCCTATGCAAGAATTACTTTTAGATTTTTGTTTCTTTAATGTTTTGTTAAAAAGACCTGATGAAGTAAAAATAATTCCAAGATAATTATACTCAGAAACTTCTTCTAATATCGCTACCGGTTATTTTCCATAAACTACCGGTTCGAGAATAGTCCACTTCCCCAGGAAATATGCCTCTGTGGTCCATGCCACTTTCCTACAGTTCATTTCCCTCTTCCTCTTTTAACAAAAGTTTCGTTTCGTTCCAACTATTAACTATCAAAGGGGGAGCTATGCTTCTCTCCCTCGCCCCATTTGATAATTTCAGGAAAGACTGTGAACACTGGAATTATGAAGCTTTCTCTAATATCCCTCTGGGTTTTCCGTGCAAGTTACGTTTAACCACAAAGAAGGAGGAAGACTTTCAACACTTTATTACAAATGTTTTTATTTATTTATTTTTAATCGGGAAATCAATACCATAATTTCTCAGAAAACGAGAACAGTACAAATCGTTGTATAATAGTACCAAAGTACTTTTAAAAAACTTTTTATCGGTGGAGGAAAGAATGTAACATGAATCTAATCAACCTCAGTCTGAATATTGTGTAGAGCAATCCTCAAAGACAGTAGCGACTAAGATGATTCGACACCTTTAACGAAGTAAAACTAAAAACTGTAGGAAAATAGTTGGTAGATGTCATTCTCGGCGCCTCCTGTTTCCTCCAAATTCCACATGACGAGTCCGAAAGAAGAAGAAAAATGTTAATTTTTACTTGGACCATACCTGGCGATAGAAGAAATTTAATAAGGCTACATCGATCAGGCAAGAATAATACAAGATGTTAAACTACTCTGTCTTTACTAGAACATATCAAATTAAGTTTGACGCATAGATACCATTGATATAAAAAATTACTCTTTCATTACCGAAACGTTAAAAATTTGGTGCGGTTTAGCGCATCACACAACTTTCATTTACACCCCCTTTTATTATAATTAGACATTTTAAAAGTAACATATTGCTTATTAACAGGTAAAACATAAAACATTTTTTCTACAATGAATAATATGATATATATTCAATTTAGAGAAGTGCCGTGGTTAGTACTAGTATACCACACTTTGTACTCGACTAGGTACAGTGGTATACCCATGAAGTGAAGTGAAATACTTTACGTCACCGGGGATTTGTTTGGAACTTGTCGGCCTCAAGTTCTTGAATGATAGGCTTTTATTCTTTTTTGTATGATCCAGAATAAGTTAGAAATTCATCATCGAATTTTGGCACCAAACGACGCGCCTTAGCCAACTTAACGGCTAACTATCGAGACGGCGATATTAATTCTGCACAGGTAGGCCCAATCATTGTTTTCATTGAGCCCAATTCCCTTTAAATAATTTCATATAGACACTCAGGTCTCTTCTTCCGACTTCTGTCGGCGCTGAAGATGACAAAAAGTTGGTGGAAAGGTTGGCCATCAATAAATAAATATTATAATCATTTCAAATGTTTGTGAACGACAACCTGGCAATCGTTTGATGCAATAAGATCATATCTCCGTAAGCGATAGTAAAAGATGTGTGCAGAAAAAAAAAGTTCTATAATAATCGAGAAAAATATTGTTCTCATGTTAATTATTCTTATCAGCTAAGACTGTAAAGAACTCAATGTGTGAACATCAGTGAAGCAATAAATGAAGCGTTAGAGGCCATCAACGTGTGTTTAATTGACTACCCTCTTTTTTTATTCCTTTTTCCTTCTCATTTTTTTTTTTGTTTGTTGTGCTGACAACAGAGGCTTCATCTTGGAGGATGCATTTTTTTTCAAGGCCTGATGCTCTAGTAGTTCCGGCATGGAGGTATACATCTGCCTTCCTGAGTGGTAGCTCCTTCGAGCACACGTGTTTCCAGCACCTGGTTCACATCAGGGGTAAATCACCTATCTTCATTCAATCTCGATGTAGGCGGACTTCGTCTAATGATTATTGACAATCGAACTATTTCCACCAGGATGTAGACAACTGAAAGTAATCAACAACCCTGTTTCTTTGTATGTAAGATATAAACCCTGAACGGAACTGCAAAAGGACTAACACTTATAGTCATTACAATAGGCCTCATAGAGGAACCATCTAAAAGAGGCCAACACAAAACAGCAAATACTACCAGTTACCAATCACATGGTTAAATATGGAGCATCCGGTGTTCTAGAAATGACATTCAAAATGGAAAGGAAAACTCTAAACATCAAGCTCGAAGTCAAAGAACAGATTAGCCACCCGTCCATTTCAACCAATTAAACAATCAATGTCTGCGCAACGTTCAAGGTGAGTAGATAAAAAGGATTTTGTTAAGGGAGATATTCCTAAGGCGAAGACTTGACGGGGTCAGGAAAATCCAGCCGGTAGGAAAGGGGGGTTGCACCCCCATAGACCTTCCCCTGGATCAGTCAATCAGCTTTTTCACCTTTACGTTCCTTTCCTATAACTGAAATTGAGCTTGCTCGGCATATTATTTGTTCTTTATCTCACTTCATTACTTTTAGTAAAGCTAAATTCTATCGTTAAATGACAAACGATTTTCAAGCGAGAGGGCTGCAGCCCTGATGGGTTGCTGGGTTGCCCCCAGCACAACTCTGCGCCAACGGGCAGGAACCAGGTCTCTTATATGAATATGCCAATAGATTACATTAAAAAAAATTCACTAGTGAACATTAAACCAAGACGGAACTTCTGAAATACAGAGCCCCCTCTATTGATCGATTGATCTATATTATTACTAAACAGAATATTTGGTACTAATTTATAAAGAATAAATATACAACAAAATCATTCGAGAAATATATGTTTAGAAACAATATTTAATATAATAGCTTCCTTATTTAAATATAAACACAAGTTCTGATATCAGAAACTGGAGCACTCGGAAATGTTACCTTATGACGAACTGCCCACACATACTGACAAATCTACCTTATAATAAAAACCCTATGAGGTTAAAATAAGCAAGAAATGTAGCCTCTCATTAGTAAGCAAAAGACATCGAAGTAGACCAAAAGTTGTATGGTAAGAATATATAAGTGAATGCAGCAAAATGGGATATCGCTATAAATTAACATAAAAAACAATCCCGGATGGCCAATGAGGAGAAGCTTGACGGGAGAGATATAAGAGGAAGACCTGGATGAACATGTGAAGGAGTATCGCATCGCTATAGAAATAGATGGTCAGGAGTAGGGATGAGAAGGGAACTGGTGGAAGATTGTGGAGCATGGTCATACCTGAGCGGTAGGTGAAGAACCACTTTGGTGATGATGAAAACCATCTCCTTATTTTCACTCTTAGTACCAATGAGTTGTAAATGTTAAGACCTACAAGATCTGTTTAGGCAACATAAAAAAAGGGTCAAACTTCTGTTGCAATTTAACATGTTAAAACCACGTTATTTATTGTTAGCAACACGATATTTATTGTACAAGATAATATTCGCTCATCAAACCGGATTTGATTTGTTTTTCACTATTTTAGACTAGTAAGATATCTATATTATTATAATGTACTTAATCGTAATGTTTTATACTTTGTGTTTTAAACAGCTGATTGATTACTGTATGGAAGCAAGATGGCCACCCCAAGTAATGCCCGATGCACACGGACGACACTTTTCTGCGATGCGGACTATAAGCCGGGTCTGGGGTACCTGGAGGATAATGGTAAATCCGGTCGGTCCATTGTACTCCAGGTACCCCTGACCTGGCTTATAGTCCGCATCGCAGAAAAGTGTCGTCCGTGTGCACCGGGCCTAAGGGTTTATTTTCCCATAATGGCAAATTACTAATATATATATATATATATATATATATATATATATATATATATATATATATGTATGTATACGTATTTATCACTATTTGTATTTTTAACTGTCAAGCCGCTTAAAAGACAACAAACAAAAACGTGTGTCGAACAAGAGGTAACCCTTGACCGCACAGAACTGCCAATATCCTTAATGTCGAACTCCTTTTTTTCTTGTATTTTTCCGGCGGGCTTGAGTTTGTAAAAAAATGGTCTCACGTTACCCGCTCGCCTGCCATATGTTGCCATCTCCAGTTTTCTCGTATACTGGGATTATGATTTAGGAAATAAAACCAAGTAAGCTAATAACGTAGGTAGTAAGATTTTTATTCAATCTAAAATGAGGAGGTAATTGGCATTTAAGTAATTTTATAATCTTCTTTAAAGTACTATGCAACATTCAGAATTGTCATAAAACGGCAACCTTCTACAAATAACTCTGTTAGCTTAAAAAATGATATCACGGACCCAAATAAAAAAATCTGGTGCGTGCGCGCAACACACAACTTTCACTTACCAACTTACTTAGATTAGAAATTAATGCGTTGTTGTGGTCCCCTTCGTTAGACCCATTTTGATGAAATGTTGGCTATCACATCTTTGGCATATAAATACATCAAATACCCAGTTTGATCAAAATCGTGAAAGCCTTCTTTGAGTAAATAAAAAAAAACACTTGAAAGTGTTACAAAATTTATTAAGTTAAGTCCCCCCTCCGGTTAATCAATTTTGATGAAATGTTGGCTATCACATATTTGGCATATACATACATCAAATACCCAGTTTGATCAAAATCTTTAAAGCCGTTTTTGAGTAAATAAAAAAAACACGTGAAAATGATACAAAATTTATTAAGTAAAGTCCCCCCTCCGGTTGGTCAAATTTGGTGAAATGTTGGCTATCACATCTTTGGCTTATGCATACATCGAATACCCAGTTTGATCAAAATCGTTAAAGCCTTTTTTGAGTAAATAAAAAAAACACGTGAAAATGTTACAAAATTTATTAAGTAAAGTCCCCCTTCCGGTTAATCAATTTTGATGAAATTTTTACAGTCATATCTCAGGCATATAAATAGATTAAATACATAGTTTAATCAAAATCGTTAGAGCCGTTTTTGAGAAAATTGAAAAAAACCTAAAAAGTTATTAAGTAAAGTACCCCCACCCTTTAAGTAATTTTGATGAAATTTATGCTGTCACATCGCGGGCATATACTTACACTAAATACCCAATTTCAGGATCGCACGGTTTATAGTTTTTGAGCTAGTCTGTTCACACACAGACACACAGACACACAGACACACAGACACACAGACACACAGACACACAGACCATTTCGCGGGACTTGGTCATTTCGACTCAGGGGACCCCAAAACGTGTATTTCCGTTGAAAACCGGAAGTCGAAATTTTTCACGATCGCAATACTTCCACTTACTATATATTTCATATATAGGCAAGTGAAAGTAAAAATCTGGTGCATGCGCGCACACAACTTTCACTTACCAACTTACTTAGATTAGAAATTAATGTGTTTTGTTAATTGCCACTTCTCAAAGTTATACATTTTTCCACATTCATTTCTTATTTTTGTTTTCATTTGCTCAAAAAAAAAAAAAAAAAAAAAAACTAATTTCTTTTATTATTAAATAAAAGTTTTTACTTGTGATAATTCGACAATCCAAGCATAATACTGCAAGTCGTCTGATTTTATAATTCACTATGTACTTGTAACAAATAATTTTCATTAAATGAACAGAACATCTTTAGTTATAACGCATTGGTTTGTCATTAAAGGCGTACGGCGCATGCGTGAGCTCAAGGTGTTTTATGAGTTGACGGAATAGTTTTCTTTTTTTCTCCTGTATATGTTAACTTGATTTTCTTCATATATCATATTTAGCCATTTCGTATTTTTAGGCGTGATGAGGGGCAGTTAATTTCTCAATATAAACTAAAACAAAGGTACTTTATAGAAAAACAAAAAAGGCCCCTTCTACATTTAAGCCCCCTCAGAAAATTTTAATACTGATAAAACTTACCTGATATTATTGAACGCCTAATTTTCATTAAACATGACGAATTTGATCAAAATCATTAAAGCCGTTTTTGAGATAATCAAAAAAAAGTTAAAAATTGTAAAAAAGTTATGAAATAAAGTGCCCCCTCCGTTTGACCAATTTTGATGAAATGTTGGATGTCATATCTTTGGCATATACATACGTCAAATACCCAGTTTGATCAAAATCTTTAAAGCCTTTTTTGAGTAAATAAAAAAAAACACATGAAAATGATACAAAATTTATTAAGTAAAGTCCCCCCTCCGGTTGATCAATTTTGATGAAATTTTTACAGTCATATCTCGGGCATATTAATACATCAAATACTTAGTTTAATCAAAATCGTTAGAGCCGTTTTTGAGAAAATCGAAAAAAACGTAAAAAGTTATTAAATAAAGTACCCACACCCTTTGACCAATTTTGATGAAATTTTTGCTATCACATCGCAGGCATATACATACACTAAATACCCAATTTCAGGTTCGCACGGTTTATAGTTTTTGAGCTAGTCTGTTCACACACACAGACCATTTCGCGGGACTTGGTTATTTCGACTCAGGGGACCCCAAAACATGTATTTCCGTTGAAAACCGGAAGTCGAAATTTTTCACGATCGCAATACTTCCACTTACTATATATTTCATATATAGGTAAGTGAAAGTAAAAATTGTATCTTTATTAATTGGCATCAATTAAAACTAACAGAGACCCAGGGATATGAGGCTGTTGCCCCGATATGCATAGAGGAAATACTTCCGCTCTCAATTGTATTAAATAAAACTTCCTTATTAAGATATGGCCTGATTAATATTTTATACATAGTTATACAATTATTGTAATTCTTGTATTTGGTAAAAAAATATATAGGGGAGGGGCATAATGAAGCACGGTGCATAATGAAACAGTCGGTTCACTGGGCGAAAGAAAAGTTCTATAGCAACCAAATTCAGACTGCAAGCTGTAAGGGTGGCTCCAAACAAAGTAAGCTTATTGTCCCCTTTCGACTTGTTTCGTGACAGACTCCACGTGCTGAAGTGCAGTTTTGTGTGGAAAACTAAAAATTTTCGTCGAACGAATTTTCGTCCCTAGGTATGAGTAATTATTTTATTCAATCTGCTGTTACAACTTTTTAATTATGCATGTATCTCTTAAGATTTTGCCTGTCTTTGGCTTTCCTACCTCTTCAAGTTCATCGTAGGAAGTTAAAGACATCAAAAGGGCTCGTATGGGTTCGCTCGAACAAATGCGTTCGGGGCACAATGAAACGTTTCATGGAGTTCCACGAGTGTTTCATCCTGCCGCATGTGTTTTTCATTGTGCAAATAGCAGTCGGTTTTTTATTTTATTTTTTCATCTTCTTACAGATTGGTACGAAATTTAGAGCGGAACATAAAAAAAAAAATGTATTAAGTTATGACAACTTTCTTTCAAAGTCAAACTTTCCTCTTTCCTGAAGAATTTCGTCGCAATCCTAAAGCAGAAGAACGAAAAACCGACTGGAAGCCGAATAAAGTTTTTTTGTTAATTATTATGTTGGTTTTTTCAGCTGTTTCATTGTACCCCGAGCATGGGGCACAATGAAACAAAATTATTTTTTTGAAAAAATAGCTGCTCGCAGTCAGACATGATGCATAAAATAATGTTTAACGCATTTGTTACATAGATTAGATCCTAAGGTAACATGAAAAAAATAAAAAATTGAAAATAAAGTCTCTGGTGGGGTGCTAGGGGTAAAAAAAAAAAATGTGTTTCGTTGTGCCCCACCTTCCCCTATATTTTCAAGAAATCATAATTTGTTGAAAACTTTCTATTAACGTTATGTGTCTGTTAAAAAACCTAGAGGAAATTATAAGGTGAAATCTGAAATAATATAATGTGTTTATTATTTTTTAAGGTTTCTTGGAAGGTTTACAATTTTTAAGAAATGGTAAAAACAGAAATTTCCTTTCTCTTAAAATTTATTTATATAAATATAAACCCTATTAAGTACCTGAAAATAAAAAAATCTGGTGCGTGCGCGCAACACACAACTTTCACTTACCAACTCACTTAGATTAGAAATTAATTCGTTAATTGCCACTTCTCAAAGTTATACATTTTTCCACATTCATTTCTTATTTTTGTTTTCATTTGCTCATTTGCTCAAAAGAAAACACTAATTAATTTTATTATTATTTAAAAGTTTTTACTTGTGATAATTCGGCAATGCAAGCATAATACTCCAAGTTGTATTTTATAATTCTCTATGTACTTGTTGAATATTTCATTTATTTCCCGTGAAACAAATAATTCTCATTAAATGAACTGAAAATCTTTAATTATAACGCATTGGTTTGTCATTAAAGGCGTACGGCTCATGCGTGAGCTCAAGGTGTTTTATGAGTTGACGGAATATTTTTCTTTTTTTCTCCTGTATTTGTTTACTTGATTTTTTTCATATATCATATTTAGCCATTTCTTATTTTTAAGGCGTGATGAGAGACAGTTAATTTCTCAATATAAACTAAAACAAAGGTACTTCATAGGAAAACAAAAAAGGCCCCTTCCCCATTTAAGCCCCCTCCGAACATTTTAATTTAATAAAACTTACCTGATATTATTTAACACCTAATTTTCATTAAACAAGACGAATTTGATCGAAATCATTAAAGCCGTTTTTTAGATAATCGAAAAAAAGGTAAAAATTGGAAAAAAAGTTATGAAATAAAGTCCCCCCTCCGGTTGATCAATTTTGATGTAATGTTGGCTATCGCATCTTTGGCATATACATACATCAAATACCCAGTTTGATCGAAATCGTTAAAACCGTTTTTGAGTAAATAAAAAAAAACACTGGAAAATTATACAAAATTTATTATGTAAAGTCCTCCCTCCGGTTGATCAATTTTGATGTAATGTTGGCTATCGCATCTTTGGCATATACATACATCAAATACCCAGTTTGATCAAAATCGTTAAAACCGTTTTTGAGTAAATAAAAAAAAACACTTGAAAATGATACAAAATTTATTAAGTAAAGTCCCCCCTCCGGTTGATCAATTTTGATGAGATTTTGACAGTCATATCTCGGGCATATAAATAGATCAAATACTCATTTTAATCAAAATCGTTAGAGCCGTTTTTGAGAAAATCGAAAAAAACCTAAAAAGTTATTAAGTAAAGTACCCCCTCTGTTTGAGCAATTTTGATGAAATTTATGCTGTCACATCGCGGGCATATACCTACACTAAATACCTAATTTCAGGATCCTACGGTTTATAGTTTTTGAGCTAGTCTGTTCACACACACACACACAGACACACAGACACACAGACACACAGACACACACACACACACAGACCATTTCGCGGGACTTGGTCATTTCGACTCAGGGGACCCCAAAACGTGTATTTCCGTTGAAAACCGGAAGTCGAAAATTTTCACGATCGCAATACTTCCACTTACTATATATTTCATATATAGGTAAGTGAAAGTAAAAATATATTAATCGGAAAATGAACCCATACCACCCTTGATGGAACTTTCTGGTAGGAAATTGCTAGGTAGTGCTGGTTTGTTTTGTTGTTCTTTGTCTGTACCTAATCAAAGTGAGGTCGTTTGAATAGTTGTAGCTGGAACCACTAAGCCACTTCAAAGACAAGTGCACTTCACACTTTGTTTTGCAATATAACGTGAATAGAATAAACTACATATTGACAGAGGGGGTAACTATTACAGAAAAGTATCCAGATAAAAACCCTTAGGAGCTCCTCTTCAATCCAATTCATTAAATAAAAAGAGATAACTAAAATGTGACAGAGTGTTTAACCCGAGAGTTAAATCGTTTTGAAGCCATAGCAAAGTAAAAGGGCTTCACTTCAATTACCCGGTCTGGGTAAATTACGTCATCGACAAGTTCCTTTCTTATAGGACCCCACCGAAATTATAAGAAATATTGCAGAACTAACAATTTAATAAAGAAAGATGATATGATATAACATGGAGTCCCCTTTCATCCTTGTAACTCAGGAGTGTAAAATAAATATTAAATTATTTGCTTGTTTGATTTATTAAGTTTATATAAGTAGGTATATATCAATAAAATTGCCGAGTTTTATATTTGCCCTCATTTTTTTACCAACATCCTCTTTTTTAAAATGAAATGTCCTCCAATTCATAAATTATATCTGGTCGCCCTTTACACGACCCTTCTCAACATTCGGTCGATCTTATAGGTTCTATAGGTACTAGGGTTGCCAGATTTTTTTTCAGCCTTTAAGGGACAAATGCTTAAATAGACAAAAAATACGGGAATTCAGTTTTTTACCCGGGACAAATAAAAATCAAAATTATATTGTGACATTCTTTATTTTTTTTTATATTTCTCCGGGGGAAATTGGTATTAACATATTATAAAAATCAATACAATTATAATCGTAATTAAAAACGGTCATCAACTTGCTTTTTATTAAATTAGGGGTACAGTTATTTCTCAAGTGCCATCTGTGAAAAAACCCTT
This sequence comes from Aelia acuminata, assembly GCA_911387785.2. Taxonomy (NCBI): domain Eukaryota; kingdom Metazoa; phylum Arthropoda; class Insecta; order Hemiptera; family Pentatomidae; genus Aelia; species Aelia acuminata. The sequence goes on from OU426978.1 coordinate 174,219,864, forward strand.
TCCATGAAACAGTTTGAGCTAGGTATACTAAAAACGAAGGATAAATTTCGGAAAATGTTAGGAATTTAGGTACTGGAAAACCTTTTGATGACTTTCTTCCAAGTTTCAATCGCTCCCATACTCTTGCTATCAGAAGTTGTATTAACATTATTTAGGATTTTTCTGATTATTTGGAATTCTTCATACAAGCAATTCATATGTATTTCTTCTATCTTAAAATGTTCCACAGATTCTTGAACATTGTTGTAGTCTATTTCAGATTTAAAGTTTAAAAAGAGTACCTTGGAGAGAGTATTATTTTCTGAAAAATCATAACGTGACAACAGATAGCCTGTAAAATTATTTTAGAACTGTAGAAAATAGTTTTTTAGTAATTCGTTTGCGTCAGTGTTTAATCCTCGCATTATGTGTCTCGCTTGACTGCCAAAAACTTGTCGTTTATTCTTTACTCGATCTTCTCGCGAATCCCATACATTTCAGTATGCATCTTCACAACTAACAGAGTATCTGATCTTTATTGACACTTCAACCGAAAACATAAACTTATGGACAAACGACAAAATGTCAAAGTCTTTTTTTTTTTCGTCTCTATTTGTGATTATTTTCTCCATTGAACATGGGCATTCATTGCGGAACTCCAGGAAATAAGATTTTAGGGCAGGTCATATTTTAATATCTTTCATCAGCAGGACCAAGAGATAAAAATCTCCTCGTGACATGTTTCATTATTTCTTCCCACTGCATCTATGCATAGTAGATTCTGCTTTTGTCCTGCCGCAGCTAAACTTCTGAGCAATGTTTGAATCACTTCAGATATATATTAACAATTTGTGTGAACAATCCATACTATTGTAGCTAAGGGAATGCCTTACCGTATGATAAACCGATGCGAGTTCTACAGCAGCTATTTTTTCTTCCTTGTCCGAGGCAGACTTATCAGGTGTTAAATTACGAAGCACGGTTCGAATACGGGACAGTCAGTCCCGCCGGGACATTTTAAACTAAGCCTAAAATACGGGACGTCCCGGGAAATACAATACGTCTGGCAACCCTAATAGGTACCTACCAACAATATTATTACAATAAGGTTTTTTGGGAGCCTGGGAGAGTAGTACCTAAAACGTTGTTAAAGTAAATATTACATAATAATGAAAACAGGAATGTTTAAGGTGAGAGCATTGTGAGCTCGGGAACAATCTGTCAAAATATGAAAGGGCTGGAGGAAGGATGAAGACGACAGGGAGCTAGCTGATGGATCTCGTGGCGGTGCCGGCGACATCAGAGGCTGGCTGACAAAGGCGGTGACAGGGCGGCTCGGATCTGACGGCTCCAAATTATTTTCTGTAATTTCGTAGCCAGGAGGTGGTTTTTTACCCTCGGGTCCTGGCTCAGATTAGGGTAAAATGTCCTTGCGACGTCTGGGGTGGCCTCGTAGGGCCTCTTTAGTATACTCCTTCCTCACTCTGCCTTCATCGCAAAAAAATTTCTTTTTTTTTATTTGCCCCTTTCATCGGCGGTGCCCAGTGTCCACCCCTGCCTCCCCTGTACATAGTTCCCTCTATTTAAATTAATAGCTGTCTGCTGGCTTAGGAAACCTTCCAACCGGAGCAACGAACATAGGGTGCGATGTAAAATAAAATAAATAAGTGGAGGGATTATACTGGGTATGCCAGACAAAGTGTAAAAAAAAAAAAAAAAAAAAAAAAAAAAAAAAAAAAAAAAAAATGGTTAATACTGCATGTTAAACGGGGTTGGAATGGCTGAGAAACGAGTTTCCTATCTCAAACTGTTGATGAGATAGAATTTTTTTTGTTTTTATTTTTAAAATCTTACCTTTTTCTGAAAAATGACAGTTTTCTCTACTATGATTTAGCGTAGAACCAAAATTGATGATCTTTTCTAAATCAGCATTAAATTTTCTTAGCATTAAAAAAAGACGAGATGGGTCTAGTTATTTTAGATCCACTTTCAGTGGGACTTTTAACAAGCTATACACAAAAGATTTGTTAAAACTTAAATTTTTAATAGTTTTTGAAAATTCCTCACTCCCCACTGGTGCACCCTAGAAGCCGTCAAATTTCCAAAAAGCTGTGGAATTCAGTTAGCTTTTTAGTGGTGTAACCCATGATACAATCGCACTTCACCTTTTGAGTTTAAAAGTAGTTTTTCTCATGAAAAACACGCTACAGAATGTCACTGTGAATGAGGAAGCGCGCTAGAACAATTGGCGGATCCAGGGGGGGGGGGGCTGTGGGGGCTGCAGCCACTCCCTTTGGAAAATTTTCGTCATTTAAAGATAGAATTTGACTTTCCTTAATGTAAGGAACCAAGTAAAGAACAAATAATGTGCAGAACAAGTAGAATGTTAGTTGTGGGAAAGGGACATAAAGATAAAAAAGCTGATAAGCAGATCCAAATGAAGGGCTGTGGGGCTGCAGCCCCCCTTTTGGACTGCAGCCCCCCTCCTTTAGGATCGGCTGGATCCGCCCATAGCTAGAGCTGGCATCCAAAGTAATGGATGCCAAAATTCCCATAAGTTAGAAATTAGATTTAGATTAGTATAATTTATAAATTAGAATTAAAGTAACTAGACCCCTCTCATCTTTTAGAACATTTAATTCTGATTAAGAAAATATCATCGTTTTTGTTTCTATGCTAAACCAAAGTAGAGAAAACTGTAATTTTTCAGAAAAAAGTAAGATTTAAAAAAAAAAATAAATCTATCTCCTCAACAGATTGAGATAGGAAACTCGTTTCTCCGTCATTCTACCCCGTTTAACATGCAGTATTACCCATTTTTTTTTTTTACACTATGTCTGGAACACCCAGTATAGCTAGATATCATTTTATAATTACCTTGTTTTCTTTTAGGTACCTTTATGCTTCTATGTTTTGTTTTACTCCCTTTATGCTAATCGAACTATGCTACAATCGTAGAACTCAATTTTGCCTATAATCAGGTATAATTTGAATAGGTATACTTAACGAGCTCCTGACATCGTACAGGCTCAGAACCTCCATTTTAAGTCGGAAGGACGGCAGAGCCAAGGTTTTTTACGCCATTAAAAAATCTTAAAGGCCGCCTGGAGGGATGCAATCCCGCAAACCTTTAAGCAGCAATGCTACCACAGGAGACCACCTTTTCACATTAGATATTCATTGATCATATACTAAATAACTAGTATTATATGTGGCATATACTTATTAGTCCAACCAATCTAAGCCTGAAAAAGACATATAATCAAAAAATGTCAAATAGGAACAATTTTTTTTCTGATATGTACAGCAACCGCAGCAGAAACCCCTGGCGATCGTGGTGCCGCGGGCTGGGGCGGGCCTTAGGGTATTACTTAAGAAAAGAACAGTTTCTGAGACATTCTTTCTTTAAAATGAAAATGATTTGGAAAAATTGTTTTGTTTTTTCGCCATACTTGTCCCAACTCCTTCCCAAATATTGACTAAGTTGTGAATCGGAAAGTTGCTGAGTACATAATTCCCTCAAGAATATATGTACAAAAATAAATTTGTATTCTAATTGTCAAAAGATACAGCAATTTGAAGTGTCTTAGTACTTAAATGTAAATACAGACATAAAAGACCATAAGATATTAGTATATAAGTATATAAGCATGCTGCATTATAATGAATCTCAGAAATTTCGTATTCATGGGCTTAATATCTCTATTCATGGAAAAATTGTAAATTAAATAAATTGAGGTAAATTAAAGATATAATACATCATAACGAGCGAAATAATAACATAAAATAATCAGATTAAGACATCGATGTTTTGCAGTCGATATCGCATTCTTTTGATACAGGGCTCAGGATTAGATAAAGAAATCCCAAAGTTATGTCGTAGGTAATTTACAAGTAGAGGCTAACTGAGGTCAGAGGAAAATTAAGCCAATATTACTTAGACCACAGCTCTTGTAAACTTCTTTCCGTCGTCCTCATCACAACCCTAAAAATTCAAGATCGTTAAGTTCAGAATCAATTAGGTATAGACTATTTAAGTGAAGGATTTTTTTTTTTAACAAAAGTGAAAATTTGGTCATGAAGGTTAAGGTCAAACCAGTTTAAGCAATTCTGATAAGGACAGTACAAATATTTCAATAATTTATTTCTTTATTTATTTTTATGGGCTCATGAAAAATCCACGCAACCAATTAAACCAGAAGATATGAAATCGCATCGTTTCCATTGTGCTTGAATATTATAAAGCACAATTAGAGATAAAATAAAATGATTTGAAATAGTTTGACAGTTAAGAAAGCAATTTTTGAGCAAGAAAAATTGAAATAAAAATGTTGGTCTCTACAATTTTAATATAAAAAAAAAAATGAATTCACTTCCTTTCCATAATAATACATATTCTTATTAAGACTATTATAAATTAATATTTTTTTAATTATTTGCATATATACCTACTATTTACATCACTGCCATTAAATTGAAATTTACGATGATGTAGATCACGGAATGCAAGAATCAATTAAAGACCATAAGATTAAAATTGAAGATTCAACAACAGAATTCGAATGGTTACCGAATATAGACACAGATATTTTAAGTTATGAATTAATCAGGTTGGGATATGATTTAAGAGCATTTATGAAAGCCTATGCTTTTTGGCGTTGTTCCCAGATAGCTGCTGATATCGGCAATAAAACTTCTTTTTAAAAACTATTAAGCTATACTTAGATTTTTTTTTTTAATACACTACATTAATCATTGTCAAGTGTTTGCTATATCCCAAGCGGAGCGTTAACTATTGTCCTAAATAACGCAAATGCCTTGGCGTCGGACGTCGAAAGTGGAGGGGTCGAATGATCTGATCGGAAAAAAAAAATCAAATAGATCCAGAGCTTTTGAAAAATTCACTAACTGTCCATAAAAAATATAAATTTAATGTAAGCAGGTAAATAATTAACAAGAAACTCAAAAGGCCGTTTTTTCGGAATCCCTTCATTTCATTTTATTTTCCATAGAAACCTCGATTTCTAGATAACAAATTTTCACCAAACCGATAACTGTGAGTCGTCTGTACGAGTATATGGCGCTTACAGTATGTGGAAAGGGGCAGTAACAATGTGATTAGGATAATTATCCTATTAAAACGAGGACCCCCATCTCCTTATGTTCGTGGAGTTTCTTTTACGAGAAATTTCAAAAATAAATCCCCTCCAAGTACTAAAGAGGTTAGAGATGCCCAAATTAGTCTATTTGTTTACCACTTAATGTCGATAAAAGATGCACGAGAATGAAAATGAGGCTCATAATATTAAAATTAAAACAAAATTAATATAATAAAGCTCACAAAATTAAAACGTGATTTATCACAATAATAATTTTTTAGATGATGAGCAGTATTACGTGTGAAAAAGAAGTATTGTGAAGGAAGTTTCAAAAATTTTATGAGTTACACATTTAAACCACATTCTGAATTTTAGAGGACGGTAATCGGAGGAGGGGAGTCTGAATTTTCATGTGATTTCGAGAATATTTTTGGATTTATGATCCAAAGAGGATAAACATAAGAATAATCTAATGAAACAAGCTAATATATACACTTAGATTAAAAAAATAAAAAAGACTACAGTTTTTATTAATGATTGGTAGTATTTCATTTTGCGTCAGTTTACTTTTAGGATTCAAATTAATATATTAAAACAAACATTTTAGTCAGTTTCATTGTGAAATATTTCTTATCTGGGAGAAGAAATTCTAATATTAAGTTATTTTCAATGTAAATTTGCTGGATTCGATCAAGACACTTTAAATTTGAATGCCTAAAAAGAATAATAATACATGTAATGAATATTGCTAAGGAGAGATAAAATAATTATCTCGAAACCCATTATTGCAAAAGATATATAATATTATCAAAAGATTACAAGCAAGAATTGTGATACAAAATATTTTAATATTTTAGAACCTAATCCAATTGCCAGGATATGCAAAGAAGACTTACAAGGTGTAAGTACTTAAGTGAATCGCTTTCGAATTGAAGCGGATCCCAACCTATTCTTTCTCAGAATTGTTGCATATTTAGTTATGTTTATTTTAAATAAAATACAATATATAAAAGGCTTAGGAAACCGAAAGGTTCGATACCGGTACCACTACCTGGGTAGGACAATGAATATCTTACATTCAATCCTATGTCACACCTACCAGCAAGCCTTGAGTTGGAGTAGCTATCATTGTTGGTATGGGAATCCGTTGGACCTACACAGGAGGAACCTCCAAGGAATTAACACTAACCATCATTAATAGGTCAACCAGTATAGAAGTCATATTTTATTGATTACCAGAAATATTTGATCATATTGCATCATTAAGTCATAATATTTCATCTATATCTTGAGGATTAAAAAATCTACGCTGATGGGGTACACTACATATAAAAAACAGAGAAAGTAATGAAAGCATTATTTCGGAAACATAAATCCTGTTCTGTTTCCGTGGTGGGCACAAGGCAACGAGTTCCCAAGACGTTCCCCGTTGGGCACTCGAATGGGGTCCCACAGAAGAATGGCCATCAGAAGAGGCTTGCACCACTCCAATAGGCCATGCTCGATTTAACTCCGCCAACAGGGAACATAATTCACTACCGGATCTTTCAGCAACACCGGCCCTGCCCTTTGTTCCTTCAAAACAGAAATCTCGACTGCGGGAGATTGTTGTTCAAAACAATGAATAACGTTAAGTAGGGGTGGGAATAAAAGATGGAAACCAATACCCACCCTAACCGTCTAATATTAAATTGTTAATCTGCTCCGCTCCATATAACAAAAAACCAAAGATAGAATCGGTATACGTCCATTAAAACAAATTAGCTTCTCTTTGAAAAAAAGTAAGTAAAATAATCTTACTCATAAAGAAAAAACCTAAGATATTAGACATTTATTATCGACATTAGAATTTTACGATTTATAGATATTTTTCGCTAGCTTTAATTTTCTCCTTATCTGATTATTATATAAGCATCTACAGTACATTTTCAAGAGAATAGCGGTCGTCTTTCTGGTCTGGTATGCTGACAATACAAAAGCTGTACCCTTTAATGCCCGGGATGGTATAAATTTGAGACTCACCAAACAAAAAAAAAATTCTCCTAATTACAGAACGATTGCTACAAACGAATGATCCTGTACAATGAAGGAAACATACAAAAATGTATGTATGTTTTTCTGGAATTAAATTATCGTTCGATAAAAATGGGGTACTTGTAGGGCTATCAGAAAAAATTGAATAAGCAGAATTCATGAGAATTTTAAAAATTAAAATGAATCGTTAAAAAACAAAATAAAGTCGGATTGTGTTCCGAATGTTGTCATGTCAAATCAACTACTACAACTGGAAATCCTTGTTTCATGGTCACTTGAAGAGGGTTGTATAGCTTTACCTAAATACAGTTTCTTTGACCTTTTGATAAAGTTTTTATTCTTTGCGGTTACGAGTAAGCTTGAAACTGATAAAAATTATTTCAAGGTATAATGGAACCCATCAAGATATTTACAGAAATGTTAATAATAAAAGTGCAAATGGAAACGTGCATTGTAGCTCCAATCGTTTCAAAGGTAAAATTCTACTATTCTCCCCCCCCCCCCCCACCGGTCATCACATCATAATATTGATAATACAGTGGCGGATCCAGGGGAGGGGCGATTAGATTGTATATATATTGAATAGATTGTATATATATATTGAATAGAAATTCACTACTTAAATATACACTAAGATAATAAATTAGGCCCTTCATGAATCCTACAAATTTTAAAAATAAAAAGTGCGCCCCCCTCGGAAAATTTCTGGATCCGCTACTGTGATAATATCGATAGTTTTATGTCCGATACTATCGAAAGTTTTACAAGTTTTACCGACGAAAATGTGTAGTCATCAGACAAGAGGAAATTCAAAAGTAGGCTGTAACCACTTTCACCTAAACAATTGGTAAACTTTTTTTTTCATTTCTATTATTGAAGAGTAACTTTCTTTTTCCCCAGCTGATAAACTTCTTGAATAACGAGATCAAAAGAAAACCGGTCGAAATGCAGCTGTGTACTAGAGCAAATCCCATTGTCACAATGGCTAGAAGAAACATTAGGATTGTTTGTATTTTCGACTTCTTTTTGCTCCGCAGTTCGGAGACGTCTGTCAATTTTCTTTCCGGATTGAGCATGACTTCTTCTACCGGGGAGAGCTGCAGCACTGATAGATCTAAAAATCATAAAATATTGAATACTTACAACAATTGAATAAGAAAACTGTTGCTATTGGTGTTTTTAAGATTATTTAACGGTACTTGGTTTTGTAATTGAATAGATATTTCTTGAAACAGCGCATTGCACAAATTCAATCAAACAAAAAAACTTCCAGAATCCTTACCTTTTCAATTGAAATGGTATTTATTTTTCTACGTTTAACGTGAAGGAAAGCTCAAGAGATGATCTTTCAACACCAAGGCACAATTTTAAATTTAAAAATTGCCCTAAGAATGAGGGGTGGAATCCTTAGTGAAGCGGTACTGTTATAGTTTTCAAAGGTTACTAAGTGTATCTTACTATAATATACCTAACATACTATTTTTCACAAAAGGATTAACAATCATATCCTCGGCATCCTCCTCGGTATATTGGAGGACTATTTCTCCAACCTAGACTGGAACAAAGGACAGCCTATCTATAGTCACCCTCTTCAAGATATAATTAACTCAAGCATTCGTTCCAGGAAAGGTAATGAGCTACTTATCTTCTTCACCGGGCGACCAGTAGTTTACAATTAACTATACATAATTAAATATAACTATACCTATAAATATTTATATTTATTTATTAATGTAATATAATTGTTAATATTATTAATTGAGGACCCTAGAGGCAAATCTTTAGTAAAACAAAAGTATTGTTAAACCTATTATGATTGCAATCCTACTTATGACATTGTTATTGAAATGTATTTCACTACGTCTGCTAGTAATTATTTTTACTTTCACTTACCTATATATGAAATATATAGTAATGAACTATTGCGATCGTGAACATTTTCAACTTCCTGTTATCAACGGAAAAACACGTTTTTGGGTCCCCTGAGTCCAAATAACCGATTTTGATCACACTGGATATTTGATGAATGTATATGCCCGCGATGTGACAGCAAAAATTTTGTCAAAATTGATCAATTGTAAGGTGTACTTTATTCAATAACATTTGACTCATTTTCACGTATTTTTTTATTTACTCAAAAACGGCACCAACTATTTTGATCAAACTGGATATTAGATGTATGTATATGCCAGCGATGTGACAGCCATAATTTCATATCCCGTATTATCACTAATGAATACCGAACCTTAAAAAAAGAAATAAGCAATAATGAATCGAAAAGTACTGAGAACTAACAAGTTTTGCAGTACAAATACCCCATATGCAATATAAGCTATGCAAGTATAATGCAAATATAAGCATATATATGTGTGGAAGAATGTGTGAAGTTGAGGAATAGCGTTTACATATTATCGAAACACGACAATTTGTTATCTAAGTAGGTTCGTAAGGGAAAGTTGTGTGTTGCGTGCATCGCACCAGATTTTTATCCTATATAAATGCTAAACTATTTGCTACGTAGGTTTGAAACGGCTTTATATGATATTTTTAAATAAAATTAAATTGCTGGTGCTTCTGCGTCTTCTTTAACACGAAATTTATTTTTTTATAGTTACCAATTCACTTACATTCTTGTCTATTTAATTTTTCCCACTTCGTCTGTAAAAATATTTCATCGAAGGTAAACTATTTTCAACAGGGCAGTGAGAATCTAATCAAACCATATTAGGGACTTTAAAAATGATGGATTGCACCATTAACCACCCTATAGAACCATTAACCATTTATGTTACATACTTAAAGTGGCAAAAAAAAGGAGTGTTCTTAATATAAAGATTTATAAATTTATTACTTATCCTTTTTCTTCGTATTTAAGGCTCATTATTATATTAAAGGTGGCGCTTTTAATGAAAATTCAAACCGTTTTAAGATTACACGGTGTCAGATACTTCTATTGACATATAAACCTGAGGAATTATCTGAATTTTAAATAAATCGATTGAGTAAAAATAAATCGATTCGTGACCAAACCACAGGACCTTTGTATTTACCTTTTACGTAGAAATCTAATTTTGTGTGCATTATTTCACATGCATACTTATATTATGCATGCAAATTACTTTATATGCTATTAATTTGGATAACTTAAATACTTTTCGTTGATTCTAAAAAGACTTTGATTTACTAAAAACTTTATCGTCACTGATAAAACCACCAAATTGGAATTCATTTATTCGCTTAGAAGTAAGTTAAATTTAACATATAAAATATATTGTACTTTTGAATAGGTAATACAAGTCAAATTGCGTATACAACTTCACAAACAAATTGATATTATAAAAATAAAATTGACAAAGCGGCAAAAAAGATTACAGTTTCTATTTAATAATGAGTTTTAGGGGAGAGTCAACCTTTTCAAACTAAGAGAGTATTGACATTTTCATGTTTCAGGCGTTCTTGAAGATTCATATTGTAACTGTATCTTATCATTACTATTTTAAATGTTCCGTTATATTTGCTTTGTTTTTTTATTACATATTTGGAATCTACAAATTATTTAAAGGTATTGTCCATCAACAGATAATGAGGACTCATATGAACGAACATTCATATACTACTGCTGATGTTTCATTATAATATACAGAACAGAAGTCGTTTGACTAATCCATGAAAAATGAAATTACTGTCATGCTTCCTTGGTTAAGTAAGAGTTTTCATATGGTAAAATTATAAACACTGTATAAATCAACATTAAAAATGGAGTAAAAGTCAGATCATCATGACATTAACCCAATTAAGTTGTAAATCAAGGAGGTCAAGGATTTTTCACGAAAGATTTAACCGTAAATCGAAGTAGAAAGTATAAAGATCCGAGGAGGGAAGAAAATACTTTAAAGTGAGAGAGAGAAAGAAGAAAAGCGTGTAATAGTTGATGCTCGGACCACACAGTTACTAATCGTTAATGGATCTTTAAACAGTACCTAGCCTCTTCTCTTTCTTTATCCCTGTCGGTAATAACCTCCCTGGGGACGGAACATTTTTATACAACCATCCGGTAACTGTTCTTAACAAGCTGTCTCGTAGCAGTTATCAGTTTCAACGGGTAGCAATTCAAATTTTTTTTTCTTTTGTATACAATAAAAACCTGCAATTATAAAAACAATAAACAAATATGATGCTTGATTGGCGACTAAGAAATGAATAGAAAGACGAAGATGTAGCAATCATGGAGTAAACATAGGCCACTAAGAAAGTGTCCAATTGAAATAATATGTAATGAACGACTCAGCAGAGTAAGGCTAGAGCTTAAAATTTAAAAAAATCAAGATCTGAGTCTCATAACGAGTATTTCCAAACTAGCCTTTAAAACAGAACTTAAGATCATCAAGAAATTGATAATTATCATCACTGCCTTCTAAAGTGAATCATTTAACCTTTTATTTAACTTGTATTTCACTATATTTATATTACATGTCACATTAGTCCGAAATCATATTGCCTTATGTGGTATGTGGCATTGATATTATCCATCATATATCAATAGCCTGAAATCACGTTGTCTAATGACATGCCTATTAGAAATATAATTGGATTGTTTAACTACAAACTGCATTTTTTTCTACTATCATTTATGGGTTGAGTTCTTTATTTATTTGTTAAAGAGTTGAGAAGTTCTAATAATACAGTGGAATCTGAAATTACACGAAGTCACATAAGATGACATAAAAATCCTGATTACTGTTACTGATGTTTCTTTTGGCCGTAGCAAGTATGGCGCCGTTTAGTGTGGCCCCAATCTCAACTGAAAAGGAACAGTTTGGAGTTTAGTTATCTCTGAAGAGCGTGCGTAGCGAGTGGTAGTTGAAAGCTGTAATATAATAATGCTGATCAAGCCCTTTTTATCTGAAAAGGACGCATTGGAAGTTCGATTATATCACGGTCAAATATCCAACCAAAACAGGCCACGCCCAGAAGTAACAGCGATAGATTTGTCATATCTAATATCAAACAATAATCCGGCCGATTATCTCAGAAGTGTGAGCTAACTCCAAAACTGGTGGGCAGAATATGATGGTATTCGAGGGGAAGATTCTGCATAAACGTTAGAAGCTGTTGATGAGGCATTGAGACACAGGACAAACCAGAGGAAACTAGATTTGTAAAACACGGAACAAGTCATAGTGGAACACAGGAGTTCTGGTGTCGCTGGTGATACCAGGTCCATGTTAGAGAAGTAGTTCTGAGTGATGTTGACGTGAACATTTTTGCCTTTTTTGTGCCAGCTGCTTATGAGAATTTCATTTTATTATTGTCTGGAAACAGTTTCTTCTTTATTGATTTTTACAACTTCCTTGATAAATGGCTTTTCTAAACTCAGGTAATTAACAATAGAACTTATGCCTAAGCTATGCATCAGTGGCGGTCCCAGGGGGGGATATCGGGGATCAATCCCCCCCCCCCGAAATTTCGACGAAAAAAGATTAGTGGGATGAATTAAAAAAATTATTTACGCATCTAACTTTTACGAGTTTTCTAGGCTAGTGTAGTTTAATTTTGACTAGAATTTTTTATACAGAATTTTGTATATGAATTTAATGTATAAGCATAAGCAAATAAAGTGCGCTAGTTTTACGCTGTTTTTTTTCCTACTGACCAATCCCCCCCCCGAAATTTTTTTCTGGAACCTCTCCTGCTATGCATATAAAAGATTAGCTAATTGTAAGTAGTAAGTAAAAGTTGAATGCTATAAAATAGACCTCCGAAATGCTTTAATTCACCATGAAGTTTAAACTCTCGTTTTCTGGGCATTAAAATCAATGGTTATATTTTCTCAAACAACTTTTCTTTACAAATACACCACAAACTTCGTTAATCATTTTATTAAAAAACAAATAAAAATACACATCGTTGATTAGGTTACTAGGAATATCTTTATAGATTTAAAAAACAAAATTTATTTACGTACATTTATATGATGATAAAAAAATACAAACAAAAAATTGTAAAGCACCTGGAAGCAAAAAAACCACTATTGAGTTAGGTATTTTAGATTTGTAAATATAATTTAGGTGGTAAATTTTATTTTGAAAAAAGCTGTACTAAATATTAGTAACAAGTAAAAAAATATAATAATTTATTAAATTTAAAAATTTAATTTGATAAACTATTTCATATATTATTTAATAATCATTCTATTAATTTTAAAAGCATTTAATTTTTACTATAAAAAAGAAAATCTTATGCCATAAATAGGGAGATATTTCTTCAATTTATAGAAAATCTAAAATAAATTAATAAAATTTAAATCTCTTATTTCAAAACTAACGTGAGTACACATATCGATAAGTTTTTGGTTTTATTTTAAGTTAAAATTCATTCCAACCCTTAGCAGTTCTTTGCTGCACCACAAGGAGCGCTAGCACTTGATAATGGTTTTCAGCGCTATCTATGGAAAGTAAAGGCAACTGTGTTTGACACCCAATTCCAGACAAATTATTAAAACATCATCTAAATTATAAATTAAATATTTATCATTAATAATTATAAATTAATTCAAGTTTAAATAATAAAAATTCAATATATAGACTAAAAGTAAATTAAGCAAACAATCAGTGAGTGTTTATATATGTATATTTATTATTTTTTTTTTTTTGTGACTAGCCATTTTATCTTATTAGTCTCTGTTCTCCGAAATTTTTCATATGATCAAAAGAAATTGGTTGTTGTTTTAAAAAGAATAGGAAGGTACATTTACTAAGGTAGATTAATTTCCAAAACAAACAGAGTTGGAAATGTTTGTTTTTAGTTAATCTAGACTTTTCAAGCTTTGTTTTTTATTCAGAAATGGCCAATTCAAAATCTGCTTTTTAAAAAATTAAATATTGAACTTTTGGTTAAATTGCTTAGACCTGCTGAGTGAGGGAGGGATTCACAGAAATTCATTCCAATACCAAATATTGAATATAATTTATTAAATTCCAGTATATTTCTTCCATAATTATTTATTTGTTGATTGTAACCGTAACTTCAAAGATTTTGTTATCATATTTAGGAGTATATTTAATTTTATATTAATTTTAATTATTTTATTTTTTAGAGAAAAGATTGTTCTCAGCCGGGAGTCGAACCCGGGCTCCCGCGTGTCTCTCGGCCGAGACCAATCTTTATCTTAAAAAATAAAAGAGGTATTTAAAATTAATATAAAATAAATAAGGTGGTAAAACAATAAAAGATAAAATCAATAAAAAAATACATTTAATTATTAAAACCGTATATGGTACAAGGTGTGTAAGATGTCACAGATTTTGTATCTGTGATACAATATATCTATAGGTTCTTCTAAAAAAAATTATGTAACTATACTCCAGAAACCTTTTTTTTTTTTAAGAAATTGGAAAGCACAAACACAATTGAGAGAATTGACAATCACTGTTGGACCAGGTTATGACTCATTGAGTGGGTCTTGATGCGGTATAAGAAGAATCATTAAAAACTGTAATAAATTATCAATTCCAATTCTTGAAATTTCCAGACTAATGAGAAATTTAATTCATCCTATTTTGTTTATGAAGGAATTTTTATATATATTTTAATTATCATATAATAATAATTAATGCTTATACTTATACTTACACTTATACCCATTTTCTTTCTATACATTTTCTGCCCTTCTTTAATGATATTATTTCCTAACATTAACCTATAATTTGAAAAGGCTATACATATTTTGCCTAGACTGTTTGAAACAGTTGTTTCAATCATTGGCGTCACAAGCACCAAATTATTGGGGGGGGGGCAGCTTAATATTCTTATTGATAGCTAAAATTCGAGAGGCTAAAAGTCAAAATAACTATGCCTAAAACAACTGTTGGGAAATTTAATCCCTCCTCCAACGATGTGTTTTAAAGATATCTATAATACTTGCCAATTTATGTCTCAATTAGACTGTAGATAGTTGCCCCCTTCCAAAATATTGGGGGGGGGACCCGTCCCCGCAGCCACTCCGGCGGTGACACTCATGGTATCAATATCAAAAGATATGACAGGTAGGTGTTATTTATTATTCTATCTATTTATCATATAGCTAGCTATCTTTATTGATTTTTAATCATCCATTCGCTTTCTCATGTAACCTATTCTGTATCCTTCAACCATTCTCATTTTGTTATTCATTCTAGAGCAGATTTATATAACTTTCACTTATCTTTTTATATCCATGTGATCTCTCCATAACTGTTATTCAAAATGATTTAATCTTATTGTTGACATTAATATCACTATTCAAAGAAACAAACCCAATATTTTAATTAATTTTTCTTTTAAAACAAATTGAAAAATTTTAATCTAATTTCTATTCTACATTCATTTGCGCTGTAATTTATTTTATTTCTACCTTATTAATATTATTTTGATATGTAATTATCAAAAAATTTCATATAACTCTTTTTATTTTCTGATTGGTTTATACCTTGGTTTATACTTGGCCCTGATGAAGACCTGATTTTCGGGTCGAACATCGGCAGATAAGTAACATATACAAATGAGTGTCGTTTTTATGACCACAACCCAAACATTTTCATTAGATAATTGAACATATGTTTCCATTATAGCAGGAAATTATTAAATAAAAGGTTGAATAAAAAAATTTAAAATATTAAAATAATTTCATTACTTTAGATATATAGTAATAAATTGATTCACAATTACAATAATATGTTAGATAGGTTCGACATTTGATTTAACGGTATGTTAAATTGATATGCGACGGAAAAGTTAACCAAATATTCAAAAGTTAAATGCCAAACTGGTCAAGATATAATTATTTGGAACCAAAAGAATAATCTAAACTAGAATTTAAACATCACAGGTAAGTCATTTAAGAATAAAACACCCCTTAAGTGCTTTACTTGCTTCTAATTTTTAAGATGTAGAATCTAATAAATAAAAATTGTATCTCAGTAACAAAAAAAAAATTTAGTAACACATATAAAGAGGCCAGAACCAATGGGAAGCACCAGTTTTCAAAAAATGCCCGTCCTTCAGATATTGACGTAAAATGGAGGTCCTGAGCCTGTACGATTTCAGGTTCTCGTTAAAGATCCCTATCCTAATTATACCTGGATATGCAAAATTTAGGACTCCCACTGTAGCATCGTCCGATTAGCCTTAGTGGCATAAAGTGATGTTACACAAACCAACAACTTATCAATGTCAATAACAATGGGAAAAAGTTGTCATCTGTCAATAACAAATCATTAATCTGTCTTTATAAGTACTGAAAAAACAAATTTAACAATGTATTTATTATTGTATTTTAATCCAAAGTGTTACATTCACTTCGATAAAAAGTGGCAAGTAAATAATTGTGCATTCATAATAAACACAAAGCTGTAAAAAAAAAAAAAAAAAAATTAAGAAAATCATAGCAATCTAATAACTTATTGCTGTGACGATTGAACATATTAGAACATTGACTACTTTATTGAGTTAATTATTATTGAGTTTAAATGTACTCCAGGCAGGTTAAAATTTATTTTGTGGCAAACCCACTAAATTAATATCAACCTCCCGATTCTGGTTAGAGTAGGTTGCTATATTTTGTTTATTGGTATATCTATTATTCCTAATTTATAAAATCACACATTTGTTTTTCCATAAAATTTGGTGGACAGTCACCCCAAGAGAATGAAGAGCAAAGAGAGGAAGTGCCCTGGGAAGAGGATGATTATATCGATGAGGATGAACTGGAAGAAGCACTGGAGAGCATGAAGCTTGGGAAATCCGCAGGTAGTGACGAAATAACACCTGAAATGCTAAAATACATGCGACCCAAAGGAAAAGAGATTATGCTGCACCTTCTAAACCTCATATGGAAGGAAAAGAAAATACCAAAAGATTGGGAAGTAGCCATTATAGTCCCAATATTTAAAAGAGGAGATAACAGAGATTGCAACAACCACAGAGGTATTTCTCTCCTAAGTGTTCCTAGTAAAATCTATTCTAAGATCCTAGAAAAGAAGATTAGAAGAAGAATCGAAGACTTGCTCGAAGAGGAACAATACGGTTTCTGTGAAAACAGGAGCACCCAAGACCTTATCTTCGCTATGAGACAGGTCTTTGAAAAAGTTTTAGAAAAAGAAAAGGGAATGTCGGTGTGCTTTGTAGACCTCAAAAAAGCCTTTGATCAAGTAAAAAAGCGGGACATCTTAGAAGCCTTAAGAGAGAAAGGGATCAATCAAGGTCATATCCAGGCGGTTGAAAGTCTTTACAAGAAAACACGAAATGTGGTCAGACTTGCCAACTGCACTTCTCGAGAAATTGAAACAACCATAGGGATCCGACAGGGTTCTAGTCTTAGTCCACTCCTGTTTCTTTTAGTTATGGACTCAGCTATCCGGAGGGCGAAGGAGAAAATGAGGAAGTTCCACCTTGGGTATGCTAACCTAAAACCAGTGAGCCTTTCGCTATTTACATTCGCTGATGACAATGTTATTTTGCCAGACAATGACAAGAATCTGCAATACAATGCTAACCAATTGAAAGAAGAACTCATGAAGATAAACATGGTTATTAACCACACAAAAACAAAGGTAATGAGAGTTGGGAAGAAACCAAGGAGAATAATGCGTGCGATCAGAGTTGAAGGAAAAGCCCTGGAGCAGGTGGAAAACTTTAAATACCTGGGTGCACACCTCAACGAGAATGGTTACATTAATTTAGAAGTAAATGAGAAAATCACAGCGGCAGGCAGGATGTTTGAAGCAGTTAAAAGAGGCTTCCCTAATAGAAGAGAGGTGGAAAAGAAAACAAAAGTGGCTGTATTCAGATCTACATTTCTCCTCATTCTGACGTACTCTTCGGAATCATGGACACAAACAAAAAAGCATCAATCAAAAATACAAGCAGCTGAAATGAGATTTCTCCGAAAGAGAGAGGGGAAGAAGAAAGAGATCAAGGCAACAAGAAGAGATCGAGTACGGAATACTACAATCAGATCGAACCTCGACGTTAACCCTGCCAACGATTTAATAGAGGAAAACCGGTTGAGATGGCTGGGACACCTTCTGCGGAGGGAGCAGAGTAGAGTTGCTAGTGAGGTCTACCGAGCCAAAGTGGATGGGAATCTAGGAAGAGGCCGTCCTAGAATAAAATGGGAAGACGAAGTTAAGAAGGACACCCAGAGAAGAGGACTCCAATGGAAGGACAGAAGGCAGCTTGTAGATGACCGACAGAGCTGGAGAAGGCTATATAGACTTCCTCCTCACACTGCGTAGCGCGGTTCATAGAGGAATGAGTATGTATGTATGTATGTATGTATAAAATTTGGTGGAAACTTCGCTATCTGAACAATTAATCTTGAAAATTGAGATTCAGGAATCATATAATTAAGTCACCATCATGAATTAAATATTTAGCAGTGCATTTTTAGTTATGACAGCTGTATCAAGAAAATTGGCCATTGAACCTGATGAATGTCTACTTTTCCACTCTTATGAGAATAGATTAGTTAGTTATACCATTAGAATAATACTCCCCTCACTCCTATGCCAGAAAGGGTTGAATAAATTTACTAAGTTATTATCTTATGCTTGATAATAGGTAAATTCATTGACAACCGACACAAATTCTAGAAGCAAGAATATGTTCAGATAAAGAAACTAAGTTAATAATAGTTGATTATACTTGTAATTTCATTTGAATCACTTAGAGAGGTTTGGATACTTATTGTATTGGGTTGACAAATTAACTTTATCAAGCTATCACTTTATTTAACCAATCTTGTTAAAATTTCAAAGAGTCCTCTCTCCACTAAGAGATCAGCTTTATTGAATCTAATTGCTTAACATTTTGATCTCTAGTTCCTATTGCCATATATATATTATTTTCGACATTTACCATGCACTTACATTTAGTTAGAGACATTTTTAAAAAATGGAAATCGAAGTGAAACCACCCCAGTGGAAGAGTGCAAGGCAGGCAAAAAAATGGATTTAAACATTGAAAACAAGTACTATTTTACTATTTATTTACTAAGCAAAACTCAGAGAATAAAAAGTAAACAACTTTAAGGAAAACCTCAAACCGAAGATAGAGACCTCAAAAAATTATCCTATGCCCCCTCTGCATAGGACATTGTGAGCTCTCCCACAGTTACCTTCTGCGACAATTGGAAGCCCCAGAAATTATTAGGTGCCCAGAATAGTGAAGCACATTCTCATAGAATGTAACAGCTTCATTTAACTGCAAACTAGGCTGAAAATGGGCAATACCTTATGAAGAAAAACTAACAGATTACAAAGAGGGTATAAATAGACTGCTCAATTACCTTAAAAGGAAAAAAATCTACAGTAAAATATAATCTTTATAGTTGCATGCCAATGACCCTCTGGGGTAGATGTATATCAAATAAATAAAAATTTGTTTACTGAATGACAACTAGTTTAATGTTTTTGTGAAATCTTATGGAAGTTACCAATGATAAAAAAAATAATGAATGGTAATAACAGGTTTAATAATCAAAGAAATATTATCTTTAATAAAAAATAAATAAAACACAAATTTATAATTATTTAAATTAAATATTTATAAAAATTATAATTTAAAATATAAAATTTAAATTTTGTTTAGAGTAAAATAAAATAAATAGTAGAATCCCATAGTTCTGTATTGAGCTGACTTTCAAATAAAAAAAAGAAATAAGATAAAAAAACTCATTTTACGACATACAAGTGTATCTTCTGACATCGGAGACAAAACCTTAACCGTAACATAAGATGTTTTTGAACTAGACTGTACTCACTGCTGCTTTTTGTGATATGGGATGTTTATATCTGTGACTATCTGAGTGAATAGTTGAAAATTCTTTGTGAGCATGGAGACTAGTTTCCATCAGCGATTAGGCACTTCAAGGTGTTTCATATCATGTAATATGTTCTAAAGGTACTAGAATGACAGTTAATTGAAATGAACAAATAATCACACAAACTCAGAGAAAAGATAAGATCTGGTTATTTGGGAAAATCCAATAGCCTTCCAAGGGTGACTGATGGAGATAGTCCCACAAGGTGTTTTTAAATCACCCCATTGTTGTTTCCAAATTTCCTTGGAATCCTCCTCAATAAGTTTCCCACAGGTCATACTTATGACATAGGGAACATCAAGCTCTTTATGGATAATTTAATTTTTTCACAAGGATTTGACTAATAAGGAGTATTTAAGATTTTGTATTGTAAAAATCGGATAAGAGAGGAATTTGGTGGTTTATTGGAACCAAAAAGCACAATTCTGTAGTCCAAAAAGCTCTTATTGTAGACATGTAAATGAGCTTTTTGTAATTGATTGAAAACTTTAAGGGTTCGTCAAGTAATTGCAACAGTAGGTGGTAATATGGAGCGGTTTCTTGTTTCAATCATGTATGAGGATTCAAAGTTAGACGTATTCCCAAATCTAATTTAAGACGCATTCCCAATTCTAATATCTAAATTTTGGATTTGTTCAACAGGGACAAATGGAGAATTATTCAAGGATACTGTAGGACGGAAGGGTGAATGTAATTGATGGGACCATTTTTTCAAAGTTTGTGATGTTAGCTTGGAGGTTTCAGGATACAATAAATGGAGCATTGTAACTGATAGCATAAAAGTTTCATTAGCTTATTTATTAATTACAGTAATAGGATGGGTTGGGATATCAGCTGTTGAGTCTATGTCGAGGATGGGACTGATTATAGTACCATGAGGAACCCTAGCTGACAGGGAGAAAAGGGAACAGTAAGCATTTCAATAGTATTCTTTGAATGTTCTGTCAATTAGGTCGGAACAGATAATAAGGAAATATGTGGTAGGAAGGGATTCATGTAGTTTTTACAATAGTCCCTGGTTCCAGACTCGATCAAATTAGGTATAATTTTTATTTTTCTATAGCAGTTGGCATGTTATTTATTATATAGATGGCCATTTTCTCGATGAAGCTTTTGCAATGTACCTTTAATTTACAATTTACTATATTATTTTGTATGTTTTAAGGTAGCTATTGCCTATTGATATGAGAAGAAAGCCAGAAATATTAAAAAATTAACAAATCACATCTTTTAAATAACTGGAATCAATAGGATAATCAAGATTTAGTTTGAATTGAAAAAAAATCAGTTTTTGAATTTTGTCGGTATTCTTCCAAGCAAAGGAAATGTTTTATAGTATATTCAATTAAGTCAAGATATATTGATTAATATTATGTACATTCTCTAATAGGAAGAAGAAATATTTAAAAAAAAAATAAAGTTTGATATGTTGAGTTATAAAATAGTCATCTTAGTAGATTAATTAATATTTTTCCTTATATTTTTTTTATTGAAAATAAAATTTGAGACTAAAAAAGGAGTGAGATAGGACATTTTTTAAATAAATGACAAAATGATGATGTATAGATTAGAAACGACTAAAAAGTAATGCAATAGGAAAAAAAAATTAGTTGTAGTGGAGTAGGAGTGAGAAAATGATTCCTGAAGATGGGTAGTGTACCCCGAAGTTTCAATGTAAAATAAAAATAAAATATTTTTAATATTGTAGGAAGTTTATTATTACAATATATAAAAAAATTAAAAAAAAAAAAAAAAAAAAAAAAAAAAAAAATATAGAATATATTTTTAAAACTTCAAGAGGAGAAAAAGACACTTGTCTGCTATCTTTAGGAATAGCAAATCTTTTTTAATTCTTTTAAAATTGCTGCTTTGGAAGAAATATAGAATAGGAAAACATTTATTTCTATTAATTAATGTTGTACTTACTATGTTGACAAAGTCCTGAAATGTAATGGCAGAAGTGGTGTGATGTGCTGCCCGCTGTGCCAGCGCTTCCCTCTTGGCAGGAGGAACTTCTTCTGCAAACTCTGGACTATCCAGGGCAACAGAGAGATCCTCCCATGGAATTTCTCCAAAACCCTCAGGATCAAACTACAAATAGTACTCAATAAATTTCATATTCATACAATAATGTCATATCAAATACAAATAAAATTAATGAAGGACAAGACTCATGGCTAAGATTAAAGATCGAAAGATAGGAACTACATAATCAACATTATGTTCTCTATAAATATATCTCTCTAATGTAAGCATCTGCAAGGGGGCAGGGGAAAGCTCCTGCTTTCCCTAGAAAATATGAGAAACAAAACCTATGTTCATTTTCTCTTTTACTGTATCCATTAAGTATTGTATAAACAAATATTTTAATTTTTAAATATCAATTAGCTCTATTTAAAAGTTAATTGATCCTGAGGAGGTACACTCATAAAAGCAGGGGAGTAGATTGAGGTAGGGACGTACGATACCGATCGATATAAGTAAAGTATCGATATTTTCATTTCGACACCAAGTAGTTTTGGTATCGATACCAAGGATCAAAGTATGAGTACTGGTATCGATTTACTGAAAGTTAGTATCGAAAAATTACTAGAGCGTAATGATTCAAGAATTTGCCCTCCAATATACTTTCCACTCAATTTGGCTCATCTGAGAAAGACATATCCCCAGGTTCCAGTGCAGAAGCCTACGATTTTTGGAAACATCATAAGGAACTAGTGCATGGAACAAAGATTATAAGTAAAGGTGATTTCCAGGATGAAGTATCCCGATATTTAAATGCGTTAAGAGCCCCATTGAAAACGGATCCAGTAATCAAACATTGCAACTGTTTGCATTTAATTTTATTTATCGAGTTCCTTAATTTAACTTATCGACCTGATATCGAATATTTACTTATATTCGAATATAAATTACTTGAATATATTAGAACATAAAATACTTGAATCAGAACCGATATCGGTATTGAGTCGACTGTTTTTCTATAAGATTCTCGGAGATGACTGATGTCATGAAGTTGTGTTATACTCATATATTTGTTTCGTTTTAGCCCTAATGAAGACCCTCATTTTGGACCGAAACGATTAAATAAAGAAAATGTTTCATGACTAAAATTCCTGACTATCAATCAATCATCCCCGAGTATTTATTAAAATATAAATGTAGTAAGTAAATACAATTTTATTTGACATTAAGGGCCATAAAACCAATCTTATAATTAATAACTTATAAAAACATGAAATTTAATTAATGGTATAACGTAGCTAGTGCTAACTATATTTTTATTTATAATATTGTTAGTACTTTATATGAGTACTCATAAGTATCGATACTTTCCTTTCGATACCTTGGTGGTATCGAATATTTGATGAAAGTACTTAAATGAGTATTGGTATCGATACTTTGTTGGTATCGTACTTCCCTAGGTTGAGGTATTCTATGTAAGGCTAAATGGTTAAAGGTTCAATTATATGGGTTCAAATAAAGCTTACTGATATTTAGAAATTATGAATGTGAATGAATATATGAAAATGAAAAATGATATTATTTAATACATTTATTAAATGAATAAAAAATTATTTAATTTGTGGTTTATGTTTCTCATATTTTCTAGGGGGGTACAGCTGCCTTACCCTCCCTACCAGCGGATTTCCATGTTAATAACTAACCGTGGTCATAAAAAATCCAAGTTTAACATTCTTAAAGTTATGCTAAGAATGATAAATGCCCTATCAAGAACTCATTGCCTGTAATTCCAAAATGCATTAAATATGATAAATACCCTGGCATTTAAAACATTTTCTTTGGGGGAAAAAAATAAGGAAAAAGACTGGAATATGTTACAGTTTTCCACAGAAGAGTGTAGCATAGAGCTTTAATCAATTTATTATTCATCTTCATTACATATCACATAGAGCATATATAATATCATAGGAAGGATAGGACTTCTTAGGAAGTCTTTAGCCGACTAAGAAAGAAAAAAATAATGAAGTCAATTGTTAATATTATTTTAAAGAGACTATTCCTTAGTTAATTCCAATCTAAATTCTCATTAATTGTTGAGAGAAGCTTGAACTTATTGCACTAAGGAGTTTTGAATTTTAATTTTTTTATAAATATAAATAAATACAAATTTCATCAGCCCTGATCTGTAGATACTTACTCTACTAAAACAACAGTTTTTTTGTACTACTCTAATTAGTAGTAGTAGTAGTGATAGTTTACTGAAAATAATACAACAGTTAAAACTAAGTGTTTTACATAAAGTTTAGAAATAATTTGCCTGGTTTTATAAATTATGTTACTGATGCAGTAAATAAACTTTTGGAATCATATTTTAACTAATTTATTTAACCTAATTAAACTAATTAACCTATAAAAGTATAGATTTTGTAATTAATTATTAATTATCAAATTTGATTATTATGACTATATATATTTATAAAAAATCAAATTTCAGTGCTGCTGCCTAGAGCAGGCAGCAAGAACTTCATTTCCCGCCCATATTGCCTTCTACCTAGAGTTTGGAAGCGTTCAGCCAAATCTTACCTCTGGTGGTCCCAGAAAATAATCTAGGGGGGGGGGGATTGGTCGATAAAAAAAAAAAGACGTATAAAGCGAAAAAACACATTTATTTTTAAAAAAAAGATTATATTATGTTCTTATAAACAAACGATACGATCCCAGCAAATATGTAAAAATTACATGCGTAGATTTATTCCACTAAATTTTTATTTTAGAAACTACAGAGAGGATGGATCTTCTTAAAACGATTATGGAAGTAACCTAATATTAAGTTATTTTTAAAGTTTTCAGGCTTCTGATATCAATTATTTTTACTCATTGGACATGAAGAGGAGATGTGAGGGAGAAAAGAAGGGGGTATTTCTGGTTTGCTGATTCCACGAATAATAGTATCTATAATTCGATTTGAAAGTCATTACACCCAAACCTAACGTTAGAAATCAACCATTCTTGATATCTCCTTCACCAAACACGACATAAATTTAAACATAACGAAACATTAAAATTAATTTGCAATGTCCAGGAAATATTATTTTGCGAAAAAAATCTAGTTGAAATGGATTCGAATTAGTTTTCTCAATGGATTAAAAAATTCTTTATAAATTAGGATAAATAGCAATAAAACTTTTCATAAATATGTAATAACACAAAATAAATAAATAAGTTTGCTATACATATATTCAAGAATTAAAACTTCCAAACGACTAAACTAAAAAGACCACTTTGGTGTAGGTAACTCACGCTTACGGGTAACTGTTTATTTAATGATGAAAACCCAAGAAAGGTTCTCGTAGGACAAGATCATTTCCAAGTGCTCTGATGATTTTTGGGGAGCTTATGTAAAAAAAAAAAAAAATTGTAGTTATTAAATTAAGATTTTTTCATTATAAATAAATAAAATTTTGTTATAAAGAGGAATAAACCACAAGGTGGTTGAATTGTAAAGTAACGATAATGTCATTTTATAAATCGCCGATTTAATGATCGCGTTATTTGCTTATCATGATTATTTAGTATGTCCACTAAAGTAAAATGTGTTATTACATGTTAAGGTTGTTTTCTTAAAACACTTTTGCTGGATACCGACAGGAAAGGACGGTTATCACCTATGGTCACGTTCTCCCTTTTGTGTTCATCTCTTTCAAGCTTACATTTACTGAGTTTAAAGATGTTCTACGTAGTTAATTTTTTATTATCAGTAGTAACTTTTTAATAAAATAAAAGTTCAACTAAAATTTTCAAATTGACTAAAAACATCGATGTCAACAATTACATGAGCTAATCGAATTAGACCAATGTTAATTGATATGTTTTTCTCAAAATATCGATGTTTATATAAATTTCAATGACATTGATGTCGCACCTCTACTCCAAATTCGCCACCAAAGCCAAGTATGAATAAGCACATGCATCCTCCAAGAGTCACTCCTTCCCGCCTCTGTTTCAGTTTTATAGAATCATATTGTTGATAGAATCTTTCATGAATTAATTGCAGGTTTTGAGATGTACAATCCTTTCAAGTCATCTTATCAAGGTAACGTTTTTAATAGCACTTTAATTACAGTAATGGCGTTTGGACATTCACGAGACTAACATTCTTGCCCTATTTTCTTACATGCTTCGTTAATAATTAATTTGTTCATCTGATGATAAAAATCAACAAAAAATTAATAACTATTACACGAGCTAATTTATTAAAAGATGATGTTTAGTCTCTACGATGCAATATACTCGATTAGTAATTACCCACTATTATATTTTTTGTATTACTCCGATAAAAAATATATATAGTATTAACAGAAAGCGATTTTTTTGTTTAATTCCTTATCTTATAGACAAAAGGTAATAAATACCACGTAGATTTTTTTTCTGATCCACCAAAAACGATTATTTCTAACAAATGTCGATAATATATGTATAAGGGATAGATATTACTTCAAAATGATGACTCAATCATAAGAATTGATGAAGTACTAATGAGGATATCATGCCGACAAAAAAACATGTGGAAATAATAAGTAAGGAGTGAAATATGTTAATTATTAATAACTAATAAACTGTTAATTACTCAATATACCTAAGAAATATAATGCCCCTTCAATTTTTTATTAGAAAGGTGAAGTATTTCTTAACCCTTTGAGGCATCATGAAACGCTCAAAGAGTCAGAAAATTACGACTCCTTTTAATTAGTAACCTGTTACTTTTTTTAGCTACTTGTTGCATCCAACAGCTGTTTACACTTATCTTAAGCTTTTGGAATGAAAATAATTATCCTTCTACTTGTTCCATTAAGCAAACATGTTTAATAGTCAAAGGAATTTCTAACATACAAAAGCATTACAATAAAAAACGGGGTCACCTGTGGTGTTGTGGTTAGCATGGCAACCTACAATACTAAAGATCGCGGGTTTAATTCCAGCGGTGGCCCTAGGATTTTTTAATGGGAGTAAAAAATCCTTAGCTATGCCGTCCCTCGAATAGGACGTAAAATGGAGGTCCCGAGCCTGTACGATGTCAGGTACTCGTTAAAGATCCCTATCCTAATTATACCTGGATAGGCGAAATTTAGGACTCCCACTGTAGCATCGTCCGATTAGCCTTAGTAGCATAAAAATGGACGTTAAACAAACAAACAAACAATTACAATAAAATCAAAACTGTAACTAAAAAATTTAACGGTATATGGATAGTAGATTTGAAAAAACATCGGTGTAATGGAATCGATGTTTTGTTGACATCGATGGTTTTAGTAACTCTAAAAAATGTTGTTGCATTTTTTTTTTCAATTTAGAACGTAGATATTAATTGGACATTTTCTCAATTAAACGTGTCCGTATTTTGAGAATCACCACTAAAAATTATTTGAAAATATGAACAATTTACGTTCTAGAGATCAAGAATCAAATATGGTTACGTGTCTATCTCTTTAGTCAAAAACTTAATGCTGTGTATAAGAATTAATGTTGTATGACGTTTAATAGAGTGATCAAACAGGAATTTGTAAAGTTATGAGCAATCATCTTAAAAACTATTATTCCACTTAATTTTCATACTTACTTTATCAAACAGTGTCCGCCATTTCTGAAAATAAAAAAAGAAGGAATTAGGAATAGAAATAATAATCATAATAATTTATCAAAATATTCTAAATTTTTATTTCTCAAGACATATTTTAGTCTTCAAAATATCCTAATCAACAATTAACATGATAACACTACATATTAATAATAATTTATCACGATATTATTAATATATATATTTTTTTTTTTTATGAGAAAAATACAGTGATTGGAAGTGATCAAATACTAGAGGACAAGATATATATATTTTTTAATAATTTTCCTAGAGTATCACAAACACAAATCAAATAATTATTACAATGAATTACAATT
Organism: Aelia acuminata; assembly: GCA_911387785.2. Lineage (NCBI taxonomy): Eukaryota > Metazoa > Arthropoda > Insecta > Hemiptera > Pentatomidae > Aelia > Aelia acuminata. Next base: position 174,247,752 of record OU426978.1, read on the forward strand.
TATAATAAGAACATCACATGGCATTGTCTCAGGAAATATTAGAATTCCTTAATTTTATAAGACATTTTTAACAAACCAAAGCTCCACGTTCTCAAAAAACAAGAAAAAAGAAGTTCAATCTACAATATTTAAAAAAAATGACACAAGAATAGTGTTCAGAGGCGGTGTAGTTACGAATGAAAAATATAACAAAGAATAAATAATATATGGATATCACTTGATTGTATCCCATTGAAAATATACATTTTTTTATAGTTATAGTTATTCTTTTTTTTTTTTTTTTTTTATGCTCCTCCAATAGGAAATTGGTGGTTAGATGCCAGGAAACTAAAAGGACATTGAATAATTAACTTAATAAGACGAACAGCTGTGAAGACAAATATTATACATCATAGGGGCAAATGAAATTATAAGGAATAAATGATTTTCGAAATTCCCACGTTAATTAGACCATGTTGAAAGATTCCCACCTGTACCTATGATGATCACCTAGGTCATCTGCACTGCAGATGATAACCCAATCAAACGTTGCCATTGACTCGAAGGTAAATGACGGCTATCCCAGCCGAGAAAAAAATATTGCTTAGGATCAAAAGGTACAGCATATATTTACAGAGGAAAAAATGGGCGGTTAGAGGTGATTGATAAGGAGTAATCGACTGGAAAACACAATTTGTCCTTGGAGTGGATGGGAGAACATTTTGCCTTGATGAGGTCTCAACATGAGATCGATTTCAAGAGACAGCCGATACAGGATCGATGCTTGATATCGACTTACAGGAAGCTTGAGGCTCAGGTTACAATTACACGAGGAGCTTCATCTGAAAGTTGTCAACTTGCAACATGGCAATAGATAGAGAGTATGTAAATATGTACATAATTTAACAATAAGGCAAGTTCAGAAAACAAATGCTTACGTCATGTAATAAATTGTTCTTGAGGTCCCCGCTGGATCCGAGGCTACCGGAACCAGAAGGTTCCATTTTCGTCAGCCACCTGAACCACAACATCCCGCCATGACCTAAAACAAAAATAGTTCATCCAAGGTAAATATGGAAAATAAACACAAATATTTTATGTCTTTAATCATTTTTTTAGAAATAGGCCAACCCTCTCCGAGATCCAATCAATTAGTCATTGGGTGTGCATTCCCAAGCATAATTCAAACCGCCCTAATGTAAATCCAACTTTTTTTTAGGCATTCTCTGGTTGATAGGCATCACATGGGTATATTCAATATCTACTCTAAGATTTTAAAGCATGGTGGAGCCAGAGACGCTTTCTTTGATCATCTGTTTTATAACGAAGATGAGCTCATACGGTAATACATAAGAATTAAAGAATTGGAAAATTGTATCTCCATTGATTTTGAGAAAGAAACTCAACAGTTCAAATGACTTTCATAATTCTATTCGATTTCTTCGTAATAACAAAGCATTAATAAAGCCACTAACTAATTTTTCATAAGAGTATTTAAAGTCAATGGAGGTCATAGAAAGGGTACCCGTTAGACACACTTAGCATACTATTAAGGACTTTTCGTGGATGTCTGATATCAGAATGTTTATAAACGAGTATGTACCTATATATGTTTTTTCGGGTTACATTCCACCTCTCCATATCAGCCGCTCTCTTTTTCGGTTCACATTAGCGGAAATTCAGTCTTGTTTTCTAAACAGAACAATAGCATGACAGTTTCAACGGTTTAAATTTTTTAAAAAAGTTTTCTGCGACCATAGCCCCTCCCAATATAGTTAGAGGGTTGAAAGTTTGTAGGTAGGTAAATTGCGTTGGTTTCGGTGAAGTGCCTTTACAATCAGTACGATTGGGATGAAATTTTGTTGAACCCTTCTCCTTGAATCTTAAAGATTGGTGTTATTTAAGCCATACATTGATGAATGCCACATTTGTTTCTTTCAAAAAACTTACATATTCAAATAACACTTTAAAAAAAAATCTGGTGCGATGCGCGCAACACACAACTTTCACTTACCAACTTACTTACATTAGAAATCGACATGTTTTTTTAATTGCCATTTTTATAAATAATATAAAAAAGATGACTTGATTTTGATTAAAAATGATTAATTTTATCAAAATCATTAAAGCTGTTTTTGAGATATTACAAAAAAATGTAAAAATTGGAAAAAAAAGTTATAAAATAAAGAGCCCCCTGCATTTGACCAATTTTGATGAAATGTTGTCTGTCACATTGTGAGCATATACATACACCAAATATCCAGTCTGATAAAAATCATTACAGCCGCTGTTGAGTAAATAAAAAAAACACGTGAACATAAGAAAAAGTTTATTAAATGAAGTACCCCCTCCTTTTCACCAATATTGATGAAATTTCAGCTGTCGCATCGCGGGCATATACATACATCAAATACCCAGTTTCATCAAAATCATCAAAGCCGTTTTTGAGTAAATAAAAAAAACACGTGAAAATGATACGAAATTTATTAAGTAAAGTCCCCCCTCCGGTTGATCAATTTTGATGAAATTTTTACAGTCGTATCTCGGGCATATACATACATCATATACCCAGTTTGATCAAAATCGTTAAAGCCGTTTTTGAGTAAATAAAAAAAACACGTGAAAATGATACAAAATTTATTAAGTAAAGTCCCCCCTCCGGTTAATCAATTTTGATGAAATTTTTACAGTCATATTTCGGGCATATAAATAGATCAAATACTCAGTTTAATCAAAATCGTTAGAGCCGTTTTTGAGAAAATCGAAAAAAACGTAAAAAGTTATTAAATAAAGTATCCCCTCCCTTTGAGCAATTTTGATGAAATTTTTGCTGTCACATCGCGGGCATATACCAATACTAAATACCCAATTATAGGTTCCCACGGTTTATAGTTTTTGAGCTAGTCTGTTCACACACACACACACACACACAGACACACACACACACACACACACACAGACCATTTCGCGGGACTTGGTCATTTGGACTCAGGGGACCCCAAAACGTGTATTTCCGTTGAAAACCGGAAGTCGAAAATTTTCACGATCGCAATACTTCCACTTACTATATATTTCATATATAGGTAAGTGAAAGTAAAAAGACAGTTAAAAAAAACAACAATTGACAAAAATTGTTTTTTAATTTAGCGCGTTTGTTCTCATAAATCCTTATTCATTGTTCTTTTATTAAAAAGATATTAACAAGTCAAATAATATTAAAACTAGAGTAAGATATGAGATGTTGGTTTCAAAACAAACATTCATTTACTATAAAAATAATCCGAAAAGTGCTTCTGATGCATTGAGTAGGAGATACCTTCTCAGTACTCTAACCTACTTTAATAATGAAATTTGTGCTCGAGTTTAAAGTAATGCATCATTGAAGTTTGGTGCGGCCCCATAGTAACGGAGCCATTGATTTGAACAATGATTCCAGCCTGCCAACTCATCATTTTTTCCTGACACCGCCAACCGCTCTGCAATCAAGCCGCGGTCCCACGGCTTTCACTTAGCCTAATATCCCCGCATCTCTTCTCTCTCTTTTAATGGCTTCCTCCACTTTTTTTTTTTAATACCAAAGTTTTCCATTTTTATAAAAATTATAATACTTTAAAAGGCCTGATTTTTAGAAACCTCGCAAGATTATTAAAAGAGTAAAATCTTGAGCCGATTCGCAAGTTAGATCTCTTTTAGTATTTTCGACTTCAAGGAATAGGCAATTAATTTAAAAAAATAAATAAATTAGTCGCTCATGACAGGATAGTAATCGACAGTTATTCTATTGCGAAAGGAGTAAGGACGCTATTCATGTTATACGTTTGGTTATTCACATATAGTGTTGTCTCCCGTTTCGCTGATACTCATAATAGGCCATTATAATTTATAATCATATATCACCGCATTAACAACAAACGTTGTGATATCAATGCTGCCCCCGGTCTCATAATCATGTATTGCCTTTTGCTTGACAGAACTTTTGTGTTCGAATTTTTCCTAAGATTATTTCCTTGTATCAAGAAATAATGCGATCTAAACAACCAAACTATTACGTTTAGGGTTGATTAGTAGCAATCAAATTGCATTATTCCTAATAAAATACATAATAATAGAAACAGTCTAATAATTTGAGGGGGGGTCATACCATGTGTACCCCTACACCGCCCTGGATCCGCCCATGCATATGACATATAACATCAAAGAATGACAAGTAATCAAAAACTACAAATATACTGAAAATTTTATATAATACACGGAGTCGTCTCAAACATGAAATATTTTACAATGTAAAAAAATATCAAATGGTTTTTATTATAAGAATATTACAATTAAATTAACAATATACATTATGGGTCTGCATTGGAGATAACTCTATCTTCAGGTACTAGTTAAAGATCCCATTATTACTAATTATACTTGGACATTCACTCACACCTTCACGCTAGACGTCGCACACTATCTGGCCCTAAAAGCTGGCCAAAACCCATTTTTTGAAGTTTAAAATTTCTGGTAAATAATGACTTGAAGTTGAAGTAGAGGACGGGATCATGCAAGATGATTCTTATCTCTTCCAGGCCCTTAATCCGGCGGCTATTCTAATTCCAATCTGACCTTAGCCTTTACCTCTGCTCTGCTCATAACTATTGGTCAACAAAATATATTAATTTTCTTTGTTTTTACTGAATTATCGGCATTATCATATGATGGATAGTTGTAGTGGATAGGCCAGGTTTGTACTTGCTATCAAGACAGTTATAAATTTTTTCTATTCAATGCTAGTAACAATATTTTTTTGTTTTTTGGTAGGCAGATTTTAGAGCTAAAAATTAAATTTGAAGGTTAAAAAGTTATACTTCTGGTCATTTCTGGGTAACGAAATATTAATTATGATAATGTGTAATTATCGTAGTTTATGTTTCGTGAAAAAAATTCTGCGGATAGCTGCGGATGGGTAACTTATAATTTTTAATTTCTAAAATGTCAGTTTCATGAAATAATAAAAAAATTAGTTTTGTTATATTTTCATTTATTTATATTTTGGAATCTTCAGGAATAATAATAAGTATTGTAATAGCCTAGACCAGGTGAAAGAGCTAAAACATACATTATCAATTTTGAGGCATGATTTCCAAGTAAGATGGAAAGCTTCTTCAAGGAAAAGAAAAGTTTTTAAAGCAGCAACAAGGAATGGCTAAGTGGGACGATATCAATTAAATCTCAAGATTTGGTGTACGCCCTGAAAAATCATTTGATGGCTTAAGAGAAAAAAGCAAGAGGCGGAAAAGAGAAAAACTCAGATCATCAACTAGCACTGATATGCTGGCGTATGCCACTCTTATAAAACTAAGAGATTCTGGTGTATCAATGTCACACATGGATCTAACAAAAAACTGGAGATGGACTCGTGCCATAAAATATAGGAAAGCATTTAAAAATTTCAATTTGTCAGAAAAAATAGAAAAAACTACCTATCTGCACTGGAAGCTTTATTTATATATATTTAATATTGGAGGTTCTATCAAGTGGTTATTTCATAAATTTAGAAATGTTTTCTATATTTGCTAAGGATACGGAGAAACATTAGGTAAAACTTTATCACCGCACAGATAACCCCCATAACATATTTTGGCTATTTAAATTTTTTTGTATTCTTAAGCTAATAATGCAATTAGGGAGTTATTGTGCTGTAAACATAACAATTTTGGTTGATTAGATCGCAGTCTTTCTTTAATACAAGGAAATAAGCTCATACAAAAATGATGCTTTCAGCCACATGATTTGAGATAGTATTATCGTGAGCCCTCTCTAAAATTTCGTGCTAAATCTGCCCCTGAATAAGAGAATAGTGTGCCTGGTGGGATTCATAAAGCTTCTATAAAATACATATATACTTTAATACAATGGCTTGTATAGATAAATATATCGGTGGGTGAGAGGAGCACTTACCATAAAAATTTATATTTTTACCTATTTTCCACTATTCCCATTTTTCAAAAATAATAGTAATAAATAAATTTATAATAAATCTTTATTTTTAAAAAGAATATTTCACAGGTGCAATGCATAAAGAGCAAATAAAGAGAAAATAATATGAACATAAATTGTAAACCATGGATGCCTATTTCACAATCGGTGGAGTAACGTAAAAATTAATTTTATGAAAAATTTCACCTTTGAATATTTTTTGAACTGCTAAAACATATTGTTAATGTCTGTTAGAAATTTAGAAGCCATTTTGAGGACGTTTGAATTAATAAAATGGAAGGAAATAGTTTGGCCAGCTTTTGGGGTCAAATACCCCTGTGTGCATCGTTCGATTAGCCGAAGTGACGTTAAATAAACAAATAAACAAGCTATCCACAACATTAAAGAAGTATGCCCCAAAATTTGAAATTTGAATCATTGTTATGAACAGAATGTTATAACTGTAAGATTAAAATATATTATAAATTACTCTTCATAATTATTACATTAACATAAGGAACAAACTGCTCCAGGCATGTTAAATAATAATAAATCATTAAACATTAATTTTTAAATTATTTTACATCCTACATATCATAATCTTTATATTATGTTTTATAGGATGTTATCTCATTGAACTATATTTTTAAAATTCTATAAAGTATGCTGTTTTTCGTTCTTTATTTTAGCAATATTTTATTTTTTACACCATCAGTTTCTTTCTCTTCATTTTATTTTTTTATGTTTTCCTATATCTTTCTTATATTATTTTTTTACTTAACATATGCTTGTTAAAACTTATAATAGTTGGCATGTTATAAAGTATGTCAAGATATTAGAGTGATATCATCATTTTTCATCAACCATTCCTACTATTCATCCTTAAATCAACCAGGTACATCTCAACACCAAATAATATTGATATTCTTTTAATTCTATAAGAATGATAAATAGATAATAAGGATTATTCTGTGATTAAAAATAAACTTTTTTATTGAGACAGTGGATGAGTGGGATGTCGCGATTGGAGTTAAGCTTCACGGTCTAATCCCCGGGTATATTGGCCAGATCACACCCGGGGTTCCGGTAACTCAGCACCTGGAGTTCGGTGTCGCCTAGATTCTGACCTCCGTATAATGGAACATTACGAATAAATAAATATAAAATCAGTTAAATGGTACATTTAATTAGCAGAAGCAGTTAAAAAAAAATGATCACACTTAGAAAGCAACAGAATTGATGACATATAGCAATAAATCATATAGAAAAAAGTATGAGAAATAAAATATAGCATTTTTCATTTCAATTCCTCGATATTTAGTTCTAAGTAAAAAAAACAGAAATTTTTAGTTTTACATCTGTTTTTCCAAAATTTATTTATTATACAATGGTATAACATAATAGAAAGGCGTTTATTTGGAGAAAAGTATTCTTCGAGCATTTAAAATATTTTAGCATATCGGCGGAGGGAAGATCAACACCAAATTCTTCACACGTGCTAGAACATCAAAGGATAATGGAGGTCTCCTCCCCAAAGTTAAAAAATGGGAAAATGACATTACATACTGGGGAAACGACATAACATAGTTCCATTTTTTTTTCTTAAAGGCCATTTTTTAATTCTATAATTCCAGTTTTCGTTTTTTTAGAGAATTGACAATATCATCATCATAGTTATTATTTATTCATTACTAACAGTTATTATTCTTAATTATTTATAAATAGATGGATCAGCATCTACTGATGTTTACACATTACCAGATTATTAAAAAAAAATGTTTCATATCATCACCTTGTATTAATTGTAATCATAAATTATGAAAAAAGTTTTATATTACAAAAAAAAAATTATACTAAACAATTATAGGGGAAGTTCCTTAAAAACTATCCACAGTGATTAAGTCCCGCCTCCATCCGCCAGCTATCGGAGTATTAGTATTAAATTTTTCTATATTCATAAATCGGGGTGACAGCCCTCTCTTTTGGCTTTGTCCAATTTTTGTGAAATAGATAATTTCTTTTTTATTCGTAACTAAATCTTTCACAACATAGAAGAAGAAGAAGAACAAGAAATAAAGGAAGAAATGAAACAGATATTCTGGGGAACTGTCCCCAGTCAATTACAATGTTATTTTGGGAAAAAGTCTATTGAAAATGATATTGCAAAAATAAAAAAAATGGCTATTTACATTTGTCTTACCTGCTAGTCCGGGAGCTGAGGGCCAAAAAGGTGCCTGATTTGAAGAAACTTTTTGATCATGTAAGCTGAAAGTACTCATTACCTAGACAACAAATTTGAACGTCTGCCACCTCAGATCGGTTGCCCTCAAATTTTATAGGCGAACAAAATCGACATTTTCGAACTTTTTCAATTTTTTATTGAATTGAAATTATTAGTAGTGCTTACTTCCTGCTAAGACATTAAAGTATCAGGGGATTTGATATATTATTTATAAAAATAACTACATGGACAGGTAGGTAATTGGCAGAATTTATCTTTTATTTTAACACATGGAAGAAGGTTGTTTAATTAGTTCAAAATGGTTAATACTTCAAAAACCGAAATCTTAGCAGGAAGTAAGCACTACTAATAATTTCACGTTTTGATTTGTATTTCCACCAGGATTTAGCTAATGTTGTGTGTACGGAGCTTATTTATTGCTAAATATGATGCTCAGCAACTTTTATCCAAAACATTTTTCATTTTAACTAAGTGTTCTTGGGTTAGAGGCGTTGGAACACGGTTTCCACCAAAATCGTAAAAATTACAGATTTTTGATGTACCGAACCCGGTTAAACCACTAAGCCGATTTAAACTTCAGATATATCATTATATTTGCAATAGTTTAGCCTCTTATAGTAAGAAGAAAGCAATACTTTTTGATCTGTATTTGTCGAATTATATGCGAGAAACTAAAAAAAAATTCCAAAAAATTTCACGGATTTTAGACCACAAGGCGCTAAATACGTTCACAATTTAATTACTTTGTCTCCACAGGAGTGGGTTAATTTTAAAATTAATGATATCGTTTTACATAGAATTCGATATTCTACTATTGTTATAGGTAACATTTTCCATTTGGAGAAACCTTCTTTAAATTGCAGGCTTTGGAACATGAGCGTAATTCATTTTTCCGCTAAAGTGGCTAAATTGACAATCGGTTTTGGCGAAAAGACCCGATTTTAACTGTGAGGACCTCATTCGACGCGAAATTTAATGCCCTTTTATTTTGGAAAGAACACAATTTCTTCTGCGGTAAATCGTTTTCGAGTTATTAGCGAAAAATTGAAAAAAGTTCAAAAATGTCAATTTTGTTCGCCTATAAAATTTGATGGCAACCGATCAGAGGTGGCAGACGTTTGTTGTATATGAAATGAGTACTTTCAGCCTATAAGATCAAAAATTTTCTTCAAATGAGGCACCTTTTTGGCCCTCAGCTTCCGGACTATGCGGACCACAATCGAGGAAAAACATTCAAATTTCCTGATAGGTCGGAAGGGGCTAGTGTCCAAAACAATAGCATTGTCAATAAAGAAAGTTTTTTTTCATTAAATTCGGTCTTTTTACGAACCTGGATCTTTTTACACCACAAGGGTGTTTGATAGCCCAAAAGGCATTTCTCTGATATCCATAACTGAAAAATAATGGGAGGATAAAATCACTCCTTTCTCACGGTAACTTTGCCCACCCTACATTTACTTTTTTTAAGAGGAAGATAACCGCACTATGAAAAATTAAATGACATTGACCTTATCCATCAATGGGCGCACGAATGAAACAATCTTTTTATTTCAAATTATATTCGAAAATTTAATGCTTTTTTTTATTTTTAAAGTGTCCACTTGCAGCAACTAAAAGACTAATAACAACTCCAGTTTATGGTGCTGGGTGTTTCAGATGAGTGCAGGCACAAAAATAAATAAATTCAGACTGCTCACCAAAAGTTTTTAAGTTTTCATATGCACCAATAATAAAAAAAAAAATGAGATTTAATATATGTATATATAAAATCAGAGAAACCGGTATTATCCTTAGAGCTAATAAGTTAATTAAAAAATGGACGGTAAATCAGAATATTCCTAACTAAAATTTTGATGTTACCGATTTTAAAATTATAATCACCATACAGAACAAAATTATAGTAATCGAACGAATCGGTCTGGGCCTTTTATTATGAAAGTATTTTTTCTTAGTTATTTACTAACTCATTTTATTGATTTTTTTTCCCATGTCTAATTAAAATTCTATTAACTAGGGAATTTCCAATATGCCAATGTGAACCCAATGCAGGACCGAACCGGACGAAGTGTTATTTGCTATATGGCTGATTAATGCGATACGGTAGGGGGGAGGGGGGATGCGTTGCCAAGCAACCGTTCTCCCTCCAGCGTAACCCCTGGCTCTGTCCCCGCAGCCATCCGTATGGATTTCGGGCATTCCGTTTTGGGGCTTGTCTTCAGGGGAGTCCTCGAGGTGGGTCAGATCTCGGTGGAAGCAGGGCATGAGTACCAAGTGGAAACTGTGAAGGGGTTGTGGGTTCCAAAGCTGAAAGAGATGGACGCTTCAGTACTTGAAGAAGGTTTCATCTTCCCCTCTTCCAATTATCGATTTTCCTTCAGGGCAGGAAGCAATATGAACAAAAACCAGGAATCATGTAGTTACCTCCCTCAAGAAAAGAGGGATCACGACACTAAACAGTTATTACATAAGCGAAGAATTATTTTCTTATATATAATTATCCAAAAGCAATGTTAGGTGATATTTCTGAACTGCGATTATGGTAGAAAAAACCTTTACTTTTCACGAATAAAGCAGTCTAAAAGCGAGGAATGGAACAAGCTTGTTGGAAATGATCTTCCTTTATGCTTTGGTTTTATATTTGTCAAAGAAAATAGCCTCCGAAATAAAAGGGAATCATCTTCATTTAAAGAGCTGTTCGGATACAGATACCCATGAGGATATTAAGAGAAGAAAATTCCACACAGAGATAATTTACTTTAAGTTCAGATTATATTGTTAAAGTTAGGTTGAATGATTATGTTTCCGGACTGGAAAAATAACTGGGTACTCACTATAGTGTTAACAAAATTCTTGTTCATGTTAATTTTAAAAAAGGTTGGTTCTTAAATGTTTTGATTCACAAAAATAATTTTAAAAAAAAAGTGTAAGAAATACATATAGAGATTGTTTGAATAATATGTATATTTGACCCTATAAAAATACTCTAGTCAATTAGGTTGCAAAACTATCGGTATATTGTTTATATAATTAATTAGGTACATGTTTTTAATTTCTTTAAAAAATATTGTATTCTTAGTGAAATTTCACTGTTTATAGTGAGTTACTATTAATATTAAATAATTTCCAATGAATGTATGTTCTCTCGGTAATATATTCTAAACTGTTCATAAAAAGTATATTATTAAAATTTCGATGGTCAAGTCGGAATCAGAAACGAGAATGTTAAGTAGAGCAAGTAAATAACAAAGAAAACTCAAACTACTTTTTTCCTTTTGGAGAAAAAAAAATGTAGTTATATATACATATATGTAAACATTTTGATTTACTCTAATAATATTACATCATTTCGATAAAAGGTGAAAGTTGACTATTCGTCCATGACTGTGAAGAATCAGATCTCCACTAATACTTCCCATAGTAATAAAAAAAAATCTGGTGCGTGCGCGCAACACACAACTTTCACTTACCAACTTACTTAGATAAATATCATTTCCCAAAGTCACACATTTCTCTACATTCATACCTTATTTTTATTTAACGTTAAAGCCGTTTTTGAGTAAATAAAAAACCCCGTGAAAATGATACAAAATTTATTAAGTAAAGTCCCCCCTTCGGTTGATCAATTTTGATGAAATGTTGGCTATCACATATTTGGCATATACATACATCAAATACCCAGTTTGGTCACAACCGTGAAAGCCGTTTTTGAGTAAATAAAAAAAACACGTAAAAATGGTACAAGATTTATTAAGTAAAGTGCCCCCTGCGGTTGATCAATTTTGATGAAATTTTTACAGACATATCTCGGGCATATAAATAGATCAAATACTAAGTTTAATCAAAATCGTTAAAGCCGTTTTTGAGAAAATCAAAAAAACACGTGAAAATGTTACAAAATTTATTAAGTAAAGTCCCCCCTCCGGTTAATCAATTTTGATGAAATTTTTACAGTCATATCTCCGGCATATAAATACATCAAATACCCAGTTTGATCAAAATCGTTAAAGCCGATTTAGAGTAAATAAAAAAAACACCTGAAAATGTTACAAAATTTATTCAGTAAAGTCCCCCCTCCGGTTAATCAATTTTGATGAAATTTTTACAGTCATATCTCGGGCATATAAATAGATGAAATACTCAGTTTAATCAAAATCGTTAGAGCCGTTTTTGAGAAAATCGAAAAAAACCTAAAAAGTTATTAAGTAAAGTACCCCCTCCCTTTATGTAATTTTGATGAAATTTATGCTGTCACATCGCGGGCATATACCTACAATAAATACCCAATTTCAGGATCGCACGGTTTATAGTTTTTGAGCTAGCCTGTTCACATACACACACACACACACACACACACACAGACACACACACAGACCATTTCACGGGACTTGGTTATTTCGACTCAGGGGACCCCAAAACGTGTATTTCCGTTGAAAACCGGAAGTCGAATTTTTTCACGATCGCAATACTTCCACTTACTATATATTTCATATATAGGTAAGTGAAAGTAATATGAATGAAAAAATAATATATTGTTGCTCATGTACATATGTACGGCTTCCTTTTAAAACTTTTATCACAAAATATTATATTAAGTAATGGATATTGTTATTTATTTCACATCCCTCGCTCCGCATTACAGGTCTAACGTAATTTATCATTCATTTATAACTTGATTTAAGAAAATAATAAAGCTTCACTCACTTCGGAATTATAATGACATAATACAAAAGTTAAATTATGAGTGCAGAGTTTTTCAAAATAGTGAAAGACAGACTAGGGAAATCACGGTTTTGGCAAAATATTTTATACTTAAGTGAAAATAGATAATAATTATCGGTTAGGTTATCAAAATTAATCTTCAATAATATAATTAACCTATTATAAACGCATCAAATAAAATAGTTAAATTACGATCACAATACTTTCGAGATCTACTTGTAAGAATAATATTTTATATCTTACAATAATTTTTAAAATTGTATACATAAGAGAAATCTAAAGAAAATAAAAAGCTGAATCTTCTGGTTCAATAGCGAAAATGTCCATGATAACTTGAATATTCTCGGTGAACAGATCAAAAGTTGTTTCTGTTCTAAAGTTTCCATGTTGACACTAGACTAAGTCCATTTTTGGCTTCCCAAAAAAAAAAAAATCTAATAACAGATTTCAATTCTGATATTTTTTCAAACAAATTTGATAAAACTGCATCTTTTTTACAGCTGGAAGCCGCAGAAATCCACTTTTTCAGGAATTTTCGATTATTCGATTCTCGATTAGTTCAGTAATGTTGTGCGGCAAACACAATGTCCAAACACAAATAAATGTAAAGAAAAACAGTATCAACCTTGATTTTTAGATGATAATTTTTTTAAATTTAACATATTTTTACTTTCACTTACCTATATATGAAATATATAGTAAGTGGAAGTATTGCGATCGTGAAAAATTTCGACTTCCGGTTTTCAACGGAAATACACGTTTTGGGGTCCCCTGAGTCCAATTAACCAAGTCCCGCGAAATGGTCTGTGTGTGTGTGTGTGTGTCTGTGTGTGTGTGTGTGTGTGTGTGTGTGTGTGAACAGACTAGCTCAAAAACTATAAACCGTGCGATCCTGAAATTGGGTATTTAGTGTAGGTATATGCCCGCGATGTGACAGCATAAATTTCATCAAAATTACTTAAAGGGAGGGGGTACTTTACTTAATAACTTTTTAGGTTTTTTTCGATTTTTTCAAAAACGGCTCTAACGATTTTGATTAAACTGAGTATTTGATGTACTAATATGCCCGAGATATGACCGTAAAAATTTCATCGAAATTGATTAACCGGAGGGGGGACTTTACTTAATAAATTTTGTATCATTTTCACATGTTTTTTTTATTTACTCAAAAACGGTTTTAACGATTTTGATCAAACTTGGTATTTGATGTACTTATATGCCCGAGATATGACTGTAAAAATTTCATCAAAATTGATCTACGGGAGGGGGGACTTTACTTAATAAATTTTGTATCATTTTCACGGGGTTTTTTTATTTACTCTAAATCGGCTTAAACGATTTTGATCAAACTGGGTATTTGATGTATGTACATGCCCGAGATATGACTGTTAAAATTTCATCAAAATTGATTAACCGGAGGGGGGACTTTACTTAATAAATTTTGTATCATTTTCACGGCTTTTTTTATTTACTCAAAAACGGCTTTAACGATTAACAAAAATAAGATATGAATGTAGAAAAATGTGTGAATTTGGGAAATGATATTTAGCAAAACATGTCAATTTCTAATCTAAGTAAGTTGGTAAGTGAAAGTTGTGTGTTGCGCGCACGCACCAGATTTTTTTAAATTAGGGTCTAATTTCAGACAATGCTTAAAATTATTGATATTTGCCAAGAGTTAAAGCTAATATGTTCCATGGACTCGAGTGCAAAAATTTATCTCTTCAGAACGGCTAGTATAATTGGTGTGGATGAGAGTTTTTGGAGTTGGTTTTCAAGTCAAAGTAAAACCCGCAGATGATCATTATAAATTTTGATTCTACCTTAGATACATTGGAAATATTTAAAAAATGGAAAGGGTAATTTGGGGTCATTTTGTAATGTTTGAATTTAAAGTTAATTGAAAATCGAGATATCGAGAATTAATTCTGTCCATAGCCATATTTTTCAAAATAATATTAACTTTTACTTCAAACAAAGTTCACAAGTAAATGAAATGATTATGACAAAACCAATGTTTAAACCTTGTTGTATTTACCTTCTAAATAAAAACAAATATATGTAAACACTACAAATAATGATCACTTCCATCTCTAGGAACATTTCATTTAATTGTAGCTGCAAGAAAAAAATAAAAACTTGATTTTTGTCCATTGATCGAAGCACTGTGCGGCATCACTTACAAAATTCGCCCATGAATATATGGGCCATTCTATTAAGACAAATTTGAATTATTTTTCTTTTTCTTGTTTTATTGTCAATTTTCAATGTTGACAATTGCGTCATCATACTTCCGGAGCAGGGATATCATATAAAGTGCATTATGCAACCAAGAGGCCTTGGTCTATTATAAAGCAACTGCCTGGCTTCAGTGCTGCTGATGAGAAAATAGTTGACACAGCCGTCACTCCTTCGAAGCAGCTTAAAGGAGTCACGAACCTTACTTCCGACTGCAGTAGAACCTCTCTTATCCGTGAGAATGGCGGGAAGGAAGGTAGGTGCAGGGTTATTCAAAAAATACGGATAATCATGGTTAATAAGAATGCAAGAAAAATCAAAATGTAAGAAAATAACAAACTTATATCAATCAGAAAAAAAGTGTCTACTAAACGTAAATAAAAAATATTAGATGATCAAATCATATTTTTCACTACAGCAAAAATATCCGATATTTAATAATTATTTTATAAATCTAAAGTTATAAATAAGAAATAACATTTTACCGTTTATTAAAATTTATTGTATTTTACCCACCACATTTTTTAAACAAATGCTAAGGGAAATACTTGTTCAATACTAATGGCTATTTGTTTTTTTTAAAAAAGGCTTGAATGAGTTATATATAAAGAAGGTGGGGGGAGGGAGGTGTTAGATCAGTGCTGCTTTGCTTTGAGTCCCGGGTTCGAACCGGTAATTGGTATTTTCTAACTGGTATTGAATCAATCTTTCGACTGAGAAACTCTTCTGGAGCATACCCGGGTTCTATAAATCGTAAATATATTCTATAAAACCAGAAAGGCACTCTTAATTAAATATTTATTATTAAAAAGACGGAAAATTGCAAGGCTCTGAAATTATAAGTCCATGTCCTTACAAATTATGAACCATCATTTACTGGTTGTAGTGAGAATCTTCTTTATATATTTTTCACAAACTATTTTTTATTCCAAAATAATAATTGTTAATAATAGAAATTGAACCTAAGAGATGTGGAAATTAAATGAACACTATTAAGAGACGGTTGAAGAGACTATAAGGTGAAGTCAGATGGAAGAAGTGAGAGGTTTGGTTGTTTGACTTCATACGGCTAAGCTCAACTTGAACCGAGCTAGGATAACAATTTTTTACTGCATTTTAAATCTTAAACTCTATTCTTTTGACCAGTAATGTATAGATTCTATATCCTAAAAATAGCGATGAGAATGAAGGAAAAAATGGTCTCAACTCCGGTTTTCGGTGGTAATAAAGTTATCACTTCTAAACAGTCTGTGATATGAAGTTCGCCATTCATATCACAAGTTGATGTAATATAAAAACATAAAGAAAAATAACGGACTAGTGCACTTGATACGAATATGCCATTGCCACACTTCACCGTACTAAATAGATTACGAGATGGCAAAAATTTAATAAACGATAGATTTAAAGATCAGGAGAGAGAGAGAGAGAGAGAGAGAGATTTTCAATTTTACTAAAATTTTGTTTCTTTTAATACTTTAGCTTATCTGCATAATACGTGTGAATACTAAAGAAAGGAATCTAGATTTTTAAAAACCAAAATATGCATGATATAAAAGGAAGGTTCTTATGCGGGAAATATAGGTAACAAAGGACATACCCTGAAAAATTAAACCGCATACCCAGGACATGTTTCCCGGGGGAGAAACTGCTAAAGTTGGTAATACAGGAAACTCTGAAATGGCCTGCGTGAATATACTATCCAGACCCGCATAATCTACTTTATAAATGACCTTAAACCCAAGCACTTTAACTGTCCACTCTATTCCAAGTTATAGACGTGATTTAGCTGGGTTTAATTTACAACTTGAGTTTTCTTTAAAAATATTTAAACACTCAAAGTACAAAGAAAAACAACACTTTTTTCATCGGCATTATGAGGTCTTAAATTTGAATAGTTTTATGTAAAATCTACGTCAAGCCTAAATATATAGACAAAATCTTCAGCTTGAGTTTAAGAAAACTGGGAAAAACTCATAATCTTTCATCTTAAATACGGATGAAATACTGTCGAAAAAGAAGAAGCTACAGGCACAATCTGCCTGAAACAGAGATGCAAGTGAAGTAATAACTTGTCACCCTAAGTAATAAAAATAGATGTCACCCTATAGGAGAGTCAGTAGAACCGAAAATCTCATTTTAACTTAAAATGTCAGTTAGAACCTTGTCGAATCGAAGAAAAGTACTGACTTGTGGAAACAACTATAAAATGTGTATTATATTAGAAATCATCGAAGAAAAAACAATATCTTTCATCATTAAAACCCATGGAGGATTTTGGCTAAGTATTTTCAAGAAAATTTCCATTTCTTGGTCTAGGGTTGTAAAAGAAGGTGATTTGGGAAAGAACAAGCTTAACTGCTAGGTTTTCCCCTCAAGCATTTGCCTTCCTTCGAAAAAAAAATTTTGAAAACCAATTTTTGTAATATTACAGCTTAGAACTTTGAAGGGATATATGGACCCTTAGTTTTTAGTTCATACTTGTAATAACTTTTATTGAAGTTCAGATAATCCTAAAGAGATTGGTCTTTATTTAAATGTTATAGGATGAGGAGATATTTGATTTGAAGCAGAGCACTGAAATGGCTAAAAATAATCGTCTGGTCGACAATAAAATGGCCGGCATTAGCAAAATAAAATAAATCCATTTTTGTACAGCTAATGTATTGTACTTTCTACTTTCTATATATTCACAATATATAAAATATCACGTCCTTTATTATTTTAGAACCTGTACGTAATGAAGAAGAAAAATGAAGTAGATTAGAATCATATGCAAGATTTATAGTCTGAACAGCTTGTCCTTAATTTAATACAACACACTCGAACACACATCTCCTTAACACTTTCTAAAGGCTCTGTCGGCATGATTACCCTAAGAATGAGCCTAACTGAGAAGCTCAACAATATTCGCAGCCGGGGAACAAAAGGGACGCTTTAAAGACCACTTGATGGCCCTGTAAGGTATTTCCACCCAGCGAGGAGCCACTTAGCCTCCTAACCTAAAGGGGAATCTCAGCCCTTCCGGAGCGATTTTCTTTGGTGAGCAAACACTCGGATAATGCATGCATTAAATTGACCATCACTTATTTATTAGCAACCTTTATCTTTAGTCCTGGTGAAAGAATATGGAATGGAAGACTTTGCATTTTTATAAAAAGACTAATCGCTGAAGTTAAGAAGCTGTTTAAATATTAACATTTCGCGTCTTGAGGTGGCCCTAGGATAATGGGAGTAAAAAATCCTGGCTATGCTGTCCCTCCGACATGACGTAAATTGGCGGTCCCAAGCCTGTGCGATGTCAGGTATTTGTTAAAGATCCCTACCCTAATTATAACTGAATAGGCAAAATTTAGGACTCCCACTGTAGCATCGTCTGCTACAGTGGGAGTCCTAAATTTTGCCTATTCAGGCGCATGAATGGGTTAACGGGGTTCCCTCTGGAGCATCGTCTGATTAGCCTCAGTAGCATAAAGCGACGTTAAACAAACAAACACATATTAACATTGTTATGTTAAAATATTAACATAACATTTTTTAATATTAACGAATAACATTTGCGTTCACTATAGTCAAAGGACGTTGTTAATGATTTATTATTCTCAAATACATATATTTCAATCATGATAGGCACATCACTTTATCACAACTTGGGTAATATAGAAAAAGTTTGTAAGGGAAAAATGTGAACAAAAGATTATTATAACTTGACTACGAAACCGTGATCCCTTTAAATGCGCAGGCGTCAATTTCTTACCCTCTACACAACACCGACTTACCCCTCGGAATTTTAGTGATAATTGATTTCACGCTGGTTTGTAATTTGTTTCGATAAAGAATATCATAACAATATAAAATGGTTTCCTGAAATAATCACGAAATTGATCCATTGATTAGTAATCTTAAATTAATGTCCATAGTTTTAAATTTATTGAAAAACCGAAAAAAGTTTCTACGATTGCGCTATGCAATGCCCTGAATTTGAACTATTTTTTTTTAGACGTGCATCCCTTATTAGAACTTAAAATTAGAAATATAATCTTTTGAATTATATGTCTGGGCATGCTAGGAGCCTAAAAATAAATAAGAAAGAGAATAGACTTTGTTTGGAAAAGCCTTGGCTTCTCAAACGATTGATTCAATCATAGTCATTTAATTATTTCCAATATACATCAATTTAAATTTTTTAACAATTTATTAGCAGTTCAAGCGCCGATTTCGAATTATTTACATTCTAAGGTTAATAATTACTTAACACGTGCAAAATTAAACTTATTTTTTTGTTGTTTTTAGCTTCTTTTCAAGAAATAATATTTCTACTCACTTTCATATTAGTGAATGATAATTATACTTAACACGTGCAAAATTAAACTTATTTTTTTGTTGTTTTTAGCTTCTTTTCAAGAAATAATATTTCTACTCACTTTCATATTAGTGAATGATAATTATACTCGTTCTTCATGAGGTACATTTCTAGAAAAATAAAAAATAAACTTCCTAAGTTGGATAATCGATGACCCATTGCGGCCCTGACTTCAGGTCCAGATTCTGATTTTTCAAAGGGGCATCTGCTGTTATAATAACAGGACAACTGCTACAACAACTGCTGTTAAAATATTGGAAGTAATAAAATTATTTCTCAAATATTTCTAATGCTGTAAACGTATCATGGAAAAATGAAGTATGTATCGAGTTCTGGCAATGGTATACTAGAACCGTACATAATATATCTTGCAATTTAGTTTAATTTAATCTTACTGCATACCTACTATTACTAATTCTGTATTTATAATAATTAATCGTACACAAGAGAGTAAATAAAATTGAGTTTTGTTTCTTTTATCTGGACGTTTTCGATATAATAAATAGAGTTGAATAACTTAAAACCAAATTTTTGACAATCGGCCCGTTATTGATGTACAGTCCTCAATTGTCGCTGTCGAACAATTTGTTCTGTTATTCATCTTTCGAGAATACCTACTGGTTCTATTCGAGTCAGTAAAAAGATTCCTATCTTCTTAGCAGTGAGCATAGCAAAATGCGTAAAATCCATAAACGAACAAGCAGAGGTACATGAGACCTTCCAGTGGAATTGCTAACGGAATTCGGAGGAAATTGAAGTGCTCCCTTGAAATTGGTTTCAAATTGACTTTATGTCATATTTCCGGAAATTTCGCCCTTACAGAGTAAATTTTTCGATTAGAAAGAATGTAGGCCTCTTGAAAATTGAGATACCTTCTATGGTGTTCTCTGATCAAAATAAATATCTAGATTTTTTTTTTCTAAACGTGTCAATAATCATTGGTAATTTTCAAAATTATTTTTCTTGTCAGAATCTTAAAATAAATAGAGTTTTGTCAATTGAAAGTTGTTAATTTTATGTGATAAAGTGGCAGGTGAATACAAAATAATCCTTGGGACTTAGCATTAACATATTCAAATACCTAGGTAACTATTAAAAATATGCTTGAAACATCGCACCAGAACTTTAATTATTTACATACTCGCATATACATAATGAACACACCGTGGTTCTCTAGTATTGAAAAAGCTTTTAAAGGATATCATATCACGTAAGGAGGTGAAGTGTACGCAGCGAATGTTGTTAGTAAAGGATGATTAATGGTATAAATGTTGAAAACTAATGGTCCAACAACGCTACCTTCTGGAACTGCCGCTCTAACACATTTTATGGCACTGTAAAGTTTCTGTCAATCATACAAGAAGGTAATATTAAGCAGTAATTAAGTCAATGGAAGCAAACTTAGTGGTGTTCGAAATTATGCGAAGCCTTCCCTTAATTTACAGGCTTAATTACTCCATAAATAAGATGAAGAACGACGATAAAAGTAGTCCTTACAAATGTTATAATAAACGCTTTATTTTTTTTTTTACTGCATGTAGCACATTTTGAAAATAAATTTTATGGATGAATAATTTAAAAAGAGAACTTTCGATTAATGTAAATTATGATGTGGTGGTGAGGTACCGGAAGCAGCATGCTGGACTACCGTTACACCCTGGGGCATACACCTCAACTTCCGCTTCAGCTGGACAAACGGCACACGCACATTTGTCATTGAGTGCACCTGATGTGGGTCAATGTGCACCTGCTTTACTCAGCGTTGCAAAGTATCGACCAGGAATTTTCATTTAAAATTATTTATTTCTTTATGTTTCTAATTATTGACCGATCACTGAAAAAAAATCTGATACATCAGATTTTCGTACCAAACATACTAAAATAGTTGCTACTGCTAACATTATGAGATGCTAGTGTTGACTACTTGTTCACCGACCGTATTCAACTACTTATTCACAGGTAGGACGAATATTAAGTGGCATTCGTCTATTGTAAGTGCTATAACAAACATAGTGGGGATTATGCCATTATTCATAATATTATATGAGCTATTTGTAATAAGATATTTTTTTAATTTAATTATAAAATCGCCAAGGAACGATTAGGATAGCACGATGAGGTGCTATAATAATAATCACCAGTTCTCTAAAATAATAAAAAAAAAAAAAAATGTATATTTCCTTACAACTAATTAGGCGGATAAGACCCTAGACAACGCTGTAATGAAAATAAAGGAGTGCGATCCCGCTAGCCCCTAGCCCAGCGAAAGGTCAGGTACCCTAACTACCGAGGATCGATCAGCTGCAGAAGGGACGAATAGTATAGTGAACAAATTCAAGGAACAAATTCACTTTTCTAACAGTACCACTCAACATTCTAGGCCACAATTGAAGAGCTCGTGTTTTCCATCGAAGTAAACTGGCTTTATTTGACTGTTCTAGTTGTCAAGTACGACCGAATCAGTATTTTAATAAAATATAATTAAATGTATAATATACATATTTTAATAAAATATGAGTGTAAATACTAGCAATCATATTCTAAAAGACAGCATTGTACGATATTTAGGACGGGTAAACATACAGTACCCAATCCAATTTTTCCAGCTTGGACTTGGAAAATCTATGTTTTTCCCATGGGCAATTATGTGTCGCCTTTTCACGTGTGGGGAAAATGAATCTATTAGTTTTAGCAGAAGACAGGTTAACCCAAATCATTGTGCACCTTTTAGCACTACAATAAATAGATATTTTATCCACCTCATTCAAAACATTAAATTTTTGTGTTTTGATAATTAATACTGTAAGCACATGCAGCCTGGTTGAAGTTCCTCCCGCTTCATGGTCGCTTTTGATAACCTGTTTCAGTTAGAACCTACTAATATTCAATACTAGCCGTATAAACCGGTTTCACTCTGAGAATTTAATTTTTTAAATCTATAAAATCTTCAAATTGAGACTTTTATCGAATCAAACGGTCGATTTCGTAAAAACCAATGAAAAGCGTGATCAAACCGATTTTGATAACAATAAAGAATACACCCAGAGATTGGCTGAAGCTATGCAAGTTATGCAATTTTAATATGGATAGGTGTATCAAAGAATCCCTGACCGAAATTTGGAGCATTTAGGACAAACGGTATGGATTTCTATAAAGAACTAACATTTATATAGATTATCATCTGTTATATTCTGAATTAAATTAATATGTATTTGGCAAAAGATTAATTTGGTATTTTTTTGCTGTCTATTGTGATTGTACTAAACCCTATTCCAATTATATTCTTTATTAGTTCCCTTTACTTGCATGTTATTAATGTTTAATCTAGCCTCTACTGAAATAATCCAGTAAGTGCTAAATAAATGGATCATTAATACTTACTATAGTAAAATATGAGATGTTAAATATAAAAACTTTAACTCTATTAAATTCTTTTCCATCGATCCATTCATTTTAAGTTCTATTTTAAACCCCGTTGAAACGTTTTTATCTTTATCGGTGAATTTGATTTGACTGCATTAAGAAGAATAGGATATAATTAATTCAATCTGCAACTACATTCAGCATGCATACATGAACTGTACAGTGTGAATTAAGTAAATTTCTGTACAGGGACGTATAGCATTATTCTTAAATGTTAAACGCTGTGAAGTAAGGTTACAAGCTCAGGCTCCCTCTTAACACTTCTATCAAGCGCAGCTGAACTCTAATTTCTCAAACGAGAAATATGGTGTCAGTACCACACTATCTTCCCCCAGCAGCTCTCAACGGTATATCATCTGGGTCATGAACATTTTGCCCGATACTTCAACGATTGAATTACTCTTAGTTGACTTTTATTACAAAGTATATAAAATTTTACTGATTTTTTATTTTTTCTATATCATAAATAGAACATTATAAAGGGAATTGTCTAGATTAAATAGGCTATTCAGTAAACTATAAGATCGCAAGATAACCTTACCGCTGCGAGTTAAATTACTGGTTGGTCGATCAACCAACTATTAATTAAATTAAGTCTTGATATATAAATTTAATTGGTTTATTTTACAAATTTACACTATATACTGGCTATAATTTATATAATGAAGCATATAAATTTTCAAGATAAGTAGAGGATTGGTAAAGGTCGATATTTTTTTAAAGAGATTGTCTTGGTCTTCTTTCTAAGCAATCGTCAAGGCACGAGTAGATGGAATAGGCTATTAAATAAACTATACAATGTCTTTGTTTAACAAATCAATGCCAACACATCGCTTCATGGGTATGACTGATCCACGACAAAATTATTATCTTGATTTTCCACTGTAGTGACACCAGCATTCAAGTTTAAAATCCCTTCTTCTCCATTATGTTCAGTGTGAGTAAAAAAATCTGTGTATTCGTTTTAACAAATTCACCTCAATACGATTGTTAAATAAAAACTTAATTCAATATGAAATTATGAACTATGGTAAAATTATAACATCCGCCTAAACATAGATTAGAAAGCCAAGGCACAGACTTGCTTTAATTTCTATTGCATGGGATTAGATAAATATTTACGGGTTTCAAATACGCAAAGAAAATCAAGGAGTTTAGTTTTGGGCCCCGCCAAAACATCAAATAAATTCCTCTCTCTTCCAATCAACACAATACCGAATTCTTCGTAAAATCATCAAGGCTCCTTATTTAGTAACGAATAAAATATCCTTGAATTATCCTTGAAGATCTTACTCTAAATAATTTGGCCCGCTCCGAAACCCCTCTCCTTTCATGATAAACTACAACCTATCCGAACCCACTGTTTTCAACCATGCTCCCTCTTCTATTCCTAATAATTTTCGGAATGATAAGAAAAGCGAAGGCTTTAGTTTTTATAACTATGTCATAATATACATACATACATACATAAGGTATGTTGTAATAATACTATTGTTAGCTCTACCTCGGGTTGATAAGAGCTACTAAGAAAAAAAAAAAACCTTTGCGACCGCCTTCAACAAGCCTTTTTTTTATACTGTACTATTTATAATTTTAACATATGTTTTTATTTATTGTTTTGTTTTTTATTCTAATAAACTTTTCATAACTTAACAACTATGTTGTTAAGCTATATAATAAACAAACAACTATGTTGGAGTGCTAGTAGTATCTATGTTGGTATATTCATAGCCACTATTTTTGTTCGTCTATCATATTTACCTCTTCTAGTTATATCAAAAAAATATAATAATGTTTATATGCTTGAAAAATAATAAACTTCTCCCGTTGCTGAAAATCAATCCTCGAAAAGAACGGAATTTGCCGCAGCGGGCGCATTAGGGAAAGAGGCCTATTGTAGGAAGTCCGATTAGCAATCGTCAACGTGACTGGAATGAAGAGAAGACAATCGAGATCCTCCAGCCAATCAGAGGGGCGCTAAACTGTTAATGGGGGCCCAGCTGTGAGCTCGGGAGAAACAAAGACGTCCCGCTGATCTTCCATCTGTCCCGTTTTTGCTCTGCTCTATCAGCCATTTCCAAAAAAAAATGTACTCCACCCCTCAGTTTATATTCAAGGATTACCCCCGTGTTTCTAAGATCAGATAGTTTCCGAACAGCAGAGCATGCAACCATTACTATAATTTAAAATCTCTAAAGGATAGTTAGGAAAAAGAAAATTAAAGGATATAAAAAAATAGTAATCGTAGTTGCTTAAGCGTGAGTCGAGGCTGCATAGGGAGGCTTGATGAATACTAAGAAAAACTATAAACAACCATAAAAGCGACGTGATGTATGCAGAATGAATACAAATATATATATTTATTTATCTGTCTTCAAAAATTTAATTTGCACCTTTCACTATATATATATATATATATATATATATATATATATATATATATATATATATATTGATTAATAGCCCTTACATTACTATTATGTTGGGTAATGAGAAGGTGATGGTTGCAATGAATACAATTTAAGGAATGGACAGTCACATCTGTATAATCAAAACAATATGGATTCACTTACAATGTCTGTCTTCAGAAAAATAAATGATCACATTATTGGCCACTTTATTATCGGAGGATTATCTGGAATAGAGGAGGAAGCAATGATGGCAACAAGTTAATTTGGGTGTGTCATACTCGTATATTAAATTAATTCTTCACTTGAACAATAAAAGGATGAGGGGGAAATGGAGCTAGCTCAAATGTTCAAATATCGACCAATGTCCAATTTGTTTCCCACATAATACACTGACCTAGATAAATTTAGCTCAATCCACTTAGGGCTAAGTAGCGAGAAATCTGACCAAGCGAAGCCATCCAATGATATTATAAGTCCCTCAAGCACATCCTTCAATCGTAATTATAAAAATTTATATTTTCATATGACCATTATATCGACGTCACCATGTATGACTATTAAATGTTTATAGGTTTATCGTTTCAAATTTGTTACTTGACCGTGGCGACAATAAATTTAAAGTTTTTATGAAGAATATTAAAAAAATACTTTCAAAAGAGTCCATTTCTTTTATGTTCAAACTATTGATTTAAAGCTAATAGGAGCAACTTGGCTTTATTGTGAAAACGCCTGCCATGCAAGTTTAGTGGATCTTACTCACTACTAGGGTCAGAAGCACAAGAAAATTGTTTAAACTTTAATGTGGACTAAATCTATTTTTCCTATACATAATTATCTATATATAAAAATATATGAAAATATGTATAGATTTCGAAAAAAATGTAGGTGCACTGATTTGCTTGCGAAGATGGAGCGAGCAGAGAAGATGGTGGATGTTTATGGTTTGGGAGAGGATGGAACGGAAGCACCCTCAACTTAACAAGGTATCCTCCGAGGAGGCGCACAAGTCCCACAGGCATCTGACAGCAAGGTTAATGAGCTACTTCAGTTTATCTTACATGTCTTCCTCTAACCTACCGACCTAAAGTGAACAGAAGTTCCAGTTTCAAGGAAGGATAATGTGGTACGAGCAGGAGCTTGAAGGGATAACTACGTTACAACATGAAATGCAGGCTTTAATTTCTCTAAATTAAATAAATAAGTTCCATCGATAGTGAGAGATAATATCAACGCGGGATACCGAGGAAAGTGTTGAAAAATTCATGAATTTCATGAATAGAATTTAAAAAAAAAAATTGCCAATGACCCGTTGGGGTAGAGGAAAATTCAATAAATAAATAAATAATCTTGGAATCCTAAAACTTTCACCCATGTTCATGTTTGCAGAATATTGTTACCAAAATCGTAATCTACCCATCACTGATTTGCAAAATCTTGTTTATTATTTGTCCCTCTTGATACCATATACATAAATATAAATTTGTTATGCATAGTAACATAACAAGCCTTTTTATGACATAGTAATTTTAGAGGATTTCCCAGTCCGGAAAAGCTTTTACATTCTAACTGATCTAGACCGAAATGCCCCTATGATAAAATCTTGAACCCACACTATGCTTAATAAAATGACAACACAATTCCACTGATTATTCAACTATGGTCATTACAGGACTTTTTCGATAAATAATAGTTATTATTATCTATATTACAATATAATCATTTATTCTTTAAAATGTGGAACAGAACAATCAGTATTTGTTTCTGACTCAACGGTTACAATTCAAACAGCGATACCCATACGAGCATATAAAACGTAATTGTTGGTGGCACTCCCACACCTCTTTTTTTTTGTGGTCCAAAATAATTATATAACCTGATTTCGTCTGTTACCTCCGGATACCACACAGTACAAAATACCACTTGATGTTATAGTTCCTTTATGGAAACATAGTGCTAGTTGTGGAGCCGATTTTTTTTTTTAGGGGTCACATTTTAAAATCAGCTTTTAACAGGTTTCTGATCTGATTTATTCGTCAACGAACTATGCATTGCATTGATGGTAAAACCATCTGATGGGAAATACGCCTAAATCATTTGATTTCTTATTGTTCATTGTAATAAAAATGGATCTAGACATATGTTTTACTAGCCTAATCTTATTAACTGGGGAGCGTGGTTGCTCATTGGCAAAGCATTGAGTTGCTAGAGGTCCTGAGTTCCAATCTGGCTTGGCGCAGGATATATTTAATATTCTGTCACAGTTCGTCTCGGTGGCCGAGATACTCTCCTGGAGCAAACTCAGCCTCTAAAATGTGAGTACTCTAAATTGAAAAATTGAGGGGAAAACCCCGAAGGTTGAGCGTGATCACGGTCAAATCATCTCCTTGCCCGACCGCAGACCAAGAAAAATGCTTTCTTACACAGTACTGCACCCAAATCTACTTAATGGGTAGTAGTGGTACAAAAAAAAAAAATAATAATAATTAAAAACAATTCATATTAACATGTGGGCCTAGCTATCGTTTTCGATTGCACCGCTGACAAAAGCGATTGTAATAACTTCAAGCATAAGTAGAGAAGCATAAGTGGAGTAGCAAAGGCTAATCCCATACTTTTTATTTATATGCATTTTTAAAACAGCCGAAGTAGTCAAATATCAAGCAGCTATCAAAAATTTAGAAACATCGCTTGCTCCGTGGTTAAGCATTTAACCGAATGGGATCAAATAATTCAAATAAGTTTCTGTTTTTGGCGATATTATTTCTTTGAGCTTTGCTGCGCCATAGAAACAAATCAGCAGCGGTAAAATAACAAGCTGTTAGATCTTTCTGGATCCTTCTTTTCCTTTAAGCATCTAGTGAACCATCTTGTATCGACAGTAGTATATTGACAGCCTTTCAGACCCAGTGACTGGTCCAAAGCCGTGATAAGTGTTATCTGGCCGCTGATTGTTTATATCAAGAGATTTAGATTTAGATTAATTAGCGAAGTAATAATTTTGTTATTTATAATTATTATTATTTTTAGTTTTCTGTTTTTTAGACCATAGATATAATTTTAAATGTTTAATTCAAACAATTGTACTTTTTAAGGATTTGTATTCATTTGTGATTAGAACACGTAGCCCGCAACATTACCGTATTAACTTAGCGATGAAAAACTAGAATAAAGGTTATGGCACAGATTTTTCTACTTTATTTCAGATTACCAAGATGAAATTTTTTCTTTTAAAAATATGATAATTTACTAATCAAATGACTGATTTAAAAGTTCGATACAATTGATTTGTCCCCATTAGCAAACGTAGTGGGTGCATGCAAACGTAGTGATTTGTCCCCATTAGCAAACGTAGTAGGAAACACATTTACAGTACAGAGCATATAGAAAAGAGTACACGTGTACAATGCTGTACAGTACTTTATTCAGGAAGAGTACGGGCAGCCAAGACCTGTGACAACTTTATTTCAACGAATGTGACAGTTATGAACTGGCGGATTTTTACCCAGCGCCACATGGCTAATTTTCTACGAAGGGAAGAAAACAAAAATCTATGCTAAAAAACAAAAAATGTCTAACATAATAAAAAGAAAAATTTCTTTCCATTGTCGTAAATTTATATTTAGATGTTTCCATTGTTTTTTATGAGGGGAACTATTTTCAAATAAGTTGTATCAACTATTTTAAAGATAAATAACATAACCCTAATAATACCAAATAAAGTAACATACGCCTAGATGAACAACTAACCCGGAGCTAGGGGAAATTTAATAATACTCGGCACTAATCCCCCACCCTCTCCCCTGGCCCGGGAAACCCCGTGTAGCCTAAACGGCGAGGAAGGGGAGGACCCAAAAAAAAAAAAAAAAAAAAAATTAACAACTAGTGACAAATTGAATATTAAATATGTGTAATAATATCTAGCTTCATTATAAGTGGCATTTTTATTTAAATTTTATAATTACAAAAAAAATTTTTTTTTTTATTATACAATTCATTTGGCTATCTGAAGTGAGGAGTCGACGTGGCAGAACACTAATCAACGCTAAACTTGATAAACAGGTGACTACAAAAAAAAAAGTAAACAGGGGAATGAATTACCATACAGAGGAATATAAGCCATAAATAATTATATAAACAAATTGCTTATTGGATCTTAAACGCAAATTGTTAATTGTGACGGGGTGTTGAGCTCTTAAAAAAAAAAAATTATGAAAAAAAATGGTCTCATTCTATTCATGTTTACCTTCCAACTGTTTTCCCAACTAAAAATATCATCTAAGTGGTCCTGGAGGAAAGACAAATCTATTTATTGGTTTTCGTGTGATTTAAGGAGAGCAGAGTAAATATAAATTAAAATATATATATAATAAATGCTAAATGGTTGATTACAGGTCGTTAGAATTAAATAGTTAATTTAAAAATCAATTTACGTTATACCCGATTGACAAAAAAGAAAAAATACTGGAGGAATAAAATTTATTGAAAGTAAAAAAAAAACCCATAGCCCACCCAAAAGTAGCTATCAAATAAGTAAAACTTTATTTTAAAAAGAGTGGACAACGATGAATACTGATTTGAAAGCTTTTTTTTAAGGGGTTAAGGTTTCTTTTTTTTTTTTTTTTTTTAGAAACACCAAAGTCATAAATTCGTTACTGCAACGAAGTGGCAACTTTAGTAGCTTTTATATGGGTCATTTTAAAATCCAACAGGTTTTTTTATATTGTCTTTTGCAAAATTTTCACTTCACGGATAAAGTGAGGAAGATTCCACAGTTCTTAAGTTGTAAAAGCTTCCATTTGACTCGATTCAAGTCCACACATTTATTTTTTTTTATTTTTTTTATTCAATAACCGAGAGGGCGCCGATGGGAAAAAGCGATTGAATATTAAAATGATTTGCTGTTTGAGAAAAATCAATGGATACATGATAGATAATCAATGGAATTATCGAAGGATAAATTTTAGTTCAAGCAACCGTGTAAGAGGAGTTTGAATACAATAAATAAATCTGGTGCGATGCGCGACACATACAACTTTCACTTACTGAATTAAGAAACCTATGAAACGCCATTCCTCAACTTCACACACTTTTCCAAATTTATACGCTTATATTTGTATATCTCTTTAAGTTATACAGTATGTGTATTGAAAAACTTGAAGGTTTTCAGAACTTTTCAATTCATTAGTGCTTACTAATTTTTTTAACGGACCTAATTTCATCTACAGTTGAGTTATTTTTACTGTTTATTGTTTATTACTGCGAGTTGCTTTTGTAAATATATCGTGAAGGTGAATCGATAGAAGGTGTATTTACGTTTCGTAGTAAAGTGCCCCCTCCGTTTGACCAATTTTGATGAAATTTTTGCTGTCACATCGCGGGCATATACATATACCAAATACCCAATTTCAGGTTCGTACGGTTTATAGTTTTTGAGCTAGTCTGTTCACACACACACACACAGACCATTTCGCGGAACCTTGTTATTTGGACTCAAGGGACCCCAAAACTTGTACTTCCGTTAAAAACCATAAGTCGAATTTTTTCACGATCGAAATACTTCCCCTTACTATATATTTCATAGATAGGTCAGTGAAAGTAATACAATATAATTAGGATGATTTATTATCAGGGTTTTCAGTCAAATTTTCTTTATTTGGAAGAGCATACGTTTCGATCCAAACACTTGGATCTTCGTCAGGGCTAACGAGCAACATGTATAGTATCTATGCTAGAAGGTGATAATCATTTATTTATCTTGTAATTATTAATCACATATTGTAACAAAAAGAAGTAACAAAATAATGGAAACAACTGGTGGTATGTTTAAGTGAACTCAGGGAACTCCAAAACTTGCAATTCCGTTCCGAATTAGGAATGTTGGTATGGGTCATTTAAAATAAAAAAATGACACATATCATAGATAAATTCCACAGATCAGGCTTAATAATTCAGGGCAGTTATCGGGAATATTATCCTCACTATGGGCTTATATGTTTAAAAAAAAAAAACAATGACCTGTTCCATTTCATACCTGGTAGGGTTTGGACAGTGGGTAGGTGTGCTGAATTGTTGGGTCTCCCTATAATCAGCATCCATATTGTGTTTACATAACATGTTTTCTGTATATCGATAATAGTTGTCTGTTTACTTTTATCTTGAACGATAATAAAAAGTTTTACTTACTTTTGGCAAGGTTTCGTAGCAAGGATATGGATCGTCGTCAGGGCTAGATGAGTCATGTAACTCAACTGATCCTAATAGAGTGTATAAAAAAAAATGACCGTTTTAGACAAAAAATTAATATATATTTTTTTTATACTTATAACCCCCCATATAACCCATTGTTTTCTAATGTTGCTTGCCATCTTTCCGCCAGTTGCATGATCCCCTGCTGGTACCACTCTTTAGGATGGCTATCGAAGAATTCCTGCACCGGTGTTTCGACTTCTTCAAAGGTATCAAATTTTTTCCCTTTCAAGAAGTGGGCCATTGACCGAAACAAATAAAAATCTGATGGAGCAAGGTCTGGGCTATATGGTGGGTGAGGAAGAAGTTCGATCCCATCAAGATTTTTTAATTTTTCCTTGGTCTGACGGGAAGTATGCGGCCGGGCGTTATCTTGCTGTAACAGAACTCCTTTTCGATTGACCAAAGCTGGATAAAGTTGCGACAGTTTTGCATATACTCTATCTAACTGTATGCAATAGAGGTCAGAGTTAATTGTGGTTCCATGAGGTACGAATTCATGATGGATTACACCTTCATAGTTCCAAAATACGCAAAGCATTGATTTTTTTTCGAATTGTCCTCTTCCAGCAACCGGAAAGGCCGTTTGACCTTGACTTAACCACTGCTCACTAGTATCAGGATTTCGCCAGTAAACCCACTTTTCATCACAAGTAACAATTTTTTTGTAAAATCGCAAATCGTTAGGGTGATTCAAAAGATTTTTGCAAATCTCTACCCTTTTGGCAGATTGCTGGCGCGTCAGCTCGTGCGGGACCAGTCTGCTGCTCCTTTTCACCTTCCCCATGCTGTGCAGATGGCGACACACAGTATCTTTCGACGCTCCGCACTCCCTGGCAAGGTCTCGAGTACTTGTGGCTGGATTTGAGTCTATAGCTTCCTGAAGAGCATCATCTATATCCAACGATGGTCGCCCTGACCCCTTCTTCCGTTCGAAGGTCGTATCTCCACTGTGAAATTTTTGGAACCAACGCCGCGTGGTACGTTCGTCAAGGAGACCTTCTCCTTCAATTCTGTTGATTTCACGAGCCGCAACACGATTTTTTCCAATAATGTCTCAAAATAACAAGAATTTCGTAAGACACCGTCATGTTGCTTCTCCAGCAAAAACTTGTGAACTGAGGTATTATTGAGTAAGTCCAGTTATGATAAGTAAAGTTAGATCAACATTCTAAAGAGTACAGGACTTGTTGGTAAACAATAAATAGGATTAACGTCTTTACAGTCCTTGGAATTCATGCATTTGACGAAAAGGTCATTTTTTTTTATACACCCTATTATTAGTTCTTTGTGAACACCCTTCCTCAACTTTGTAGGCCTGAGTCGAAACTTTGGCAAAGATGTTCGACTGAAAAACCTGGCTATCTATTGCCCTATTTGATAAAATGGAGGAATGAAAAGATAATAGGACTTGCATAAACTAAAATATAAATAATACAGCTTAAATTTCAGATAGGGTGGATGCTCCCAAATCGTCCCAATCCCAAATCCACTGATCTTTCGCTGACCCTAATAACATACTATCAATGGCACTTACAAACCCATAATTTAATGCAGACGCACGGCTGCTCGATGAATGGAATGAATATGAATGAAGGCAGAGTACGGTTCACATTCCAAGGCATTACAATATTAGAGAGGAGAAGAATACACAGTTAGTCGAGGATTAGTCTAAATCAATGAGAGGAGTTGTTTTAGAGGGACCAAAATAGAAACAGCTGGAGCATTTCAATTACGCGGGGCTCACGGCGCGTGTAATATCTTTACAATATAAATAGAAATGTCATTGTCAATTTATTTAATAGAGACCCATTCTAAAAATATTTTATATTGTCTAAAAGGAAGTGAGGTTTTATTGAGATTTTAAGTAAGAATAGTATCATGAATAGAATCTTTTACTCAATTCTTGATATTCAATGAACGAGCCACGATTTTGAAGATTACCTTCTCCTTAACTATATAAAAAATGCATACTCTAGTTCATAAAAAGTTAGGAAAAAAAAAAAAAAATATTCGCGCACAACTCAAAATCTATACTGTAATTGATTATGTTCATAAATATAAAGATTCCAGGATTCCCAACAAAAATAAAACCTACAGCCTTTGGTACATTTTAAATAGTTTTGTAATAATAAATAATATTTGGTAAGGGTAAACTTATGAATAAAAGCTGTGAAATATTCTTACTTGAACCCGAAAATAGCCAGTTACTTTGTATTTACTTACTTTGTACCGGAGCCAGGGGATATTTAATATTACTCGCCATTAAACGACATTAAGAAAATATTTAAAACGCAATATTTCCGTATCTATCCGTCTATTCGACCACATCGAAGTTGTACTCTTGGTTATTTTCTATGTATACTTGATCGATATGAGGATTCGTCACTTCTGCATGAAATTCCCTCTCTATACCTCTCTTTCCATTCCAAATCTATAAAATCAATCGTTGCGGAGAGCCGGAATAATAATGTAGACTGTGACAACAATAATATTCAATAGATTTATTTTAAATACCGGCTTATTTCCCTTCCATAAAACTGCATATAGTAACAAAGTCGATTTGATTTGGACCTCGTATCCATTCTGAAGGTTATTCAACTTTCAACGACAGAGGAAATATTTGACGCAATAATTTATTCCCTAAAAGCTTTGAAGCATTGTTCTTTTGATTACGTAAGCGCCAACGCTTAATACCCCTCAAGAATTGTAGAAAAGACAATAGCTCTTGAATATTATAATTTTTAACCATAAAGGTCTGGCCACACATGTCCGCACCGGATCCGCACCGTAGCAATAATACAGGTTATGTTCAAAATATTTTTAATTTAACTTACATATTACCTTTAGTTATGCCTAAAGTTCAAGCCGCACATGTCAGACACAGGCCACTTTAGACATAACTAAAGGTAATATGTAAGTTAAATTAAAAATATTCTGAACATAACCTGTATTATTGCTATGGTGCGGATCCGGTGCGGACATGTGTGGCCAGACCTTAAGAGTGATTACCTTCTTAAAAGAACGTAAAGTCCTTCGGTGGTTTTGAGAATTCAAGAAAAGGGGAAACTTCAATAGTATCTTAACAATATGTTTGCGTTCTGAAGAATTTTGATCCCTTCGATCCATTTAATTATAGATGCAAAGTCCATGTACATTAAAAATGCGCCGCAAGAATTTCGAAAAAAAAAGAAAAGAAAAAAAGATCCAAACTAGTCGATTTCAGAACATTGACGATTATAAACACTGATTGAATCGGTTGCATATATAGATTTTATGGCGTATAGATCAAGCCTAAAAGATTTTTTTGGATATGATGTTGTTTACCTCTAAAATACAGAATTATTAACTGAGTTATAGCACTTTGTGTAAACTTGTTTTTGTAACAATTATCAGTTATATTGAGACATAATCGACATACCTTCATTTTGAGTGAGAACTAGATAATTAATGAAAAATGTTATCACGATTAATTAACAAGACAGTCAAATCAAGGTAATCTCAGATCTCAACGATCCCTTCAAATGGGTAGTAGTGTAGGGAATAATAATGTGTATCCCCATGCTTCTTCCTAAACATTTTTTAATAGATAGAATAAAGAAAATGAAGGATAAATAAAGGTTCCAAGTAATTTATGTGCTTAAGACTAAAAAAAAGAAACTTCTTTTTTTTTTTTTTTTTTTTTTTTTGGCTTAAAGACTTGCTATTTGTTTGTTTGTTTGTTTGTTTAACGTCCATTTTTATGCTGGTTAGGCTAATCGGACGATGCTACAGTGGGAGTCCTAAATTTTGCCTATCCAGGTATAATTAGGATAGGGATCTTTAACGAGTACCTGACATCGTACAGGCTCGGGACCTCCATTTTACGTCCTATCCGAGGGACGGCATAGCTAAGGATTTTTTACTCCCATTAAAAAATCCTAGGGCCACCGCTGGAATTGAACCCGCGATCTTTAGTATTGTAGGTTGCCATGCTAACCACAACACCACAGGTGACCCCTTAAAGACTTGCCATCTGAGTTCTATTTTTCATAATTTATTTTACATAATTTTCTTTCCTCAGTTTCTACAATTTAAAAATTACTCGTGAATATTTGAAGCAATGGCAAATGAATCAATCAAGCGCAGTTCGTGAACTTTCTTCTCATGACCTCAAGGTCAAAAAAAGAACCTCAATTGAATTAGGCAACCATGAAAGAGTTTCTCTCCCATCCCAAGCTGTCACGGGCTGATTTCCCTGCCAGAACCAATTCAAACAAACAGGGATTTAAAAAAATATATAACAGTGAATTGAATTAAATAAATACACGTAAATATAAAAAGAATGGATTTATGGGGAAAAAAAGGTTTTGGAGTGAGGGTCATACTAACAAACCGACCTCTCAATCAGGTAAACTCATTCTCCCAAAACAATGGTGTTCCCCAA
Organism: Aelia acuminata; assembly: GCA_911387785.2. Lineage (NCBI taxonomy): Eukaryota > Metazoa > Arthropoda > Insecta > Hemiptera > Pentatomidae > Aelia > Aelia acuminata. The sequence goes on from OU426978.1 coordinate 174,283,760, forward strand.
AAAAAGGAGCTATTAAAGTTAGAATCATATTTGATGATATTTTGGTCTTTAGCCTTTGACCAAGTAAGAATCGCCAAGCTTTCGCCCATCACACTGTTGGCTGCTTCAGTGAAGATACACATGCACAACATCCACACTCCCTCAAGTTCCGATTTTCCTTCAGGCTTCACTTCAAATTTTTTATGCATGAGTACAATAGAATAATTTTTATTCCTTATGGTTCACAAATTAAGCTTTGATGTCGATTAAGTTTTCTAGATATATTTGTTATTGAAAGGCCTTCGATATCATACGTAAGTGATCATGCTTAATCCAAGTATCCCGATTGTTACATCAAAAATCAGAACTAATAGTTTATGACCAAGCAGTTGAAAACATTAGCAAAGATCTTCACGTTGACATCAATGGCCTCCTTAATTCAAAGATATTATACAGTTAAGGAATTCATGCACGAATACCTAAAATTTATGTAGTGGGCAAACTCAGTTGTAAAGAAAAGTATTTGATTTTTGTTTCATTCGAACATTACATGTTTCTTTATTAGTATAGTACTTATTATGTAGTTCCCAACTAGAATGTTCCCAACTGTAATGGACTTTGAGTTCAAAAGAGATGCCGAAAATAGATTATTTATAGTTAAAAGGTAAGATTAGAGCTTAAAAGTTAGACTAGAGCAAATGGCCGGATGAGGTCAATTCAATCAATTGTGTTGAAAAATGGGGCGCTTCACTTAACGGCAATAACATATATCACAAATAAAATAAGCGCTAAGAAAATTCAGAAACTACAGAACATCTATTATACATTAATAACTATCATATTGCATCCTATGTAAAAGGAAGTTTAAAGATATTTAATCATGAAAACCAAGTCCCGCGAAATGGTCTCTGTGTGTGTGTGTGTGTGTGTGTGTGTGTGTGTGTGTGTGTGTGTGTGTGTGTGTGTGTGTGTGTGTGTGTGTGTGTGTGTGTGTGTGTGTGTGTGTGTGTGTGTGTGTGTGTGTGTGTGTTACGCGCAACGCACCAGATTTTTCTATTAAGCAACCCATACGAAACATTTTTCTTAAATCATCGGTCTATCATCGATAGCGGAGTGATGTTAATAAAAATCATGAGTCGGGTAACCTTAGTTACTTAAACCGTTTGTAGACATTCCAAAAAAAACAAATAAATAAAATAATTTCTTAATAACGTTTATAATTTTTTTTCTTAAAATGTATTTCCATAATAGTGTGGCTATAAAACGGTCTAGGACCATTTTTTTTATTGAAATATAGGAGGCATATGGGATCCAATATTGACCGCCGGATGGATTGGTCAAGTGCCAACTGTCATCCTTATAAACTGAAATATGATGCATTTGTAACTATAATTTGTAAATCTATAACTCTTTTTTTTTTTTTTTTTTTTTTTTTGTTTGTATTTGAGTATTATTTGACACCTGTCAACTAGATGTCGATAATCTACAAAATATATGGCGATGGTCGGAAGTATGATACGGGACTTGATAAAGTCAACGTGGTAAGTAATAGAATCAGATTTTTCATCCGACATTTTTATTCTCCATTTTAAGGGAATGTTATCTATATCTATATTAAACTGTTAGTCCCATCTATGTTTAAATTATCGAGAAACATTTCGGTATATCAGTATATTGAAGAAATATTTTGTTATGATCCTTCAGATTTTAAATTTAGAATAAATAAATCGAGAAACGTTTTTCGGCACAAAAGCACTACCCTACGTTTCAAGCTCTAAAAGTTTATACTGAACACTCAAATGTCCAAAGCACTATAAAGATTCTTTATCCAATTCCTTCCATGATTACTCATCGGAAGACGACACTAAGAAGAGGCAGGATGGAGGAAGCTACACCCCTAGTAATCTCCCTCTCAGATGTTGCTGGTGACGTAAGGGTTGCAACAGAGGCAGTTGACTCACCCCTGCCTCCTTATCCGACGGCACAGCGTTAGCCGCAGGACTAAATAACATAGGGAGTCTTGTGGCGCCTGGCGGTAGGGTGGCGTTGCATGGCGGAAATTGAAAAAAAAGAACGATTTTTTTTTTTTTTTTTTTTTTTTTTTTTTTTAAGGGTTATTAAAGAAATTGCTGATTCTCGGCAGCACAATGTTAAAGTGTTAACGAGTCCTTTCCTCATCATAAACCATTTGCGGATCAAATTGTATTCAATGCTCGCTCCTTTATTCTCAAGCTTCTCGTATTAGATAACAGTTATTTCAAAATTACACTTTGATTATACATAGTCAGTAACACTGTATTGATTAAAAACTATTTGAGTTCAATTAATCAAATGGCAACCTTAAAAGTATGATAACAGTTGCATGAAAACAAAGGTAACCAAATTAATAACACCAATAGGAATCCAGAAAGCAGTTCTAATGATCATGTTAAGAATTTAAGCTTATCGTCAATGCGAGAATGATATAGCTAATAATAAACTTGTGATAATTCTAAACATAAATGATTTCCTAGGTGTTGATTAAACTTTAATTTTATTGCTAAAGAGAAAAAGAAGAAAGTAAATCAAACAATCGAACTAATATTAAATTCTCTTAACGTTATTCATTTATTATGGAATTTCGCCGTCATCACACAGAGTCATTTCCAATACCTGTATTGTATGTTTTGCGATCGTGAAGTTTCGACTTCCGATTTTCAACAACGGAAATGCATGTTTCGGAGTCCCCTTAGTCCAAATAATCAAGTTCCGCGAAATGGTCTGTGTACGTGTGTGAACAGACTAGCTCAAAACGAAGAACTGCAAAAAAGTGAAATATTTTATTTGAGGTAGATATATGTTCGTGATGTGTCAGCAAAAATTTCGTCAAAATCGAGTTAACGGAGGTGATACTTTATGTTATAAATTTATCGAATTATAGAAAGGTGCTTAAATGGCGAAGTACTTAAAGTACTTAAATTGTCCTCCTATAAAGTACCGTTGATTTTGTTTATACTTCCTTTTTTACGGGCAGAAGCGACTCCTGGGAAACGAAAATGACTCTTTTCGATTCAATGGATTCCCTAACCACCCTCTACCCTCCTGAACGCTTCCGAAATCTGGAGCCTTAGACACCTAGAAGCTCTTGATGTGGTACAGTTGAGATTCGTGAAACAACTTTTCAACTGGCCAGGAACACCCCAACCTATGTATTTCGACTAGAAACAGGCCCAAATCCGTTTGGTGTCATTGTGAAGAAAAAGTTAGTTAACTACTGGACTGTCTCTGTACTAAACTGTCACTTATGTCCGAAGAGGATACCGAGATAGTGCTTTAAAATGCTGATGTTATTGACTAGAGAATGCTCTCATTTGGAATTCAATCGGATTACATGGGCGGGTCCAGGGGGAGGTCACAGGGGTCATGACCCCCCTTCAAATATTTTGGCTATTTCAATTTTTTTTGTATTTTTAAACGAATAATGCAATTAGGTATTTACTATGCCCTAATATAGCAAATACAAACAGTTTTGGTTGTTTATGTCGCGGTCTTTCTAATACAAGGTAATAAAAAATCTCATACGAAGATGGTGCTGTCAGTCCCGTGATTATGAGTCGTGACCGCCACAAATTTCGTGTTAAATCCTCTCCTTTAGGGTTACTCAGGTAAAGGCTATAGTTAACGAGAGTGGTTGCCTAGAAGAATTAAATCAAATACATCAGGATGGGGTATGATGATTCAAGGATGATATATTAGAAAAGACAAAGAACCGGTCTCTCTTACCTGACATAGAACCAGCAATAAATTCAAATTACAACCCTATTTCTGTACAATTTTGTATTTGGTAGTTACGAGGTTTACTATATATCTAATGGTAACTGATAGTCTTGTGAAAAAAGAAAAGTTTTCGAATGTAAAAAAAATAGTTTTATTAAAAGATTGGAGTCATAAAAGATTGACATAAGGTAAATAATCGTGTAAATAATATTCGACGCTTTTCAATCCAACAGCTTCTGAACCATCTAAAATTTACTAAACATTATTTTAAATTTCTGAATGTTACATACAGGCTTTGAAATATTAAAATATTTATAAAAATGATAATCAGTGTGATTGGAGATTCTAAGTATTTGAGATTAATCGAGAAGAGATAAATAGAATGGCTATGAAATCAACAGTTAAATTTAACTGCCCCATAAATAACTGCAATAACAGACACCACATAATTAAGAACGATTTATTACTTGAGGCCACTTAATTTTATAAGAAACTGCCTCTTCATCACTGATAATATTATGAATGTGAAATAATAAATGCGTGATGATACGGCTTATTTTTTTCCTTAGTAAATAAACAGGCTGTAAACTGCTGTTTTGTCCACATTAGACCGGTTCACATTGAGACGCATGTACCGCAGGGCAGAGCAGCGCAGTTTTTGTCGAAAGTGAATTAGATAGGAACCGCGCAAATTGGGACGCAGAGCAGGGCAGCGCAGTTTCCTATCTACCACACGTATTGCAAAAACCGCTCTGCTCTCCTCTGCGTCGCGATTGGCTCAATGTGCGCTCGGGCTTAGGTAAGGCGCACATTGAACTGTGCCACGCAGAGCAGAAAAGGGCATGTAGACATAGATTAGAGCAGGGAAGCACGAAAAAAAACTGCGTCGCACAGTTTCCTTGAGACATTGGACCATGCGCTTCCCATCTAATTCACGTTTCACAAAAACTGCTCTGTTCTGCTCTGCTCTGCCTCGCGAGTGCCTCAATGTGCGCTCGGCCTTAGGTACGGAGCTGCGCTGCCTTGCCCTGCTTTGCTCTGCGTCTCCCAATTTGCGGTTTAACTTACAGTTGGATTAATCATGGTGCTTCTGATGTTAACTTTAAATTCTATGTCCATTTGTATATAGGTCTTTATGAGAACATATTCGCTAGATATTTTTTAACCTATAACGGTGATTTTAATTTTAATACTGAAATTACATTATATTATTTATTTTTTTACTCGCAAGAAAAAATAGGGGAATGAAAAAAAAAAATTAATTTATTTTATTGGTAGGCCATTCACATGGGCGTATATTGTATCTTAGGACTGTATTCATATAAAAATAAACCTTCTAAACCTTTCCTATACAGGACATTCACTGCATCCGCATGTCTGTTAAGTAGAGAAATATAGTTTCACTCGGACCATTTTCAAGTATTCTGGAGCATGCCACTATTTGGACGGCGTTTTCTTTGTCATCAATCTCATTTACTAATTGTGTTAAATCTGGTATCTACTTTAACCCTCTATGATAGTAGCATCTGACTTCGCATTTGTTCTCCGGCACCTGTATTACTTTACCTATTAACCAACGTTTGAAATAACGAATGGTTCGATACGATTGATAGGACAGACCGCTGACATTATTAGGACCGGAATAGGTTGGCACGTGGCGAGGTCAAAGTTCTCGTGGAACAGGAACAGTAAACATAGAACGGCTTGTCTTTATAGCCCGCTAAAGGAGGGCGGCAGCAGGCTCTGTCATTATAGTCCTCTAAGTCGGCTCTATCAAAGCTAGCGGGCAGCCTGTCAACCGTTTATATGGCGCTAGGCTGGCTGGCTGGCTGGCTATGGTACTAACAGCATCTTGGAATGTGGAGTGAATGTAGTTTGTGTTGTTAGATAAAAGTTGGGTAATTAGGTTAGTAATTACCTAAGTGTAGAATTTTATGCTACCTCCCCAAAACCATCAAAGAAGAAAACGTATTTGGAAATTTGTTATATGGGTTAGGAAATAGGATCCCAAGATGTAATTAAAAAGCGAAGTGCTAGAAAGGAGCAGATTCATATCATTGCGAAAAATATTATTTCGGATAACTTTGATATTTTTTTTACTGTTACATATTTATTTATTTTTTTACCTCTATGAGTAAAATGATAATGAAAATATCTTGTCCCTGTACTTTTTATTTCTCAATTTGCATCTTTCATTGAACATTTAAGGTATGAAGCGACGCTTATATAAAAATAATCAAGTCACTACCTCATTGGATCGGCGACGTGGTTAATATCTCTCTGCCAGAATTTAATCCAGTATGTTCTGTGAGATGTATAGTAGAAGTTCTCGTGAGTTACTGATGTACATATTAATTACCTGAATGTAGCCGTCTTCGCAGGCCTGCTAAGTTGTATTAGTTTTATTATTGTTACGGGCTTCGGATTCGATAAAATGAACAATTAGCAATAGGACAATAATTTATTAATCAATACTCACAAGGGTAATTACTGCCTTATTATCAGATACAAACCAGGCTGTGTATGCAGACTCTAATTACTTATAACTAACCGCACGGGTTAAAACAAGAGTCTTTTCTACGACATACACTATCACCACAATAACTTATCACAATAAGGCTTACCACTTATCACACTATCTTATCACAATAGACTTATCACTGTTCACTACGAAGTCCACACCACGGGTGTTGCCAAACAACTCCGCTGAGGCCTGTTAGAGCCGATATTTATTAGTCTTGGATAGATTCTAGAAGGTTCGGGGTTCATCCAGAACAAAGTCTTTGATCTTCCCCGACAGCCAGTGCGGCACCGAACAACGGACGTATTGTTCACCAAAGGCGCTTTGTCTACTACCGCTGACCGCAACACTACCCCCTCCTTAATGCTGATCTGTCCCAGATCAGGTCGTGAATGGGGTGTAATAGGCTCAGGTGTTTTCTCCTCTTCAGCTTCCAGCAGGACTTTTCCTGTTTCCTGACCGAGTGTTAGAAGCACACCGAGTTTCTTGAAACTACCAGGCGAAGCCACCTTCAACGAAAGGACACTGGCCGGTGCAACAGAGTCGAGCTCCACAATGCCAAACGCAATTGACATTACACAAACACCAGAAGTTGGGTCCGGGACCTGGCTTGGATCAATCCTTACAACACTTGCTTTGGAAACCAGCACCTGTTGGTTGTGAGGGTCTAGACCAATGCTCTGCTCAACTAAGATTCCGTTAACAGCACCATGAGCAGCTGATGGTTTGCTCTCATCACCATTCGATTCGAGTCCTACTACCGCTGTTGGACTTTCTGTAGTCCCATGGGTAATATTGGGCTTAGGAGGAGGCCGTCCAGGTCCTCGAATGATGCCACTCACTGTCACTTCATTGTCAGTTTCTCTCTCCAATTTCAATTTCTCTGCTAAGGGGTCATCATCCTCATCAGAATCAGTAACATGCGTTCTCCTGTTTAACATTTCAAGTTCAGCATCATCAGGCTTCATAGACCCACACCAAGCCTTTCCCTGATTCAAGGTTCTTTGCTTGCTGTACCTGATTAGCCGACCACTGATTGAAAAGGTTCCAGAGTTTGTCACTTGATCGTTTCCAGCCCTCCCCGATATGGCAGTCCTATGTTCATTCAAAGACCGCTTGGCCAAACTCTTCTCAAATGCTCCAAACAGACGCCGACAAGCCTCCAAGCTTCCAGCCGGCTCCCAGCCACTCTGTTCAGAAGGGCATCCCTCCCATCCAAGGGTGTACCCGGCCCTCCTCGATATGGCTGACCTCTGTCCATTCAAAGACCGCCTGGCCAAACTCTCCTCAAATGCTCCAAGCAGACGCCGACAAGCCTCCAAGCTTCCAGCCGGCTCCCAGCCACTCTGTTCAGAAGGGCATCCCTCCCATCCAAGGGTGTATCCGGCCCTCCTCGATACGGCTGACCTCTGTCCATTCAAAGACCGCTCGGCCAAACTCTCCTCAAATGCTCCACACAGACGCCGACAAGCCTCCAAGCTTCCAGCCGGCTCCCAGCCACTCTGTTCAGAAGGGCATCCCTCCCATCCAAGGGAGTATCCGTATTGCTTTTTTCCTGGATGGAACCTACGGGAAACAACAAACTCTTCTTCCTTATCTTGGGAGCTATCAACATCCTCGAGATGATCTCTCAAGTTCTCAATATCCTCCCTTCCTTTTTCAACACCAGTGGTTGACTCAACTTCCATGACTTCTCTTGTCGAATCCACCTGAACAAGCCTTCCCACTTCAACAGGCTTTTCCTCAGCGCCTTCATCGCAATCTTCCTTGTCAGGTTTAGCATACCCAAAAGTACTAGAATCCATGACAGTCTGTACAGCAGCTAACCCTGCATTTCCTATTATTTCAGGCTTGGGTTTCATGAACTCCTCGAAATGAACACCACAAGAGGATACACACACAAGAGCATCCACCTCTCTCAATCCGTCAAGCGGCACCTTCACATCTTCAACACTCACTTGAGGATCAAGGTCGAAGGGCTCTTCTTCTTCTTCTTTATCATTTTGCGTAGCACTAAGAACCTTCTTAACCGAAATCTTAGGAGTATCACTATCAACTAACTTATTTTCTAAAGTAGTAAAACATTCTGATAACGTAGAAAATAACTCATTTTGATTTTCTAACAACTCATTTTTAAATTCTAACAACTCATTTTTCAATTTACTAAATTCTGTTTCAAAAAGAACGTGATCTGGATCTTCTCCACTACTAATTAAAGCTTCCCTGAGCCTTTGTTGCAATATAGACTTGTTCCCAGAAGTATCCAAATCGCGTTCTTCTAATTCACTTTTTAAATCTGCTACTTTCAAATCATACAATCTCAAGCCACCGGTTGACATTTTAAATATTATATACAATTATCAAAATTAAAATTAACAAATCAAAACTTAAAGACTAACAACAATAATTTGATTATAAACTAACAACGAAAAAAATAAATCTAATCCTATACACAGTTAATAAAATTTAAATTACAAATGAAATTCTCAACACTATAAACAATAAACTTAATTATTAAAAGAAACAAAAAAAAGATTAAATAAAACTCAAACATTAAATAAAATAAACAATATTCAAAATAGACAAACAAATTTTCAATAAACTAAATTACAATAATTAACTAAAGTAATAAACAGAAAAATTATTTACAACAAACTAAATAAATACGCTAATGCTAAAAATATCCCCGCTTCTGACACCAGTTGTTACGGGCTTCGGATTCGATAAAATGAACAATTAGCAATAGGACAATAATTTATTAATCAATACTCACAAGGGTAATTACTGCCTTATTATCAGATACAAACCAGGCTGTGTATGCAGACTCTAATTACTTATAACTAACCGCACGGGTTAAAACAAGAGTCTTTTCTACGACATACACTATCACCACAATAACTTATCACAATAAGGCTTACCACTTATCACACTATCTTATCACAATAGACTTATCACTGTTCACTACGAAGTCCACACCACGGGTGTTGCCAAACAACTCCGCTGAGGCCTGTTAGAGCCGATATTTATTAGTCTTGGATAGATTCTAGAAGGTTCGGGGTTCATCCAGAACAAAGTCTTTGATCTTCCCCGACAGCCAGTGCGGCACCGAACAACGGACGTATTGTTCACCAAAGGCGCTTTGTCTACTACCGCTGACCGCAACATTATGTTTGTACTCGTATATTATTGGGTTACACCATAGTTTTAAGTAGAGGTTATTTATTAATTTATAATTCTTTTGTGGAAGTAATATTAATATTAAATAATTATTCCATGAGTAGAGTATATTAACTTAAGCCATTATTTTGACTATTTTATGCCATGGAGCTAAAAGATACCACCCATAAACTGCGAAAAATACATTATGAAAAAAGTGAATACAGGGTGTATCGCAAGTAGATGACAATATGCAAGATGGAAAAACTAGATCAAAAATGTAGTTAAACGCCGCCAACCGCATGATTCTATCTCATTCCGTTGCACAGATATGCCGTTCCAAAGGTTATTTCGAGAAAACCGTGTTTTTTGTAGGAAAACCTCAATTTTCTCTGCTTCCACACATTTTTTTTCAATGTTCCATCCCAGTTTTGAATTCAGCATTAAATTTCCTTTAAGCCTAATGCACATTCAATGTTCACAAGTATCTTTTCAGAAGCGCAATAACAGATCAAAAAATAAAAATTTTAAAAAAGTGTTGTCAGCGACAAATTTTCGAGGATCACTACTCTTCCAAAAAAAATCCTGCAAGTTGCCGAATCTCACAAAAGTTGTAAAATTTAATTACCTTTCTAACGGTGTACTCGAAACTGCAATTATCTCTTAATTTTGTAATGCCATTGGAATGGGAAGGAGAAAAAACTGATGTCATGCTTATTTTGTAGGATCTTATCTCCAATAAGTTTAATTTATTTTTTATGTAGATCACAAAGAAAAATGAAATTAATTCTTACATGAAAGTTAAATAGTAAATAAAATGTCTTTGAACATTACGAAAGTTGCTGGAACTGGCCTCCTCCTTGCAATACACACTGACGTCATCTGTTTAACACAGCTGATGTAGCCCTTCGAATCTGATCGTGGTCAGCTCTCATTGCTTCACATGATTCGCGAATTCTTGCGATCAGATGGTTCATATCCTGAATGGGTACTCTATACACTTCCGATTTAAGCCTACCCCAAATATAAAAATCCAGTGGCGTCAAATCAGGGCTTCGGGCCGGCCAATGCACAGGTCCATATCTCCTAATCCATCTTCCTGGGTACTGCCAGTTCGTTACAGCTCGTCCATTATGCGCTCGATACCCGTCCAGTTGCCACCATATCTCTTCTTCAAGTGGTATTGCTTCGAGTAGTGCCGCATATATCATCCTGAAGTAGATCATAAAAAGTATTTGAATTTAACCAACAAGGTAAGAAAACAGGCTCTGTCATATGCAGCCCACAGACTCCTAGACAGTGTTCCCTAGTGCCAGGTGGATTATGATGAGACCAGAGGTGAGAGTTGCGTGAGTTAAAAATTCGATGCGATCAGGGAAGTTACGCCTCTCGTGCCACTGTTGAACATACCATCCCGCAAATACCATCCGTAGCTCCATATCACGCGGTAGCAACTCCTGGACAGTAGTCAGGTGATAAGGATATTGATTGTCTTCCCTGAGAGCTCTAAAGACTGTAGAGTGCGATATTCCCAGTTGATTTGAAGCGCGACGGGTACTAGTTGATGGATCATCATCTGGAAATCTTTGCCGATTAGGAAACATACTGCGATATTCCTTTTGTCTTCTGGTCTTCACGAATACCATTGCCTCTCGCAGCCCCATATGCGAAAATCATGTCAACGTACTCTTCAGCTGTGTATAAATTTGGCATTTTACTTCTTGAACTCAAATCGAAACTTACTTAACAGACTGAAGATTTGCACGATACTGACAATTATTATCAGTATTAAACACAAAGTAGGTAGACGAAGAATTAAAGAGATAAGGCAAACAAACCTTAATGCGAACATAATCCGTAAGAAGTAAACAAAAACATTCATCATGCCATACGTTCTTCACGTTCTTTTAGGTTTCAATCACCTCTCTAGTAGATTTATTAAATAAATATTTGTAATTTACATGAAAAATAAATTAAATTTATTGGAGATAAGATCCTACAAAATAAGCATGACATCAGTTTTTTCTCTTTCCCATTCCAATTGCATTATAAAATTGAGAGATAATTGCAGTTTTGAGTACACCGTTAGAAAGGTAATTAAATTTTACAACTTTTGTGAGATTCGGCAACTTGCAGGATTTTTTTTGGAAGAGTAGTGATCCTCGAAAATTTGTCGCTGACAACACTTTTTTAAAATTTTTATTTCTTTATCTGTTATTGCGCTTCTGAAAAGATACTTGTGAACATTGAATGTGCATTAGGCTTAAAGGAAATTTAATGCTGAATTCAAAACTGTGATGGAACATTGAAAAAAAATGTGTGGAAGCAGAGAAAATTGAGGTTTTCCTACAAAAAACACGGTTTTCTCGAAATAACCTTTGGAACGGCATATCTGTGCAACGGAATGAGATAGAATCATGCAGTTGGCGGCGTTTAACTACATTTTTGATCTAGTTTTTCCATCTTCCATATTTTAATCTACTTGCGATACACCCTGTATACATTATGCTTATAACAAATTAAAACAGTATTTAATCAATAACTAAATATTTCAAAATTAAATATTTGTATCTATAGAGCCCGTATAGATCGTCCCCTTCAAACGACGATTCGATTAAAAAATACGGCCCACCTACCTATAAGTAACTGGTAAAAAAAAAAAAAAAATTAAATATTTAAAACTTTGTTATTTATGCCTCATAAATAAATAAAAAACAAATTCTGATAAGTAACGTTAAATAATTAAGCTTAAGGTAGTTTCATCTTAAAATACTTACTTAAGAATATTTTCGAAAATTTATATTTAATTAATATTTTAAATGAAAAGAAGAAATGTTTTTATTTTTATACTTTTAATTACCTCTCTTATTTTTCGAAATGTACACAAGCAAAAAATCTGGAAGCAAAAAGACAAGTTCAGAAGTATTTTTAAGGTGATGATTATATAATATTTTATATATAAAATCACGATATTCTGAATAGATTGGTAAAACGAAACATAAAAATAACAAACATGAACTGGAAGGATTCCCAAGATGGGAGAAAAATCAGGTAGCAGGTTTCTTCATCAGCTGGCCTACATTTTCCAAAAGGTTTTTAGAAGGCGGAAACGGGTAAAAAAGGGAATGAAAGCTAACCGTACAGTGTTTCCCTACGTAAAATAAGAAAGAGTTAACGTTAATGTTTTCTTGAGAAAATAATTTCGTTTTTGGATATTTTTTCTTTTTTCTGCATGTATAAGTAATTTCTATATGTATGCAAAAAAATTATAAACGAAGAAATAGAATGTAGTCACATTAGTTTAAACAATGCCTAGCTTTGCACTTTGGTATTAAAAATGTTATATTAACTAAATGTGATCACTCGGAACCATTACTTTTCTATCTTTTTGATGTGAAATCATTGAAAACTTAACTATACAAATTTAATATATTTAGAGAGATGAATTGTGAAATGTGCGTGCCGAAAAGGCTCAAAAACGACTGCACGTACGACCAAGAAAGCTGTGTCTTCGTGTAGCAGTGTATAACCCATAACTGTGAAGAAGTTTTCCGTTTTTATCTTTAGGATGTCAAATTTAAGAGAAAAGGCACGGAATTTTAAGCCCCTCGCACCATGTAATTAGCCTACCTTTACGGGTTAGTGAATGAAAACTTTAGTTGGAGCTCAAGACTACCAGGAAGCGCTCGGGTGCGTTTTACACAATGTTTATTGTTCATTCATCAGTTTGTAAGGGTTATATATTTTTTCACACTTCCTTTAAAATTTCTAAAAAATTAAGCGTAAATAAGTATTTTCCCCTTTGCGTTAAAAAAATAAATAATGATTTTACATCTCTGCAATGAATTAGAAAACCAACTGGATTCCTTAACAAATTAATTTTCACATAAAAAGGCTAACTTATCAACACATTACATTTATTAAATATTTAATTTATAAGTAAATTTAATGTAATATGATTGAACATTTCTTAGTTGTGCAGTGAGCGAATAAAAACAGACATAAAAAAAAAAGAGATAACTTGACTGAATATAAATCAAAACAAAAAGTTGAAGTGTTCGTATTGTAGTTATGAAAAAGAAGTTAGTTTGATTGATGAGCCTTCCAGTTGACAAAATGGCTAACTCCAATTGCAGCATTTTTTCAATAAGATTTTATCAGTCCTTATAGTTCAGGATAAAAAGGAATATGGTAAAGAAATATTGCCTTGATTTGCTTAAAATAAATTTTTATTTTACCATTTTCAATCCCCCATAAAGTATATAGGGTCCCTAATTGGGCGGGCTCTGCAGATCTCGAATCTTAATATTAATCCCAAGTTAAAACCGAAGTTTCAAGAAGGTGCTAATTTTTCCTGTTATACTACCACACAACTACCGGAGCGAAGCCGGGCACCCTAGCTAGTATCTCATAAATATAATAAAAGAGTAGACAATTAAAAAATAAAATTAATTTTATATCTGTTATGCTGTCTCTCCCTCCCCCCCCCCCCTCTTCTTCATGGACCTGTTTGATCTTTGGTCCCTTAAAACACCACTTCACTTACCTTCAACTATACGATACATATAAGTAGTAAATATCACAGAACAAAAAGGAAAAAACATTTCATTTTTGTTTTATTCATTTTATGATCGATTTCATATATAATCATTCAAATTCCAAAAGAATTCCCACTATTAAGCGATCCTAATCATCATATACGTTCATCATATTAATATATAGGTTTTTAGCAAAGACAAATGTTTATGTAATGGTACAAACGGAAGTCCCTGTACAGCAATCGATTACCAACGACAGGATTCTTGATAAAGACCTTCCGGGGTGGAGGTCTACGATACTGTATAGCAACCATCAATCATTTTATCACTCAGAGTGAATCCAGGCTCAACTTGATAAGGAACCCAAGCCCCACAAATGGTTAATAAAACGGAATCTATTGAGCAAGACGACTCACAGTTGAAATTTTTGGTGGTGCTTGAGATAATTAAGGAAATTTAAAAGGAAAATTGCCGCCGAGTTAATTTTTTGAATAATTTTGTGCATAATAATAGATTAATACTGTTACCGTGAATGATCTTAATTAATTAATTAATCTTAATCATCCTATAACACTCCCGAATTTTGGATACAATAAACACGACTATTCCCTTAATGTCTTTCTCAAACGACATTATTTAATTTCACTTTCATCATTGAACTTGAAGTATGGGTAATTACGAATACCTACACCAGAGGTGGGGCTATACTCAACTCAAGTAGAAAACGTACAGAAGAAAAAAAAAAAAAAATTTCTTTTACAAGGTGGGAGATGCAAATCTATTCGAGACGAAACTCCTCCCACATGTCAATCCAAACATCACTCTACATCTCCCCTAAGGCTAAAATCGTTGGATACGCTTCGAGAAACTTGATTCAATCCAAGAATATGGTTGCTACATCAGCCATGCATCAGGTACATTATAAAAGTATAAATGTATGCTAATTTGTTTTATCATATTAATAATCTATAGAAACAAATCAAGTTTCTTTCCGATTATAATAAAATTGTTAAAGTAATACACTTCAAATCTTGTTTGTTTGTTTAACGTCATTTTATGCTACTAAGGCTAATCAGACGATGCTACAGTAGGAGTCCTAAATTTTGCTTATCCAGATATAATTAGGATCTTTAACGAGTACCTCACATCGTACAGGCTCGGGACCTCCTTTTACGTCCTATCCGAGGGACGGCATGGCTAAGGATTTTTTACTCCCATTCAAAAATCCCAGGGCCACCGCGGGTCGCTAACCCACGACTTTTAGTATTGTAGGTTGTCATGCTAACCAATACACCAAAGCTGACCCCCACTTAAAATCTTAAAACTTATCCAAGAAAATTTTAATCAAGACGCATATTATTTATAATATTAACAATAATACGAACGATAATAATTACTTAGAAGTGCTTAATGTAATTTAATTAATTGACACCATTTAATTACACAATCCCACGAGGAGACCGTGGGGAGGAGACCGCACGAATACTTAAAGTTTCTAGTTATTATTGCGAAATACATTTAAATTTATCTTCATTGACATTACAACATCACTTATACAAATTACACGACTGGTTTCAATTATGGAAAATTAAACTCAATCATGACAAATCAAAACACATCACATTCACTCTTAGAAAACAAACCTGCCCCCCTGTTCATATAGACAACCACCAAATTCCACAGACGGACTCAGTACACTATCTCGGACTCCTTTTCGACTGAAGGATGACATGGGGCCCACATGTCAAAATGAAAAAAAGGACTCTTGACAAAAGACTCAAACTTCTCTACCCGCTACTTTCTAAATCGTCAAAACTGAAACTGAAACAAAAAGTAAATACGTACACTTACTTACTAAAGCCCATATGGACATATTCCTCACAGATATTCGGCATTGCTAAAAAGACCCACTTACAAAAACTTCAAACTTTTCAATCAAAATTGTTACGACTCATCACAAAATCACCCTGGTACGTGACTAACAAAACTTTACATACAGACCTCCATATACCAACAGTCGACCAGCACATAACGACGCTATACAAAAGATTTTTTAATAATTTAAACGGACACCCAAATAGTCTAATCAGTAATATGGCTAAAGTACGGATGGATACGAGAAGACTAAAAATGCGCTGGATGAGAGATCTGCTCTCTTAGACAGCCAAGGTAATTGAATCCAGGAAGGGGGTGCTGTTGGGTGCTTTCCCTCCTCATGCCTGACATGTCATCATTTCCCAATACCGTCATCTCATTCGCTGATTGTCAGCACCTTGCTGACAGGTGCGAATCAATTATTGAAGTCAAAAAAAAAAAAAAAAAATTTATCTCCCTAAAATACATTAAAATACCAACGATACAGAAGTACAAGACAAGTGATAAATAATAAATATTTAATTGAACGAAATATGGAAAGAGAAAGGAATGAACTATTTTGGTTTACAAATCTGAAATTTATTTTCATTTTCTTTGCTTTTTTCTGACTGAGCCAAGCAGTAGCAATTAAGAAAAGAAGGATCCATATAAAAACAAATAAAGCTTCAGTAACTTTCTTCGCACGCGACATTACAAAACGCACAATCATTGGAAGCATTTTTTACTTTTTCACCTGGGCATTTTACAGATTTATTATGTTTGTGTAATACTACAGTGGTCGATCGATTGTTCACACGCACGAGTTTCCATAAGAGCCTGACATTTCAGTAGCAACTAAGCCCTAATTGGAACACTTACGAGTGTCAAGTACCGAAAAAAATCCTATAGTTCTGTAAAATTACTAGTCGAAATTTCAAATAATCTCTCTTTTATATAAAAAAGTGTTTAAATAATTTATTTTTTTGAAGAGAAAAGATTAAATTAAATAAAAAAATAAATTATTTAAAAAGGTGGTCACCCACAAATTAAGATTAGATTAATATAAAAAAGTTTTTAGTGACCAGGAAATATTTTTTTGGATTATACTGAAAAAAGTACAGATCGCTATGCTGGCATAAAAACTTCACATTTAATTTTAAATTAAATTGAACAGTTGTATAATTTGTAAAAGGGGGTTGATTCCCTTTTAAACGTATAGCGGATAAAAATAAAATTTAGTGATCGTAGTTGATATCTTCTAAGACAACAAAATACAAAATATGTTTATTTTAAATGAACAAAACAAATAAAAAATTGAAGAAGTGCAGCTAGTGCTAGGATTTTGTACTAGGATTCGTTTATTAATGTGTTTCGATTAATCATTTCAAAGGTATATCTTGTCATCGTAAATCCGTCCTTAACAAAAAAAATATAATCGTTTTTTTAAATTTATTTATTAGATTTTATTTATTTATTATAAGAAGAAAGCGCAGTACAACTTACTGTTTGAGGGGTATTTGCATTTTATTTTTATAATCAATATATATTATAAAGCAAAGTGTACAATGTGCGTGCCGAAAAGGCTCAGAAACGACTCCACATACGATTAAGAGATTTATGTCAGCGTGTAACTGTATGTCCCCTAACGCAGAAGAAGGTTTCCGTTTTTCTCTTAAGGGTGTGAAATTGAAGAGAAAAGGACTGGAATTTTAAGCCTCTCGCAACATGTAATTAGCCTACCCGAGAATGATATACGAGTTTATGAATGAAAAGTTTAGTTCGAGCTGCAGACCACCAGGAAGCGCTAGGGTGTGTTTCACTCAATGTTTATTGTTCATTCATTCCGTTATATTTGTAAAGGTTATATATTTTGTCAGCTGTTCTTTTTAAATTACTTAAAAATCAAGCGAAAATAATTAGTTTCACCTTTTCTTTTAAAATAAATTAATGATTTTACATATCTGCAATCAATTGGAAAACCGACTGGATACTTTACAAAATTAATTTTCTCATAAGAAGATTAATTGATAAACACATTACATTTAATCAATATCTAACATATACTTAAGTAAATTTAATGCAATATGAGTGAGCGAATAAAAACAGACATAAAACAAAAAGGAAGAGCTGAATAGACTGATTATAAACCGAAAATAACAAGTTTGAAGTGTTCTTATTGTATGTAGTTATGAAAAATGGTTTTATTACTATGTATGATGAGCATTCCAGTTGACAAAATGATGAATTGACTCCAATAATACAATTTTTTCAATAAGACTTTATCACCGCTCATAGTTCACGATAAAAAGAAATATGATGAAAAAATTGTGCCCTCATGATATTTTGGTTTTCACTTAGTAACAGTAGTAAGATTGGAGAAGTGCAGAGTTCGGCCAAATGAGGGTGGGGGGTATATATTAAGGGAGGTTGAACTGGAAGAAAGGTCTTACAAAAAATGTTTCTATGAATGTTCGGTATTTTCTAAACTTCTGGATCTAATGGGACCATCAAAGTAGTCGGCTTTGATATAGTTTTTTTAACTAATAATCTAATAACTTATCATCTGCTGACTGCTTGGAATGGGCTTATAGGATTCATAATCACAGAAACCATCAAAAACGATGCATGACTCGACAAAGTTGCAGCAAAATTAATTGTTCATCCACCATTTTCAACACCCTATAAAGTATATAGGGTTCCTTATTTGGGCGGACACTGCAGATCTCGAATCTTAATATTGATATAATGTTAAAATTTTCAAGGAAGTGCTAATCTTGTTCTATATTTCCTTTAATTTTAAAGTTTTTCTGTTATTAAAACTGCCACACTACTACCGGAGCGAAGCCGGGCACCCTAGCTAGTTAAAATATAAATTATATTAGTATTTGAAAAATTTTCCGGTCCGCAATTTAAATACCTTTTAATAAAAATACACCATGGATATGAATAAATGAAAAGATAAATTAACAAACATAAAAACATGAATAAATAAAATTTATTTTTTTCTCAACAGTTTATATAATGATAAAGTGAAACTGCTTCAGGATCCGATACAAGCTAAAAAGGTTGAGAAGTGACTGGTTAAAATCGATCATCGAAAGTTCGGTATAAACCCGACCTAAGTTGGTAGCAGACATGGCGGAGACTGAAGTTGGTACATGGGAAGGCAAAGACCATTAATTACCTATCCTCAATTTTTACTATCCTTCCAAATGATCTACATAAGGAAATTAATATATCAAATATTTTGAAGTACTGTGAGCTTCAAATAGTATTAGAGGTCATCGATTACAAAACAAGGAATTGTTGGATTGGAGGTTAGTAATTGAACTACATTCATAGGTTAACAGTGGCCAGCCAGCCTTACCAAACTAATAGAGTCAATTAAGGACATTTGGTCTATACGCAGATGATGTCCACGGTAAACCGATCCCAACAGGAAAGGGAACGACAAACAAAATTTAATTGCAAATATCTTTTTTTTACACTATTATCAGATTATCGAAAGTTGTTTAAAACATTATATTAAAGTCATATTTTTACTTTCACTTACCTATATATGAAATATATAGTAAGTGGAAGTATTACTTTCACTTACCTATATATGAAATGGTCTGTGTGTGTGTGTGTCTGTGTGTGTGTGTGTGTGTGTGTGTGTGTGTGTGTGTGTGTGTGTGTGTGTGTGTGTGTGTGTGTGTGTGTTTGTGTTTGTGTGTGTGTGTGTGTGTGTGTGTGTGTGTGTGTGTGTGTGTGTGTGTGTGTGTATGTGAACAGACTAGCTCAAAAACTATAAACCGTGGGAACCTGAAATTGGGTATTTAGTGTAGGTATATGCCCGCGATGTGACAGCAAAAATTTCATCAAAATTGCTCAAAGGGAGGGGGTACTTTATTTAATAACTTTTTACGTTTTTTTCGATTTTCTCAAAAACGGCTCTAACGATTTTGATTAAACTGAGTATTTGATCTATCTATATGCCCGAGATATGACTGTAAAAATTTGTTAAATTAAAATATGACTGGGCCTTTTTTGTTGGTTTGTTTCTTTCTGATGAAGTACCTTTGTTTTTGTTTACATGGAGAAATTAACTGTCTCTCGTTACGCCTAAAAATAAGAAATGGCTAAATATGAGATATGATAAAAATAAAGAAAACATAAAGAGGAGAAAAAAAGAAAAATATTCAGTCAACTCATAAAACTCGTTGAGCCCACGCATGCGGAGTACGCCTTTAATGACAGATCATTGTTCATAATTAAAGCCGTTCTGTTCAGTTGAGAAGTGGCAATTAACAAAACGCATTAATTTCTAATCTAAGTAAGTTAGTAAGTGAAAGTTGTGTGTTGCGAGCACGCACCAGATTTTTAAAAATGGATAACTTATCGAGCGCATAAGCAAAATCCCGACAATGTTAATGGACAAACATTTAGACCAATAAAAACTAATATTTTATTTATATCTATTAGCATTTACCTTTTAGCACTATATTCAGTTAATAAGGTTTAATTCTTTCATAAAACGTTTTTAATGTTTAAAGATCAAAAAGTGAATCGTAACTTGGAAAATCTCTAAGTCATTATGAGGCGTGAAGTTGCAAAAGTGACGTACTTAAGACGTTTTTAGTATTTTTAATATTTTCGTACTCTCTAATATAGAATATTGTCTACCCATCAAAGTGACCTATAACACATCTAATTTTACGTTGAAGTTTAAATTGAGTACGAAATGAACACTCAACTGAAGGGGTAGTTAATGGCTAACAGTTAACAACTTACGAGAGTTAATAACAAATAAACAAATATGATTGTTTTATCATGTATATTATTTTGACAAGGTATGTCTTAAACAATTTTTTAGAAACATGTAAGTATTTAATGTTGTTTAAAATACTCTAAGCAAATTATAATTATTCCAAAAAGCAGTCACCTGATTTATGCGTATTTTTGATTTTCCAGAAAAATATTCAAAGTTGAAATCCCTTTTTCGCATCTCCACGTCTCATATAAAATAAGTATACTTCTAGCAGTTAGGAAGTCCGTGTTCGGGAAGCGTAGGGGGGAAGGAGAAGAGTGAAAGAGTGGACAAAGTGGCCAAGGTATAGAGAATCATTTGGTAGATTCATATTCTTTAGCAATGTTCACAACAGGGAGGATATGTTTATAGCTTAATGCGCAACTATGTCATTTTCAATGTTTATTCCAGAGATGTGGTGGACAAAACTCAACTTTAATTTTAAATTAAACCACTCATTTTCCTGTTCCCTTCTTTTCGAAGCGACAACACAGGACTCCGCAGTAGAGTTTAAATTAAGCTCCATCGCCACTTCTAACGTCTTCTCCATCTTCCTAGGAACAATCCTTCTACTAAAATCCACGTTCTACAATATCCTGAACCTGGATGCATAAATCACTGATAGATTAAATTGTTACATCGTTATAAAGTGGATGATGCTTTTTTCAATGGCTGCCTTTTTCATTTGAACAAAAAGTGACGCATGTGAATGGAAAAGGCTGTTATTGCTAAAAATCCAAAAAATAAAATAAAATAAATTAGTATATACAGTGAATTCCGTCGACATAAATGGACATAGCTGCAAGCGCCTGCTTTGCCAGAAGAGTAAAAATGTATGTCTCATGATCTTTCTGAAGAAAATGCTGCTAGTAACTTGCTTAATAATTAATTATTTTAACACTTATATCGATTATAAGAATATCGATACTTCTTTCGATAAGATACTTTCCCGTTGGTTTCTTTATATATTATAGGGTGTAAAGTATCAATCCTTGTTTGAAGAAATTGAGAATAAAAATAAGGAGGAAGGAGCTAATAAATATTTAAATCATTTAGCGTAATCATCCCATCATTGGGCATGCCCTGAATATTTTTTATTGTTTTTTTCTCAATAAGGACGGTTCCCATAACGCAGGCCATTTGAACGGTCCAACGACAGATATGACTCACCGGAACAAAAATAACACCAATAGCGTTGCAGTCGGCGGTTCTTTGAAGGGTCCATGTGTTAGCAGGCTAGGCGTCATCGCTTTTATTACTTCTCAATGACAAAAAACTGTAACCTCCTCCGTCCGAAAAATCTAGGCCTAAAAAATTAAATTAGACATCGTGAGCTTGTAACCAACCCTAGTAAATAGACCATTTCGAAAAAATAATAAGTTTATTTTTTACAGAAAATAAATAAAGTTATAAACAATATCCCTTTGAAACCTATACACTAGTTTAAAATTAAGGCATACGTCACAGTTTTATTAATACTAAATAATAACAGATATAACAAGAAGAAAATTAATTTCCTAATATTGAAAATTAAGGAAGGAAGGTGTTCTCTGCGTAAGGCACTCGAGGTTCGAAGTTGATCGTTGCAGCTTACATTAAACATATTTAATTTTACTTAGTGTAAATAAAGTATTTAACAGAAGACCCTCTTATGGCACCCTCAACATATAAAGTAGGTTTTATTATTTAAATAATAAATAAAACAGAAAGAAAGAAAGAAATGGGGTTAAAAAAGTAGTAAACTGTGAGCTCTAAAATCTTGCTGAAGCTAATCTAGTCTGGTATTTCCATTCGTTTACGAAAAGAGCGGACATCCTCTGAGTGTTCATGAAACGAGCTATTTTTCGACTAATAGAAAGATGGGTCATCTAAATGTGTAACATGAAAGTTCAAAAGACTCTTAGCGTAAGAAGTTACCCAGGAAACCAAAATGTTTACTATTTATTTTAGGAGTCGCATCCTTGTCTCAGAGCTACTTTACTGATTGATAATATATTATTTTTTTCAAATGCAAAGTAGATTGCTCATTTTTTAATTTAATTTTAATTACATTTCTAAACTTTATCGTTTTTAGGTGTAAAGGTTTTCATAACATAAACGTCGTTCATATTCAAACCTTGCCTAGACTATTCTTAGCTTTTTAAAACTTTGAAGCGATTGCTATCACTGATTCCTTAAAACATTATGGGAAAAATATCCACTATTCATTCAATTCAGCAAAGCTAGTGAGTCCCATATTAAGAAACGGATTGTCCGAGATATCACTCCTCTTAACATAATTCTATTGTATAATTCTATTCTATTTACTACTCACGATTAAAAGGACCTAAGCGAAGGGCGGGGAGGGGGGGGGGTAAAAGAAGGGGAAATAGGGCGGCAGAATTTACCTCAGAGTTGCAGATAAGGGAAAAAATGATGCTGAATCATTTTCTTACTCTAGGAGTTAGCTTTGATCCGCACCTCTCCAGGAGCTACCATATTTCAAATAGATCACTCCAAAATCCATTTAGTATATCCTGAGACAACTCCTAAGGTTCCGGAACTCAATTCCTAAAAATCCCCGGCAGCTCCTGGTATCTCCCTTGCTTTCCCTCCACTTCGATTACCGTTACTTGGTGTATGGAGGACTTCGGTTGAACAAGCGATTAAACTTTTTTTATTTCAGAAGCTTCATA
Organism: Aelia acuminata; assembly: GCA_911387785.2. NCBI lineage: Eukaryota > Metazoa > Arthropoda > Insecta > Hemiptera > Pentatomidae > Aelia > Aelia acuminata. The sequence continues at coordinate 174,307,028 of OU426978.1, forward strand.
TACAGGCATTCCTCGAGCTTTCATGATACACAGTGATTTTATTCTACTCGCCGGCAACAATACCTTCTTGAAGTCTTCTTTATCAGGCCCTTCGAACCAAAAAAGCTCATTACTTCCTTGAGCTCCTTACTTTGCGTTCCGCTATCCACACCTTTAATGGAAGCACCCGACCTAATGATTTATAAATCCCTTCTTGGGAAACCACATCCTTCGGTAAATCCTTTTTCATCCGTGCCACCAATTCAATTCTACCATCCTCCAAGGAAAAACTATTCCTCCACCAACTCTATAATCGTGCCACTTTATCTATGTAAGAGATACGACTTAAGTAACAACAATCACTATTGTATGCATTTAAAAATTTCATATAATTACTATTATTTGATTATAATTATTAATTTTTATAAACTTAAAAAAGTAAGTCAGACAAATGTAACTAATAATGTATTATTGTTGGGGGAGATCGGTTTCAGAATAAAATAATAGTTACATTATTATTATTATTATAACCTTAGTTTATATGTGTATTTGCGTATTCATATATTTTTTTTTAATTATATGAGAACTTAATACATGCAAACGAATACTTTATATAAATGTACCCGGAAAGAGGAAATGGCATTTAAGATTTTGAATTTTCCGATGCATAGCGAAATCAACAGTTAAAATTATGTACTGTTTTATATGTTGTGTATACGATACTACTACTCTTCGTCTAAAACTTTTAGAAAATTTTATTTTCTCCCTTCTTATTACTTTCCCTAAAGAGGGAAATTACAATTAGTGATGGCTCGGTGAGGCTAGACCTACGCCACTAACACGATATATTGATCTCTTGGAAACGAGAGGAGATTGACCCGCCCTTATAAGATTTCATCCCCACCCCCAAATTAGGTTAAGGAATTAGCTCCTTCAACCTCTTCCCTGGCTAATTATATCCCCTAGCTGTTGGTGAGTAACAATAATTTTATAAACACATATTATTTAAACAATTCCACCTTCGGAAGAGGAATTGGACTAGTTTCTAACGCCTAGTAATTAAAATATAAATACATATTATTATCGTTATTTAAATTTAAACTTAAAAATAAAAGAATTGAATTACTTTGACGTAAACAGATCAATTGAATTCTATTTAGTAGTAGAAGAAATAATATCATTCTTCCTTTAATAAGAAAGTATTAAACTTGTCTTAGGTTTTATTAACTTTATCAATTACCATAGCATAACCAACCCTTCTTTAGATATAATTCGGTTAGAAATTGGAAAAGCAATAAAGAAAAAAACGGAGTTTAACGAATCTAGGATACTTACGTAAAATTTGGCCGTATTGGAACCCACTCTCTGACTCCTATTATTTTCTGTTAACAACCATGGTGCTTCCTTATGGCTCGACAGAGTGCATTATTTTATTCTTTTTTTTTTTTATATTTTTCTTAATTTTTTTAGTAATTTTTTTGTTGTAGTAAGTTTAATTAGTTTTTAATATGAAGGCAAACATAATAACTCTTTGGGAATTGCCCTGTTCAGAAGTAGATGCTCAGTTCAGGTAGCCTTTAATTTCAGGAAATAAATCAACACTTGTATCTTAAATAAAACGATCATAATAGAATATATAGTTTCCTAAATGACCTTTTAAAGCGAAAATGTCGCAATGACTCAGGCTATCATAAATTTTATGATGAAATAAAACGTAGGTTTTTGAAGATTCTTTTATTAAAATAAGAGATGTGACTTTTTTTATTATTTCATCAATTCTTTTTATTTTAATAATTATAATTTGCAATTTTTTATTTATTATTTAAATCAAGATATGCGACCGTTTATCATTAAAATAAATAAGGTTTGATCAACTAACAGTTATAAATTAAACTGAAAAAGGGATTTTTTCTCAATTAAATGTTCTCATTTAAACTATTTAATTAGATTGACATTTTTATTTTCGAACCAAGCTGGAGCGTGGACTTCACCACCGCCTACGCCAAACCGTAAAATATAAATAATTGCTTTTTATAGATTCTAGACTTTAAAACTGCATAAGGGCACAACATAAAACTAATAAATGGCTCTAGGTTTGTCGATTAATTTGCAATTCCTTAGTAGCCAATAAAAAGTCAGTTTAATAAAATATAAGCTGTTTCCGAATAAGAAAATAAAACTGAGGGGAAAAAAAGTTCGTGGAAGAAGGACGAGAAGAATATGAACATTAGTATGTACTAAAAGAAAACTACAGGAAGATACATTTCTATAGAGAAATTCTAAATTTGCTTTAAGTGATTCAGACGACTTCGCTTCTCTGTTAAACTGTCGAATGAAAGTACATATTACATAAATGTTAATCAGAAAGAAGATTAAAAGTATATACAAGAAATATAAAAACTTTTGGAAATAGGCTGATTTCTATAACCATTCATAGAGACCATTTCGAAGGACAAGGTTGTTTGAACTGTTATTTCGAGGGAAAATTTAAATAAAACTTATTCACGATCATAATAATTTTCTTTTGTATATCTTCTGTATACATACATCCTGTACTTTGAAACAAAAAGTGCTAATGTCTAAAATTACGAAACCTGAGTGAACTACAAGGTAATCATTAATTGTTGAAGGAGAAAACAACCTGTAAATATTTTGTCAACGAAATGATCTATGGGAACTGACTAATTATTGGAAGATATATACTAGTTATGTTTCTTCCAATATGTATTCGTCTATTGAAGAAAAACAAGTCTTTAAAATTATTTCACATGGCCACCTATCACATGACAAACATCAACCATACAATATGTACGATTGGTACGTAACATAGAACGCAATTTAAACTGCCTTTAAATAGTTTATCTAAAGCAATGAATCAATGAGGAGATAAGAGAAGTTGATGAAAGGGATATTAAAGAGGAATAGTGAGAGACTTAGGCACTACGTATATGATAGTGTGTGCTATTTAGATGGCCGTGATAAGAGCGCAGCTGCCCAGCCCCAGGGGTGAACTGGATCAGCGAGGACCACGGAACTAGAACAGGGATGTTCCTCCATAGCTAAATATAAAATCTATCTCTTCCAAAAAATCTGATCACACCATCGGAAGCAGCATAATATTCTCCATCAGTCTAAAGGATTAATACAAGTTTTTTAGCTGGAAAAATCCAGCTCTTTTGTGACCTTAAGATTTATAGGAGGACTTGTTCGTGGGAACATTTACTCAGAACGGAAATCAGTCTCCACAGGAGAAATTAGTCTCCATGAAAACCTTTGCAATTTATAAATTTATTTTGTGCACTTATTTGGGATGGGCCAGTTGGCAAACACGTTAGGAAATACGCGTTGCCCCTGACAAGATATCAAGTTCGAAACCCGGAGTCTGGGAAATTCAATAATACTCGGCATCAATTCCCCACCCTCTCCCCTGGCCCGGGAAACCCCGTATATCCTATCCTGCGAGGAAGGGGAGGACAAAAAAAAGTACTGCAAAAGTCGTACTTCGAGTGCCATCTGATTTCGCCTAAGGCTAGGCGCACTCGCGACCCAGTGTAATTTTTTGTGTTTAATTACACTGGTCGACAAGGTTTTTTTCACAAGAGATCTGAATAGTGAATCTAGTGGCATTTTCCATCCTGAATTCAGATATGTAGTCAGAATTTTCCCATCAGGCATAGTTTTTCTGTAAAAGCTACTTTTCAAAATATGATTTTAGCGTTTTCTTTGACCTGTCATAGGAACCGTTACCTCATATGTAGCTTTTTACTCAAGCCGTATTATTGAAATTATTTGCAATGTCATGCTGAAGCGCAATAAAACATGACTATGCAGGTTCATTGTTGTTGTTGTTTAGATATGTTCAGACCTCTTTGGCATTGTGATGTGTCAGTATTGAGCTGACTGTGAGATTGTTGAGTAGTGAAATATTTCCTTCCTTTCTGTTTATAAGTGTATTGTGTATGTTGTGCATGTTGTATTTCTGTGCTTTATTTTTTCATCATGCCAAGAAATTGTGTAAATCATGCAGATAATTTCTGCTATATTTGTGGTGAGCTGACCTTCAAGTCTCAGAGGCGAAATTTGACCCCACTTGTAAAGAAGTGTTATAAACTTTACTTTGGCTGTTGGTGATTTTGATAAGAGCTGGGCCCCAAATACATGCTGTGTTTCGTGTGTTAGACTGCTGACTGGGTGGAAAAATGGTACACATCATATGCCATTTGCAATTCCCATGATTTGGAGGGAACCGAAGGATCATTTAACTGACTGTTATTTTTGTTTGACAAATATTAAAGGAATCACATCTAAAACAAAATATACAGTTAGGTATCCGAATTTGCAATCTGCAATGAGACCTGTCTTACACAGTGAAGAGTTCCCCGTACCAGTATATGCAGATACAACCTTAAGTGATAACTCTGGTTCTGACCTGACTGAAACTCCAAATGATTCAGATGAAAATAAAAATGATCTTACATTTGAAGCCAGTAGCTGTTCATCAGAACCATACTTTCCCAATCAGCAAGACCTTAGTGACCTGATTCGCGATTTAAATCTGTCTAAACAGCAAGCGGAAGTTTTAGCTTTCAGACTCAAAGGGTGGAATCTACTCCAAAAAGATGTAAGAATTAGTAGATATCGTAGCCGCCATAGTGTTTTCAAAGTATACTTCTCTGAAGAAAATGGTATTGTGTTTTGTAATAATATTTGTTCAGTTATGGAAACTCTTGGGCTTCAACACCGGCCAGATGAGTGGCGATTGTTCATAGACTTTAAAGTAAGTTTGAAGGCTGTGCTGCTACATATTGGCAATAAACTTCCATCAATACCGGTAGCGCATGCCGCTGATATGAAAGAGACATATGAAAATATGAAACTAGTTTTAGAGAAAATACAATATGGAAAATATGAATGGAATATCTGTGGTTATTTAAAGGTCATTGCTTTATCGCTTGTTTTGCAACTTGGGTTCACCAAATTTTGCTGTTTTTTGTGCGAGTGGGACAGCAGAGATAAGAAGTCTCACTACGTTAGAAAGTCATGGCCAAAACGTGAATCTCTTATCCCTGGCCAGAAAAATGTGGCATGTGTCCCTTTAGTGAAGCCTGAAAAAATATTTTTACCTCCATTGCATATTAAGTTAGGAGTTATGAAAAATTTCGTCAAAGCTATGGATAAACTTTCTGATGGATTCTTGTACTCATGAAATCGAAATTCCCCAAAGTCAGTGATGCTAAATTGAAAGAAGGAGTTTTTATAGGACCACAAATCCGATCATTAATGGCTGATGAACATTTCGAGGGACTGTTAAATCCACTGGAGAAAGCAGCCTGGCAGTCTTTCAAAATTTATGTTGCAATTTTCTTAGAAACCATAAAGCAGAAAACTATCGTGACATAGTGGCTGATCTTCTGCATTCTTATAAAGCTATGGGATGCAACATGTCTTTAAAAATTCACTTCTTGGACTCTCACTTGGACTTCTTCCCCGAAAACCTTGGAGCTGTCAGCGATGAACACGGTGAGCGTTTTCATCAGCAAATTTCTACAATAGATAAGAGGTACCAAGGCAAGTGGAGTTCCAATATGCTGGCTGACTACTGTTGCACTAAAATGAGAGACGTTTCAGATGCAAAATATACCCGAAAATCACTATCTACCACTTTCTAGGTAAGTCAGAATCAGTAGTTATTATTTTGAGTTAGATAGCTAGTTACGGATTTTTTGGAATAGTATAAAAAATTCAAATGAATATCACACAAAACTCCTGCCCGATGGGGAAAAACTGTAACTATATTTGAATTCAGCACGAAAAATACTTTTAGAATCTGTTATTTTAATTCTTGTGAAAGAAAAAAAGTTAAATTTTGTCGACCAGTGTTATTGGAAGGAAAATTTAAATTGGTATTATTTTCATTTATAAAACCTTTTTCGCATTATATTTTACATTTTTCCTATTGCCAGATGTCATAAGATCAATTGAACACAGCCAATCATCACCTTCAAATTATTTTTACTGGTATGTTTCTTCTTTTCAATCAGCTGCTGACATAAGTCTTCTTTCAGGACACTTCTTTTGATAAAAAATCTCAAAATCGTAAAAAAAAAAAATGTTGACACGATTTTCGCTGTTACATTTCTTCTGTATCAAAAATCAAATATACGACTCATAAGGTCATCTCGTAACTTTCATGACAGACTTATATTACTCTAAATTCCAACCCTTATAATCCGCCAAGAAGACTGTTAAGGCGTGGGCCACGAGAATTTTTGCATTAAACCATTATTCATTTTCTTTTACGTTTATCAATTCATATTTCTTCTTAAATAATAAACCCTTTCTTATAAATTACGATTTTTAAAATGAAAAATTACTAGATAGTAATTTTTATTATTTGAACAATTTTTCTTCAGTTAGTCTGGTCAATCATTCACATAATCCGTTAGGAGTTCAAATATCAAGTTATTTACCCCAAATAAGTTCCTACTTGCCTTTCCCCATTTCTATGAACCACAGATTAAATCAAACCTTTTATTAGTGAGTCAAACCATCACAAAATTTGGTCATAATTCGAAGATTGTATAATGGGTTAGAAACGCACTATGTGACTCACTCAAAGTACTAGCGAACAACAGTACATGAAACAATAGATAACTGAGGAATAATAATTAATTATATTCCGATTCAAGGGCCTGCTCATACAAATATATACAATACAATACAAATAAAATACAAATAAAAATGAGAAATTATTCGTAGTGCTTACTTCCTGCTAAGACTTCGGTTTTTGAAGTATCAGGGGATTTGATAAAATATATATTAAAATAATTACTTAGACAGAAAGGTACTTGGAAAAATTTATCTTTTATTTTAACATATGGAAGATGTTTGTTTTTTTGTTTTTTTTGTTTTGTTTTTCGGTTGGCGCATTAGGCCTAATGAGACCTTTGGCCGCGCAGTGTGGTCTTCTTGCAGATATTTATGTTGCTTGAAGGAGCGCAGATAGCCTGGAGGGGGTAGCCCAACCTCACGTTGCTGCAAGCCATGGTTACCATGGTCCAGCGGCAGACTGTCCATAGCTCCATACCAATCCCATTGGGGCCAATTTGGCAGTGTCCTTCCCACCGATGGCGTCAGCTCTCTCGGGTTCAAGGACAGTGACAAACCGGTCTAGGTCCAAGGATTATGGTAGCCAAGAGTCAGCAGGCCCCGAGGACCTATATTTCTTTCCCTGAAGCATACCGTCCTTGTACCAAACCTCCGGGCGGTCACTGATATCCTGGAAAACCACGCCGCGATTCTCGATGTAATACACGGGGAAGGTACATCACTCCTACGCCCTGTCGGTGTGAGTCGCCTCCAGTAGGCTGACGGGTCTCACATACCCGGGGGTGGGGGTAGGCTTGGACTGCGTGGCGTTCATTGGCGGGTGGTCACCCGAAAGGAGCGGTCACCCATCCAATTACTTACCACGCTCGACGTTGCTTAACTTTGTTTACCTATTGCAAGCGCCTTTGTCCACTCGGCCATCCCGGCCAGATGTTTGTTTAATTAGTTCAAAATGGTTAATACTTCAAAAACCGAAGTCTTAGCAGGCAGTGATTCAAATGGCGTGACACTTGACCACACTTTCAGGCGTATGCAGTTATGCTTATTTTATTTCTATTACCAATCGTATATTTTCATGTTCAATACGCTTAGAAAGATTAAATAAATCATAATTTCATCATATAAGAAAATATTTTTGATTTGATAATATTTTGATACTTTTCAACACCCGTAGGGTCCAGGTTCATTTCTCATATTCTTTGTTAAAAAGGAATTAATTTGCTTATTGTTAAGAACAAAGGGCTTATGTTAATGACAAAAGAGAAAAAAAGATTAGGCACCAAGAGCTTTAATGGACTTCAAATAAATAAAAAATATTTTGTTTAAGTTTGTATTTTACTATATTGAATAGTCCCTTATGAGATGAAATAGTGATGAATAAATAAATAATTAGACAGGATTTAAAATGATTCTTCAAAACTTTGGAAACATTTCCTGTAAACTTCAAATTCCAAGACTTAAGCCCTTTTGCCCAGACATCAGTGATTTAAATCTATAGTGTTAAATAATATTCAATAAAACAAAATGGTCATGGTATTATTGATTAAAGTATTTCTATCTTATCTAAAAGTATTACTCTACAAAGTCTGTCATACCAATCAAAAGATCGAGGAATTTCCAAGAGTTGTAGGAGTTGATCTGAGAGGTGATAAAGATGTGTGTTGATAACGAATGGAAGCACTCTTCAATCAAAGAAACATGGAAGACTGAGGACCACCTGGACAACGCCTTACGTCTGAATAATTTGTTGAGTCTAAACCTCCAACAGTAAAAGGTGCAAAAAATAATCATGGTTTCTCCATTTTATTTTTCCGCTAGTATATTCCTGTTTTTGAAACCTGTGTTCGTAGGCTTAAGGTAAGATAAGTCCTTTTTATACTGTAAAATGACTAAAAACTCGTTTCATTCAAATTACCTTAAGCTAACGGTATGAATTGATATTAATACTTTCTGTACCTACTATTTATTATGAGCTTATTAAATCTTTCTAAGTTGCTGACAGCTAAGGGGACAGATGGTCACAGGGCACGCAGAGCTCCGCTACACAATGCCCGACGGAGGAAGAATGAGTACGAGTATATCCTACATCCGCAGAGAGACTCTCCATTGTTCTTGGGAAGGTGGAAAATATGACAATGATGGTGGGGTGCGGCAAAGATCACTTCATAACACCAAGTGCACCCACCCACCACTACTTCAAATCTAATCAATTGCGAGGACTAGAATCAGTAATCATCGGTAATTATGGGAGCAATCATAGATTTAATGCTCTAATCATTACTCAGATAATCACTTGGAGTAATAACTCATAATTTTCCAGTCATTAGTCAATCTTATGCATGGCATATTTTTACATTGAGCAGTTTTCAGACCGAGTCAAAATTCTTATTCTTCTTTAATCATCATTTTCAATAACTTTCCATATTCTGGAATAGTTTGTGCACTGAATGTGTTCACTATTTGGAGTACCTCGCGGTTGAAACCACTGGGTGGTACTTTGTTATACGTTGTTAACTACTTGGTGGTTAAAACCAAGTTAAGATCAGACTATACATATAAAGCAACAAATATTAACATGAGTGAAAAAAACTTCAATAGATTGACGTGCGAAACAAACACGCATTAGGCTCAAAAGAACACTGAATAAAACGTTGGACGATTTGAAGGTTAGTAGACAGCTGCACGCAGTTCTAGCACTAATTGGTATATATATTTATATATATATATATATCCATATTTGAGCTACTATGGAAACCTAAATATCCTTATAGATTAATCTCCATAATAGATGAGTTTCAGTCAAAATCGATAGGAAAATAAATTATGAAAATATTATTCTTATTATAATATTCTTATTATAATATTATTCTTATATGAAACAAATTATTCTGCAAACAAAGACATGGACAATATAGCCTAATACCACAGATTATTTCCACCAGGGATCAGCTTACGACATTAGCACTTAGGAACAAATACTTATATTCACCAAAGAACGGACTAAGTTAAAGACTACCGCGCAGATTTGTTTAGTATGAATAGATTATTATTTTGCAGAGGGAAAGTCACGTTACCAAAATATATTTTAGGTCTATAATAGCAATATTGAACATAATTCATAACTTATTAATTGCATAAATTAACTGAATGAGGAATTTTAAAATATGCATGAAGTATCACGGCTTGTGGTTTGTTTTCTGTATCTTAACCATAATACAAATATAAAAATTAAACATATAAGCCACTACTACATGTCCAGCCCCTTTACAAGTATAATTGGGTAAAACCTTCGCTCAAAATTATCGCGGTAACATTCGTCTCACCACTTCGTTAAAACTTGGTTGTATCATGTTTTAAGCCAATCACATTTTATCACTTGATAAAATGATGAACAAACAAGCCAATACTGTGTTTCTAAGAAGTTAACTAACCATAATTTTACAAACCTAGAACGAATAAAACGAGCAACTAGGAAGTATTCGGCCCCATCTTAACGATATGATTAATGATTGTATAAACATTAAAACATAAAAATATTTTTTATCGCTCTAAGTAATAATCAACCTGAGTGGGACGCTGCCATTAATGCTGAACTTAAGAGCTTATTCTTTGTTAATTTGAACTATTTATTATTATTTTTATGTGTCTTAAATTATTTCTGATCGTTACTAGGTGTTAAGTTGATTATTCAATTATCCATCATTCATCAGTAAAATAATGCAAACGCACCTATATGGGCGTACCCAGCAGGAGGCAGGAGGGGGGGGCAGCTGCCCCCCCTGGAAGGCTGGATGCAATAATTTTTTAAGCCGGGAAGCAGTAATAGAAAAAAAAAATTAAGCTAATAATTGTTATAACTTAGTTGATAAAGCACTGCTGTAATTATACATAATTTTGGTTTCATTCACCTTTTCCGCGGTTAGATGTTACAACCTGAACGACCATAGCTTGCCCCCCCCCCCCTAGTTTTGATCCTGGGTACGCCCTTGCGCACCTATAATAAGCATTCCTGTAAAGACCGCTCATGATGTCCTACAAATTAAGATTCCACATTCCTTGATAGAATGCAGCTTTCTTTCTTTTTTTTATTATTATTATTATTATTATTATTATTACAATCATCGCGAATTATAAGGACCTGTATATTTATACGTGAGGCTGTTGTGGCAGTGTGAAAGTAGAGAGATAAAAACAAACGAGGTGAATGGTCCAACGGATGATGGGGAATAGGGTCTCTGGGTCACAGCCCTGGAAAGCAGTTTGTTCCGACTCCACCTTCAGCAAGTTAGCAGCGCTCTTCAAAGTGTTAAATGAAAATAACCTAATGTTCAATAATGACATCCAAACCAATAAAAAAACCATAATCGATAGATTTACATGTAGACTGCACATGAGTGCTTTCGGGTTGAAAATTTCAACCTGAAACCCTATCGCCATAAAGGATGATTAATGGAGGCGTCTACCTTGATGACAGTCTAACATAAAATGTTTCTTCTTGAAGTGCTAAGCCCAGCATGTATTAAGAGCACCTGGCAATGTTTTAATACCAAATCATTCAAAAATATTTGCCATAATTGTAGTTCATTGCTTCCATTACAGAAATAAAAAATACAATAAAAAAAATCTGTAGCCATGTCATCCATCTGACGCAACGTTAACATGCCTCTCTTTCCAAATATTTCTTGTAGCAATAACTTTTTTTTTTAGGAACAGATCTTTGGATGTTCTTAGCACATGCAGACTGAGTTTGGGCCACCGGTGGTAAACGCCGGTTAAATCAATATTGAATATAGAAACAAATTTAATGCAACAGAAGTAAAAAAATTTAAGCATTGTAGAGACCGAATAAAAATAAAAACAGAAAAAAAAAGAGAGATAAATTGACTTATAAATAAATTAAGATGAATTGATTGAATAAATTGAAATAGAAAATAAAATTTGTAGTTTTCTTAGTGTTTTTACTAATAAAAAGCATTGGCAGATCCAGGATGAGGAGGCTGTGAAGCTGCAGGCCTACCCCCTCCCCCCCCACTGGAACAGGAGATACTCAGGAACAGTTTCAGAAAGCTGTTATTTTCCAGTCTTTCTTCTCCACAGATACTATGATCCCAGGCCGCTTCAGTAGTCATCAAGCGTATAGGTGGCGGGATAGCCGAGTGGGCAAACGAAAAAAATATTAGAAATACACGTTGCCCATGGCAACGTCTGTTTGGAAACATGAAGATAGCAAGTTCAAAACCCGGAGGCAAGGGAAAAATTTAATTAATCTCGACATCAATCCCCCACCCTCTCTCCCATTACCCGGGAAACCCCGTATAGCCTACAAGGCGAGGAAGGGGATGAAAAAAAAAAAGGAAAAAAGTTATCAAGCGTATGATTTTTCTCTCACATCTTTAAATACTTCAGTCAAGGGTGCTGGTCAGCATCCAGATCTCGCAAACGATTTCCAGGTGATCTTAATTTTTAGGAGTTTAATAGTTTGAGTAGGAAAGATAGAAGAAAGCAGTTTTCACTATTTATTCGCTGGAATATATCTGACACCTCGTCATTTGTCAATGATTAGCTCTCTGGTCAGATCCTGTCTTTTGGATTTTTTGTTGATTAATTTCATTTATTTCGTTAATCTAAACTTGCTATCAGGTCAATTTAGTCTGCTCCTTTTTTCAGGATTTTTCATGTATCTTAAATGTCTAAATCCTATTTCCTTTTTAACACCTAAAAATTAAGATCATCTGGAAATCGGTTGCGAGATCTGGATGCTGACCAGCACCCTTGATTGAAGTATTTAAAGATGTGAGAGAAAAATCATACGCTTGATAACTTTTTTTTTCATATATCTGACACACTCGTCAATGATTATCTCTCTGGTCAAATCCTGTCTTTTGGATTTTTTGTTGATTAATTTCATTTCTTTTGTTAATCTAAACTTGCTATCAGGTCCATTTAGTCTGCTCCTTTTTTCAGGGTTTTTCATTTATCTAAAATGTCTAAATCCTATTTCCTTTGGACCAAATAGAGGGAAAGTTGAGTTAAAGATGAACGTATCAATCAAACAACAAAATGTATACATAATTTAGTATTGGTGGATAGATATTCGCATCGTTCATTTTTCATTTGAATCTACTTCGTCAACCTTGTCCAAGTAGCAAACAAAGAGTTATAATTCGCTTCGGACCATGCTTCTAGTAGTTAAAATTAGCTGTTACAACGAAATACTACATCGGAAAATTGTACGGATAGTACTAAATACAGTAAGTGTAATCATTAGAGAGGGTATAATAGGGCCAGAAATAAAGTACTGAGGACCGCAGCACGTGCCCTGATTCACTATCCTCAGCGTTGTTTACATTCCTGTCGTCATGGGAACCGAAGCCACTACTCCACTCTGGGTTTATTTTCAGAAATGCTCTTGTTTATCTATCCTCAGGGCTATATTGTTCCTGTTTAAATATCATAAATAGGTTTTTTTTTTACGAGCAGTAACAAAATATTAGTCTAAAAATACTTCAGGAGAGAAAGGATTGGATTACAGACTAACAGTACTTTCTACAGAAACGTACCAGAACTGTCACGACTGAACAAGTTTTCAATCTCGTGTGCAAGTAACTCCGAGATTAAACGATAAAACTGAACTTTTATTTGAGCCCTACTTAGAAAAATAAACCTTGATACAATAAAGCATGTTTTAATGATGCAGTGAACAGCTAACTAGCTAAACCGTCCCTTCTTTATGCAGCAAGAGGAAGTTACATTAATGGTATCACCTGTATCAATGGAACTTCTTTCCAAGATGCAAGATAAAAAATAAAAGTAATTACTTAATTAAAAAATAAACATTAATTTTCAGTATTTTCCATCAAAATACATTTGGCAATTCTACCTCTATTTAGAAGTAAAATAATTCCAGATCTTACAACCTCAATTTAGATTAGAATAGAATAAAGGCTTAAAAAATCCGAAGCCTCGATACCAATCGCTCCTTGCGCACCTCCATCCACCTCCTCCCTTCCAATCCAAACTCCCCAAGATCAGCCGAAATCCTCCCACCTTCGCTTAGGCCTACCCCTCGGACGTTTTCAAGACAGCAAAGATCAATCTTTTAGGTATTCTTTCGCAACTAAGAATCGCAATTTTACACGCCCACTTTAACCGACGCGCAGCTATAACTTCTGTTACATTTACCGGGTAAAGTTCACGCTATATTGCAATGTGTAGCCTTTAAATTATGTTAGATCATACTTCTTCGGTCCAAATATTACACGGTAGTTTATTGTAAAGCTCATCCCTTACTGTGAGCGACCATGTTTCACCACCGTACAGAAACGCCGGGAGAATTATAGTTTTGAAATTCTAATTTTTGAATTTGGAGACAGAAGGCGTTAGCTAAGTAGTTATGCAACCCTACAAATAAAAAGAATTTCCCACCTTTAGCCTAGCCTTAAAATCCTCTTCAATTTCGTTCTTTTCTAGTTATTTAGATCCTAAATATCTATTTCACCACGGCTTCAAACATTTCCTACTCTACTGACGTTACAGTTTCTACTGCTAACAATATATATTAACAAATTGAGGCTTATTTATTTGTTCACTTTTTAAATTTATACATTACATTAATCCATTGACACCTTGATACCTTCGGAAAATAAGGTTCCCGAAGGGCAATTATTTTAATACATCGATCAAATATTTTTGTCATACATAAACATGGAAAGAGAAAGAAACACAAAAAATTAATTTCTACCTTTGGGACGAAATGCGTTAAGAACTGTTTATGAAGTAGCTGACACATGGTTCATTTATGTATTCATGTTATACTTCAGAAGAATTCATGCATGGTACACGAGAGAAGTGGCTGCCGGAGAAATAACAGAAAGAAAACATTGACAAACAATGTAAATAAAAGGTAAGCAATTAGAACCATTCTCTTTGTTTTGTGAGATAACAGAACAATGAATCATTTATTCGCTTTAACCTCGCACAAGTTCTACCATTTTCCCAGAGACGGTTCTCACGTCATTATTGCATGAGAATAGTTCATAAAAATAATGAAAACTATCAATTTAAAGTATTCATTAAAGCAAAGATCAATACATTTGTGAGTTAGTAAAAACATAAATATGCAGCAACGAACTGGCTTCCGTTCTTAAATATTCAGCTAAAAAAATGTTGCACACAACTATCACTTACCAACCTGTTTGGAATAGACACCGACGTGTTTTGATAATAGTGTAAACGCAATTCAGAAAATTCATAGAAAATAGCTTTATCCAGATTTATTTATTTATTTTTGTTTGTTATTTTCCGTAAGGTACAGAGTATTATAATTATTGCAAACATTTAAAGTCTTCAGTAATTTTCGTTTCATTATTATGTATTATTTTTTTTTTGGAGGGGCGGGGGAATCCAGCTTTCATCAATAGTCGAGTTTTTTTTAAAAATAAAAACACAGTGAATGATAATGGTATAATACCGATGATAAATCGGTAGAAAGGGTTCGAAGAAAATAGGAACTCAGTTTTCGAATTTTAGCCTCCACTGCCTTTCCAGAAACCGACGAAGATGATATTTTGTGATTGCTCCAGCAAAAAACCTACGTTTACTCTATTTTGAACAAATTTTCGCAGTCACATCGCGGGACTCAAAGACTATTTGAGGTTGTCTTTTCACACACACCCACATAGACCAATTTGCGGGACTTCTTTATGGACTCGGGGGACCTCAAAAATGTTTTTCCGTTGAAAACCGGAAGTCGTAATTTTTCACGATCGCAATACTTTCCCTTACTATGTATTTCACATTTAGGTAAGTGAAAGTAATGAAAATGAGTACTGCATTTAAGTTTAAGAAAATTAAACATACCTTGAATTACCAATCTATCATTGCCAAATTGGGGAGGCGGATAATTCACGATACCTAAAAAGTGCAAGTTACTTTTCCTATTGAAAAAGAAATAAAAAATCAGAGGAGAGGTCAAATATCATTATAGCAAGAAAAAAAAAACGACCCTTAAAGGTGGTTTTTAGAATTAGAGTTTACTAAATAGTACACTATATTTTTAATCTAATAAAAAAAAAAAGTCTTATAATAATATATTGAAAAAATATTAATACCAATGATGCGTAATCGCATCTCTTGGGCAAAATGGATTTATCTACTTTTTTCGAGTTTTTACTAACTCGAATACTCTTATAATTGTACTGAATAAAATAAATTCGTTAGTTAAATATACAAACCAAACTGCATCATAAATCAAAACTTCAATTACAGTTACACCTTAATTACAGTTTATAAAAATATTTTAAAAATCATGTCAAACGAATAATATAAAGATGATGGTGGAAGATAGTTAACCGTAGATGTAATGAAGTCCTAGGTGGTTGGGGGTACGGTCAAATAAGTAGCAAATAAGGCTTTTGTCTTCCTATTGTCAAAGAGGCCTGATAATCTAAAATTTGGGTCGAAACGTCGGCTAGAAAAAAATATGTAATTCTTACATATTTGTGCTAATTATTTTGACAGCAACCCCAACGATTTCCTCTTCGAATAAAATCAGTTTTTTTATTTCATAAAAAATTAAAAAAATCATAAATTCAAGTAATTACTTAGACAATGGGCCACTTTAATAATTAAATTCCTTGATGAAAAAAAGGAACAAAATTTTCCAAATTTCTAATCAATAAAATATAGTTTAGTTTAGTTGCTACTAATCTAATTCGTAAACTTATCAAGAAAGAAAACAAATAACTACGCCAGAGCAGTATTCCAGCAACGTCGTTCATGGAATGGCAAGGTACATAAATATTACAAATGACGAAAAACAGGTTTAGACTGACATATTTTGACCGAACATATTGTCCCGACACAATATAATTGATAAGTAAAGATTCTGGCTTTTGAAGAAAGAGTCATCATTTAGGTTAATTATGTAAAGATTTTTTTTAAATGATATAAAAAAACCTGTACCACTACAACCCATGAAGGATCTTGGGTGCAGTACTGCGTAAGGAAGTACTGTTTCTTGGTCAGCGGTCATGCAAAGAGGTGATTTGACTGTGATCACGCTCAAGCGTTAGGGTTTTTCCCCTTAATTTTTCAATTAAGAGAACCCAAATTTTAGAGGCTGGTTTTGCCCCAGAAGAGTCTCTCGGGCACAAAATATTAAAGATATCCTGCGCCAATTAAATGATATTTTATTATATTATTATTCAAAACACTGCTTGCCCCTTTATGTTGCATAAGATGAGAATAGTGAATTGAAGTAAAAAAAAAACAGGAACAATAATGTGTCAATTATTATTCATCCACTATACAACCTGGACGAACAATAAGAATTTCTATAAACTACGATCAACTTATCAAAAATCTAATCTCAGCTTATGAATGGACTATTGTAAACCCATTTACAATAAAGCACCCACGGGCGCGGTCACTTGTGAATAGCCCCATCAACTATATTAGCCCAGTCATCTGAATTCCATAATATTTAATTTCAATACAATAAAAAAAAAATCAAAAGAAATCCATTTCATCATTATCACCTAATTTTGTATAATAATAATATTTTTTTCAAACCTAAATGCACTTTAATGCATTTTTAAATTAAATGCAAAAATATTAGTGTACATAAGAGACGAAAATGCGTATGAAATCAAAATCATTGTTATTATTACGTAACATTGTTTTGTTTTTTTCAGAAAAGTATACCTAAATGCATGTCTTTCATATAAAATTGGTAAAATACAAACAATTGGTATATTTAAAAAAATAAATTTAACCTTTTATGAAGAAAAAAATATTAATAAGATAACATGAAAAAAATAAAAATGCATAAAACTGAAAGAAAGAGAAAAAATAGGCTACTTTTTGTTGTTTATAATATTATAATTCTAATCTATAAGTTATGGATATTTTTTTGTAATTAATAGATTAGCAATGCCCAAATTGATAGTAGACAAAATGTCTGGGATTGGAAGTAAATCCGAGCTCAAAAACCTAACGTTTTTTCAATTATTAATCAATAATTTGTAATAAGATACAAATAAGATAACCAAAATAAATTCTAAATCTGACAAATCATCTTCATTAGTGAAAAAACTCATTTGTTCAATTCAGATATCAACCCACTTATGATTTTAATTATGACCAAACAGAAGACCTATGGAATATGTCCATAAAGATACGAGAAATTAAGTACATATGTTAATCCAATTTCATAATATATCAGAATTACATCATTTTCTATTAGATCATTTACCAATAAAATTACGTTTGACTTAAGCAAAATTGAAATTGTTGTAATAATTAACTTTACGTATGGTTCTTGATATAAATAATTAATGTTACGAAATAAATTCTCTCGATCATCAATTCTATAAAAGAAGAAAATATGTCAACATTTATACTCAATATGATATATAATTTTCTAAAATAACAAATCAAACCTTCACATAGTATCCAGTACGGTAGGCAAGATAATCCAGTTCTGATGGTATGAGATGCGCTGCCTTCAGAATGGTTGGGCTCAGTGAACTTTAAAACATCGCAACAAAACAGTGTGACAGTCGCGTTATCCAGTCAGAGCGGAGAGCGACATTACCCTCCCAACGAACGAAGGGGCACTGCTGGGAGCGAGTGCGGTCTTTGGGGAGGGAGCGGTGGTGGGGGGATCTCTTATCAGAAATATCACTCTATCGATATTCCTCCTAGATACGACTGATAAAGGAACAGGATGTTTCTGATGTTTGATCCTCGGGTCAGGGAAGGGTGGAAAAAAAACACCATTGTGAAACTCGAGAAGAAATTTTTAGGTACAACAAAGAAAAGGGAAAAAGACAAAAAACAATATTGTTTAAAATAATCTGTGATAATAATAAAGGCTTAGTGAACCTGTTACTGTTCGCTGATAACTTCGACACACCAGCCACAACGAATTCCCCCACCTCCGTCTCGGCCACACAGCCAGACTCCACCCACCTCACTAACCTTCAGTTCATTAGTTTGTTATTTAGCCCATCTATTTTCGAATCTCAAACATCAAAAAATATTTGAAACAATTAAATTTTCCTCTTATAGCATCTATCATGGGCGTCACCCCCGGGGGGGAGCAACTACCTAAACTCTAACTGAGACATAAATTGTCAAGTTTAAAGAGACCGAATTCCTTTAAATAAATCGTTGGAGAAAGAATTAAATGTCCCAACAGTCCATGGCATCTATGAATTAAAATGTTAAAGAAAAGAGAAATAGGCTTATCATTGACAACTTGAGAACCTCCAATCATTGACAACTTAATATTTTAAAATAATATCAATAAAATATTAAAAAGAATGATTTATAGTTTGTCATTATCTATTAATTTTAAAAATTATGATTCCAGGAAGGAAGAAAAGAAAAGTTGCATTAATTCTTTTTTTAAAATAGTTTCTTCTTTTCTCTTTATTTGATAACCGTTGCCTGTTTAATTCGATTATTAAAATATTTCACAAATCATCACTATCACGGTCTAAGCGAAGTCCTGCAACGAGAAAATGTTAGGATTGCAAGAAGAAAACTATTTTTTATATTATATGATATGGTGCCCATAGAACAGGGGAAAATGTGAATACAAATTACCTAATTAACATAGATATTTTCAAAACTCTACCTCAATATGAGAAAATAGTATTGGATTGAGGAGATGGTATATCTGACAAGTCGTTCTAATGTGAAGGGAAATGTAAATGAGGCAAAATAAAAAATTATAAATCATTTTATAAAATTTTGCTTAAATCATGTGAGTTTATACAGTTTTAATCAGGGTTTGAAATCGATAATTATTTTTTCCTACATATCATCTAATCATTCTTGATTAATAAATAAAAATTTAAATCGATCTTTGATAATTATTAATTGGATTAAAAATAATGATCACTCATCGAGTGATACGGTATTAAATAAATTATAACGATTAAATTTCGATAAAAAAAATATTGATCAGAAAATAAAAATCGCCTTTTAAAAGCAAATTAATTTATTGCTACATGTGGATTCCAAATGTGGTGCTATTTTGCTTCTAACTTCAATAATGACCGAATTATGGGCCCTCAAATCAGGTAATTGGCTTTGAATCAAAATGGCGGATCACGATAAAGAGGTACTAGGATTGTCTCCGGATGAGCTTAGACCTTTGTGCACAACTGTATTAAAATTTGTAGTAGTAACAAATTGTAGTTTTAAATTGGAGTACTGCGGGCGGACGAATTTTTTTATTCATTTTTCGGATTCTACGCATCTTAAATGTAATGTCAAATTTTAAGGGTGGGGGGGGGGTTGTAAAAAAACCTATTCTTCAGAACATCACAATAATAAACTAAAAAATTATATTTCTGATTTATAAAAGTATTAATCGACAATTATTACTATTTTTAATCGAAAAAATTTAATTCAAAAATAATGATCGGGTTATGATTTTTTTTTACTTTTGATCAAAAATAAAAATCACTCTTTATAAAAACCATCAAATGATTTTTAAAAATTCCAGATAAAAATTTGGATCGGGTTTGATTTTTATTTTTATTTTAATAATTATCGATTTCAAACCCTGGTTTTAATCGAGATGAATATAATGATGTGATGAGAAAAAAAAAAAAAAAAAAACACACAAAAAAGGAAAAACTTATGCATGCTAAAAAAATGTAATTTTTAAGGATATTAAAAAGTACCTATGCTTATATTCTTCCTTAAGATGGCTGATTTCAAACTCTCTGCAGGGCGTTACCATTTTGTAAAGATACTAAGAACTTATGACGACGACAAAGGCAATATAATTGTTTACTTTATTTCTTGTTATAAGGACAAGTAAAATCTAAATTATTATTGTAGTTATGTTATATGTTATTCAGTCAATTGATTATTAAAAATAAAAATGCTCAAAGAATAATTAGTCAATAATTCTCTGCAACAAGCAAATATGATCGCTCTTTCAAGGCCGATTGTGGTTTACAACGTAGAAATATTTCCTTTGGAAAATGAGCAACGATTTGAAATCATACGTATATACTCAAGTTACTGTAAAAAAAAAAAAATAGTATCACAAATATGGTATTGTAAAAATATATATATCTTATTTCCCATTTCCAAACTCGGACCTACATTTTAACTTGATCAAGACAAAATCATTTATAACAGCCTAATAAAAACTGAAATAAAAAACATCGACCAAATCAGTTAAATAAAGAGACCTGATTTTCATATAAGGTTTTTTACAGATCAGTTTATGAACTTACCCGGAATTGTATGGTTTGGTTTTAGTTAAGTGTTGTAACACTGCAATAAAAGGGTCTCTCAGGAGATATGTATATTAAAGTATTCGATGTTGACTCAATTATGTTGCAGACTTGCCACCATCATTTTGTTTTATTTTTTGTTTTATTGAATTTAATTAATAAATTAAATTTATTGAAATATACAAATAACAAAACAGCAAGTAAACATTAGCTGTATACAAAAATTATGTTTTATTAATTGTTATTTTTAATTATTGCAGACAATTAAAATTCTTCCTATAAATAAATAAATAATAAAAAAAAAATTATTGCAGAGATGCATAATAATGACCTTATTTTAAAAAAAGAAGGAAAAATGATTATTTAAATGCAATCTAGTGTATTTAAAGAAAAGAGCTGGAACAAAAAAAAAAACAAAAAAAAAAACATATCAAGCCGAATGAATGAACCATAACATAGTGCTATCTCAAACTAAATTTTTCATTCATTAACCCAACAGTCAAGTAATGGTGGGCTAGTTATTTATTGCAAGGGGGAGAAAATTCCAGCCCTATACCTTCTATATCTCGCCCTTTGGCTAAAAACGGAAACCTTCTTCATGCATAGGGGAGATAGGAATACAAAACCATAAAACTTTCTAGATCCTACCTGGACTTGTTTTTGAGATTTAACGGCACATATAATGTACACTGTGTTTTATAATATATGTATGAGAGACATTGGATTATTTGGAACAGATATAACGTTTGAGAGTTGAGATAGCGGGACCATTTTTACTTTCACTTACCTATATATGAAATATATAGTAAGTGGAAGTATTGCGATCGTGAAAATTTTCGACTTCCGGTTTTCAACGGAAATACACGTTTTGGGACCCCCTGAGTCGAAATGACCAAGTCCCGCGAAATGGTCTGTGTGTGTGTGTGTCTGTGTGTGTGTGTGTGTGTGTGTGTGTGAACAGACTAGCTCAAAAACTATAAACCGTGGGAACCTGAAATTGGGTATTTAGTGTAGGTATATGCCCGCGATGTGACAGCAAAAATTTCATCAAAATTGCTCAACGGGAGGGGGTACTTTATTTAATAACTTTTTACGTTTTTTTCGATTTTCTCTAAAACGGCTCTAACGATTTTGATTAAACTGAGTATTTGATCTATTTATATGCCCCAAATATGACTGTAAAAATTTCATCAAAATTGATTAACCGGAGGGGGGACTTTACTTAATAAATTCTGTATCATTTTCACGTGTTTTTTTTATTTACTCAAAAACGGTTTTAACGATTTTGATCAAACTTGGTATTTGATATATTTATATGCCCGAGATGTGACTGTAAAAATTTCATCAAAATTGATAACCCGGAGGGGGGACTTTACTTAATAAATTTTGTATCATTTTCACAAAAATAAGATATGACTGTAGAAAAATGTGTGACTTTAGGAAATAATAATTAGCAAAACACGTCAATTTCTAATCTAAGTAAGTTGGTAAGTGAAAGTTGTGTGTTGCGCGCACGCACCAGATTTTTTTTTATGGTTTACTTAACCGGTCCTTAGGTTTAAATCAATTGGAATGAATTTCGATAGTTAGTATTAATGAAATTTAGGCTGTAATATTACTGTAATGTGACAGGTTCAGCCAAGTTAGAGTTTCAAGATATTTTATCCACAGTCAGGGGAACATAGAGATACCTACCCACAAAACAAAGAAATAAAACTTAACCTGACTCAGACTAAAGCAAACCTAAACGTGGCTAATCCAAGTTGGCTGAAGAGGAAGGCCACGCACCCAGAAACCAACCACCCCTTAATAATGTATAATAAGATAAGGGGAAGGTCTTGATTCACCGCTCTTATGCTCTATCGATCTAGCCCGCAATGCCGCCTATACAAAAAAATGTTTTAGTTTGTTTTAGAAAATTATTCAAATAGTAATCTAGTACCTAATAAGTACAGGTTATTATAATAAGATACATTATAGTTATTGTAAATACAGATTTTCCGATTGCTTGCAACAAATCGATTCCCAAGCAAATTCTTCAAATTGATATTAGTTTCATAATCGGCGTCTCTTAAACATTGCAGCCGAGCCCAGAATCGTTTTTTATCGGTAAGTTGTCGCAAATTGATAACTGACTACGTCGTCTGACAAATGATACAATTTTTGTATTTAGCACTTTTCATAAACAAGAATAGAATACCCTTGTGTCGATTATATCAAGTAAGTTGTTAAGAATCGATATCTGACTACGTTATCTCAAAATCTATATTATTATCATAATCAGCAACTCGGATAACCCTATAGCCAACCCCGAAATCGATTATAGCATGTAAGTTGTAATAAATCGATCCCTGATAGCGGAATCTCAAAATCGATACCTATCATTTTCATAAACAGAATAGGAACAACCTAATTCTCGACTTTAATATTGTTTCTATCAGATAAGTTAAAATAAATCGACACCTGACCGAGTAACCTTAAAATCTATATTATTTTAATAATTAGCACCCCAAATGACCTTGTAATTGAACTTAAGGTAATTTCATCAGGTAAATTATTATATGCTGTGATGATTTCCATAAAAAGGGTTAAACCAATAATGTATACCAATGTGGAGAAATCCGAAAAAAATTCATGAATTTATTCTGAAATAATTATTTTTTTTAAAAATCACAACTCAATTAGTGAATGTTTCCCTTTTTACATCTTTATTTGTGAATACCTACGGACGTATAAAATGTAAAATCAAAAAATGTATTTAAGATTTTGAAGAAGCTTTACAATAATCACCCAGCCGAAGTTATGCCCAAAGTTGTAGGCATTAAAAAAAATACAAGCTGTTTATAATCTCAGATTTTTTTTTATGTACCTAAATAAAATTATAATAAATAAAATTGGTTAAATCGGTGGCGGTTCGAGGGTCCCACTAAATTTAGAAGAAAAATATGATTAGTGTAATAAATTTAAGCATTTTATAAAAAATTTCTCCTATAGTAGTATGAGTATGAACATATATGAATTAAGAAAGTTTTTATTCTTTTTTTTTTTTTTTAGAAAAACGCGTGCTGTGTGTTTCCTTAACATACGATTATTCTTGTGTTTTTTTAAACAGAAATATCCCCCGCAACTAAATTTTTTCTGTGACTGCACCTAGGCAAGGTTCACGGTAGTCTAAGTTTATGAAGTTCTAAAAAAATAATAAATATGTTATTTGTATTTATAAATATAAATATACCCGACTCTGCCTTTTATAATCTGCCAACAAAAATTGTGAAAATTATAATTATTATTATAATTATTTTTTAATACTGAAGCGGACAATTTAATAGAACGTTCGTAAAAAATATAAAATTAATTAATGCCCAATTTTGCAGATAGTAACATTTTTTTCATCCAGTACAAATGGAGGATTTCGTATCTATTTTTTCTGTTATTGTTTCAAATAAGAACAAAAAAATAACTTTGAGAAGTGAAAAATTTAACAACACATGTATACATAATATCGCTGTTCCAGAAGAACAATGACGTAACTGTAAAATTTTGAATAATTGAGTTTAATTGCTTCATGGTATCACAAAGTCATAAAGTGTAAGGTGGAACACGTAATTGTAGTTCGACTCTTGGCAGCTCCGGCGTAATTGTGTCATTGAAACATCGGCTGTTTGACCCCTCAGGACAGTCAGGAGGTTGTGTTTTTTTGGTCTCCTGTAAAATTTCAGTTTTAGCAGTTGTGTCATTGTTCTTTTGGAACAGCGATATAATAAATGTAATAAAAAAAAAAAAAAACAGATTGCTGCTGCGAAATACTGGTGTTAAATGTTATGTTTCAAGAGAGTAAATGTCATCAATGTTTTTGATATAATAATTGAATATGTTTTATGAGGGACAAACATTTAAATATGTTGGAATCGACTTGAGAGAGAGAATAGAACTAAAAAAAAAATTTTTTATTCAAACGCTTTATATATATAGAGCTAGGAAATAATTTTATTTTCGGATTAACCATGCAGTTAATAATCAACTGCATTTTGTCTCGTACTCTGTAAGCTTTACACAAGTGAAACCACGGACGCAGTTAGGTTTACCATGGAGATGGTAACAATGTTTTTTACTTTCACTTACCTATATATGAAATATATAGTAAGTGGAAGTATTGCGATCGTGAAAAAATTCGACTTCCGGTTTTCAACGGAAATACACGTTTTGGGGTCCCCTGAGTCGAAATGACCAAGTCCCGCGAAATGGTCTGTGTGTGTGTGTGTCTGTGTGAGTGTGTGTGTGTGTGTGTGTGTGTGTGTGTGTGTGTGTATGTGAACAGACTAGCTCAAAAACTATAAACCGTGGGAACCTGAAATTGGGTATTTAGTGTAGGTATATGCCCGCGATGTGACAGCATAAATTTCATCAATATTACTTAAAGGGAGGGGGTACTTTACTTAATAACTTTTTAGGTTTTTTTCGATTTTCTCAAAAACGGCTCTAACGATTTTGACTAAACTGAGTATTTTTTCTATTTATATGCCCGAGATATGACTGTAAAAATTTCATCAAAATTGATTAACCGGAGGGGGGACTTTACTTAATAAATTTTGTAACATTTTCACGTGTTTTTTTTATTTTCTCAAAAACGGCTCTAACGATTTTGATTAAACTTAGTATTTGATCTATTTATATGCCCGAGATATGTCTGTAAAAATTTCATCAAAATTGATCAACCGCAGGGGGCACTTTACTTAATAAATTTTGTATCATTTTTACTTGCTTTTTTTATTTACTCAAAAACGGCTTTCACGATTGTGACCAAACTGGGTATTTGATGTATGTATATGACAAATATGTGATAGCTAACATTTCATCAAAATTGATCAACCGAAGGGGGGACTTTACTTAATAAATTTTGTATCATTTTCACGGGGTTTTTTATTTACTCAAAAACGGCTTTAACGATTAATAAAAATAAGATATGAATTTAGAAAAATGTGTGACTTTGGGAAATGATATTTAACAAAACACGTCAATTTCTTATCTAAGTAAGTTGGTAAGTGAAAGTTGTGTGTTGCGCGCACGCACCAGATTTTTGAACTGGTATTTGAAACTTATTGAGGTAGTTACGTATTATACCGGCAAGCTGCAAACTAACCTTTTACTTTATTATTACCTTACTGCGTTATAAATAGCTGTGGTTCGCGTTTTTATTTTCACTTTTGCTAATCTAAAGCTTTTATTTTGATTGCAAACCTTACTTTTGGATAATGATAGTGTTTTGAAAATAAGCGTTAAATCATTCTATTTTCGTTTATAACATTTTTTTTTTTGAATTTTTATTTCTGATTTATCTAACAATTCAGTGACTAAAAAGTCATACAAATTTGGGGAATGCCGACATCAGAAGTAGGAATTCCCAAATATTGAAAATTTTGGATTAATTCTATCCAGGAAAGTCTGTGAGTACGGGCATGTAATGTCCATTTACTCCGTTGAAAACCAATGGGGATGTAATGTTAAGAATTTTATAATCTAAGTCAGTATTTTTATCGGTACATATTTGTTTAAGGGATTTTAGTAACTATAGTTAGAAATTAATTTTAACGGAGCAGCATAAAATTCCATAATTAGGTACTAGGACAGTGTTTCCCAACCTTTTTTTGGCTCGCGTACCGCTTGGTACACCACACTAAGTTGTACAACTTTGTAAAAATGATTGCATTTCGTGAAATTCGTTATTGAGAGTGTTTTACTTTCTTTGTATCATAAATGGAATGATGGTCCATAAATCAACATTACAATATACGCCCTAAAAGTCGCACCGGATCAAAAGCTCATTGTAAATTATATCTCTCAAACCTTTCAACAACGTCATATTTCAAAAACATGATTTTTAAGGAGATTTAATCTAAAGCTTGAAAGTAACTTAAAGTGTATTCAGAATATATTATTAAGCTTATCATTGAAATTTTTACTCTTTAGCAGACTTTCTAAATATTGACTGAACTTTTCTGTTTGAAGAAGAATAAATGTAAAGTTTAAATTTCACCTAGTAATCGAACTTAATTGATATTAGGTAATTTATTATGTGTTGTGATTTTCATAAAAAGGGTAAAACCAACAATGTATACAAATATGGAAAAATCTGAAAAGAAATTTATAAATTTATTCTGAAATAATTAAATAATTTTTTTATAAAATTCACAAATCAATTTTTAAGAAGCTTTACAATAATCACCCAGCCGAAGTTATGCCCACAGTTGTAGGCAAAAAAAAAAAATACAAACTGTTTACAATCTCAGATATTTTTTTTTATATACCTAAATAAAATTATAATAAATAAAATTGGTAATCTCAGTGGGGGTCCAGATTCACCCTAAATTTAGAAGAAAAATATAACTAGCGTAATTAATTTAAGCATTATATAAAAAAAATCTACTACTGTAGTATTCATGAACATAAATGAATTAAGAAAGTTTTTATTCATTTTTTTTTTTTTAGAAAAATGTGTGCTGTGTGTTTGCTTAATGTATGTTTTTTTTTTAAATAGAAATATGCTCTCAACTAAATTTTTTCCGTGACCGTACCTGGGCAAGGTTCATCGGTCGTCAAAGTTTATGAAGTTATAAGACTAAACAATTAATAAATATGTTTCTTTATAACAGAAATTAGTTTAATCATAGTAATATCTATTTCTTTAAATTAAAATTACTTAAAAATCCTTGGAATCGCCTTAGTGACGTAGGGAGTCAACTAACAATAGCAGACGATTCGTTGCTAATAATTCCCCAATTTCTGAAAACCCGGGAACTCATGCTTGAATAAAAAAATTAATATTACTTAATTTCCATTTCTGACATGGGATAATGGATAAAGATTAGTAGTAGTCAATATTAAATAAGATATTGAAGATATCATAAAAAATAATTTCGTTTTAATCATTATAAATTAATTATATTTTATATTTTACGCCTTATTGCATTATGAAGTTAATCTAGATGGCAACGGCTAGCTTAGTTCTCGCGGGAAAAAACATCATTGAGGAGGGAATGTTGTTAGGTATGGGTACTGGGTTTGTTTGTGTAGTGTGTATACATGAATTGGAATAATATAAATTCTTATTTTAATTGTGCTAACGTTCTTCACTGGTATATGTGAGATATTTTTTCTAATTTTGGTAAGTAATGCTGACCTTCAACTTCAATGTTCAGACTTGTAGGAATGCTTGTTGCTTGGCTTATTCATTGCATTAAAGATTCTTTATTTTTTGGAAAAACGTGTTTTTTCAAAGTTTATTTCTGTTTTTTTACAGTTTTCACATTGTGGTTTAAAATGTCCGCAACAGATGTATCTAATGATGATAGCCTCTGGAACCAGAGTGTTTGTAATAAAAGTTGGGCAGATATTATGGCAGAGGAAGAAGATAAGTTAACCAAATCCAGCAACAGCCCATTGCTTAGGGATTCTACTAATTTTAAGGGAGGTACTTCCATCAAAATAAAGGAAGAACCTCTTGATGAAAATGCTTGTGACGGAACTTTAAACGGAACGAAAGCTATTAAAATTGAACCCAGTGATGTTCTGCCAAACTTTTCTCTATCTTATGTTAAAACGGAACCTACTTCACCTTCATCTGTAAAAGAAAATAAAGTCAATCCAGGTGGTCAAACTAAGGAATTTCTTCAGGAAGATTTAAGTTTAACTAGCCACTTGAATGGTTTCCAACTTGTTAGTCCTTGTAAAACTGAACCTAAAACACCCACTAAAACTCCATCAAAGAATTCTATATCTTACTTCTTAAGATCAGACCGAAAAGATTTAAGCTCTGATTCAAAGGTTATCAAGCGGAAACTGCAGACAGATGATATTAATAATGAAATCAGTGATGAAATGCTTATGCCTAGTCCTAGTAAAATTAGAAAGCAAAACACTCCAATGAAAACACCAACTGATAAATTACTTAATCGTAAAAGAAGTCGAGAAATAACTCCTGGGAAAAGGTTTGTACATTAATTTTGAAATATTCTCATGTCTCCATAAGACCAATTTTAACAATGCAATTTTTGGTTGTTTCAAGTTTAATGATTCACTTTGAATTTAATATGATCTAAAAAAATAATTTGTCCTATTTATGAATTATCTCTTCCAAGCCTATATGTCAGTAATCGATTCAATTGCAAAATCAATAAGATTGTGCTACATCATAATCATGATCTTTCTTTCAGTGATTAGGATCCAGATTCCTTGACATCCACACTATTCTCAGAAAGCATTTTTTAGCAATTTTTATGCTAACTTTAAAGGTTTTCATTCATATTAAAAATATTTAAATCCGTTCAAGTATAGTTGTTTCTGAAATTTTCATCTAGTGCAACCCTTGCACAGAATGCATCCCCCTAGTGGGATTAATTGGGAACCTCATTTATGCAGTTTGAATTTTATTTTCATATTTTTTTATGGTAACCTGTCTTTCTCCTTAAAGGATAACACTGGAAATGCTGTCCCTTTATAGAATTTCGAAACACATATTTTTTAATTTATGGCCCTATGTTTTGCTAATGGTTCTATGGACAGTTTGCAATTTGTGAGTTTTTTTTTTTTTTTTTTAATCAGAATCTTTGTCAAAATTTATAGCACATCCTAAATTAGAGATTTTTTTCTAGAGCTGAGTTATTACTTATTTGAACTTTTTTTTTTATTGGTGAACGCTTTCAACCTAGGAACCACTTGTCCGATGGAACTGTTGCTAAAAGCAAGATGGCACAGAATCTTTTTTTATGAGTAAATTATAAGAGGGCCAGTGATGAGCAATATTTTGTACATCTTGATTTAATTTATCTGTTTTATAAGGTTACTCACCAAATAATTATAGTTAAAGTTTAATTCTCAATTATTGTTTTATCAGAACACCATATCTTTTTTTATCAATTTTGAATTATTTTTAAGATTTCCTTCCCCTACATAGTCAGATCCTCACAAACAAATTTTGATTGTATGTCAATTATGTAAATGCAAGAGTTAAAGTTATTCCCTATTAATAAAAATAATCTTGAAAATTAGACTTTTTAAGTTATTTTTTCTTTTTATCTGCAGTATTATAAAGCATTTTTAAGAAACTAATAACAAACCTCTCTTATTTTTATTTTATTTATAAAAAATATGTGGGCTGTTATCAATTAAAGTATTTTTAATTAATAAAAAAATGTTTTCTTAATTAGTACTAAAACAAAAATTGTATATGTGACCAAAAAGGTATGTGTTTTGATATTGCAATAATTTTATAATTATTGTAAGTATAGAAGTTACTTAGTGTGGCCTAATATTGAAAATATTTTACAGAAGCTCAGAAAAGAAAACACCCCGAGAAATAGAAACTGATCCAGAAGTTTTGGCCAGAAGGCAGAAGCAAATTGACTATGGCAAAAATACTATTGGATATGACAGATACCGGCAGTTGGTTCCAAAGTAAGCTTTTTAAGTATGAAGGTTATCTAATTAATGAGTAAAGATATGTTATGTAAATATTCTGATAATAATTAAAGCCAAGATTCTTGCCTCCAGTCTTAAAAGTCTGGTGCGATGCAAGCAACCTTTTGAGTAGAAACAGATTAGTCATAATTTAGAAAATTCACAGAAAATAGCTTTATCCATATTTACTTACTTATTTTCCTTTGTTATTTTACATAAGGTATAGATTATTATAATTATAGCAAAACTTGAAAGTCTTCATCAATTTTCAATCCATTATTATTTATTTCTTTTTTTAAGGGAGAAAAAAAAATCCTTATTTCATCAATATTCGAGTTTTTTTTTTTTTTAAATGTTAATTGATGGAAGGGGTAGTTACGGTTCACAGGAAATTCAAACTTAGTTTGAATTAGTTAATAAGCCACTAATGCATTTGCAGAATCTGGCAAGACGATCGTTCAGCAAAAACTAACTTATATTTCATTCAGAAATCTATAATGGAACTTAAATTTTAAACTAAAATATAATTTTAAGGATTATATTGTTCCACATGTTAAAAAAAAAAAAAAAAGCTTTAAATATTTTGAGCATTACATGATTTTCTAAGCATTCACAAACTAAAGAACAAATATTGTTCTTATACCTTTGATGTGACAGTGCATATTTCTCTACTTTATTATGAAAAAATAAATTTGTTACCTAAGAAACAAAGGTTTTTTTTTTAAATAGGTATGTTCCAACAAGCATTTAAACCAGGTATACAACTCTTTCCCATGCACATTACGCCTTACTTGTTAACAATGGACTGTTAGTAAAGTACTACACATGTAAAACAGTTGTCAAAGTGTTTTAAGTGCTTGTTGGACATACCTATTATTTTTTTGTAATATAAACAAAACCGAAGGTACTTCGCCATTTAAGCCCTGTCAGAATATTTATATAGTGATCAAACATGGTGAGTTTAATCAAAATTGTTAGAGCCGTTTTTGAGAAAATCTAAAGGGACTCCAAAACTTGTATTTCCATTGTAAACCAGAATTCAAATTTTTTCACAATCACCATACTTTCCCTTATTATATATTTCATATATAGATGAGTGAAAGTAAAAAACGCTATTAAAAAAAAAATAATAATAATTTTTAGCTTTACAAATTTTAATTTGATGTTTCAGAGAGGCCAGGAAAAAAATGCATCCTAGAACACCACCTTTGCATTTGAAATTCAGTCGGCGTGCTTGGGATGGTCTAATCAAAGTTTGGAGGCAAAGGCTTCATTTTTGGGACCCTCCTTCAGAAGGTGGTGGAAACCCTTCCTGGTAAGATTTTTTTTTTTAATTACAAATAATGAAAGAAATATACTGCTAGGATCTTAATGCTTAAGTGGTGCTTTTCTTTTGTTTGAGTTAATAAGAGATGTGCTTTGGGTAAGATTAGATAACAGATAAATTTTAAGGTATATATAAATTCGCTGCTCTCTTAGAATTTAAAAAATATACTTACAGTAAAAAAATATTTCAAAATTTTAGATCTTATTATAGATCATAGTTGTCAGTTAAGAAAGTCGATGCTTACTCTTTTTTTTTTTTTTTTTAACAAGAATTTATTAATTACTGATATTTGAAAATCTATTATAATGTTTTGAGGTCCTATTATTGAGCTAATAGACCTACACCTTTAATATCTGTCCTCAATTGATGATTACTTTTATGTACATACACTGAAATATATTCAATGCGAAACCGCTCAATGAACATGAAATAATAAAACGGTCCTGACAAACAGTGTATTTTCATTCATAATTTTGTTTTCCGCTTAACTTGAAACAAAAATACTTTAACAAAAATAGGTTTAGCTTCTTGGAATAAACAAAATACTAACAACACTTGTGAACATTGAGGTGGGTTTGATTTGAGAGATGCTATGTATGTTTCATATAAAAGACTTAACTTTTAGGATACCAACACGATGAAATACCGACACCAATCAAGATATAAATTACCTTACTCCTTCCTACATACTTTGCTTATTGATTTGATTAAATGCTTGCTTACATAAACATCTTGCACACATATTTAAACAAAAAGTACTGTAATATAAGTAGTATTTTTCAGTTATATACTTTTTTGTAATATCCCCAACATGAAATTCTTTTAACACAAAAATATATTTCAGTCACCTCCCTTTCATGTAAATAAGTTTCCCTGTATTTTAAATTTTTGTAGA
Organism: Aelia acuminata; assembly: GCA_911387785.2. NCBI lineage: Eukaryota > Metazoa > Arthropoda > Insecta > Hemiptera > Pentatomidae > Aelia > Aelia acuminata. The sequence goes on from OU426978.1 coordinate 174,339,555, forward strand.
TTGAAAAATACTATTATTTGATACATATTCAAATGCACAGACCACCTGGCTGATTATTGATTTTGTTTAGGCCTAAAATTTAAGAAATGTAAATAAACAATGAATTTTAGAAAAAAATTCAATTATGAACTTCAGAACAGATTTTTAGAATCCTGGTATGGCATTTAGTAAAAGGGAAGTAACTGTTAGCTCAGATAATGTCTTCACTACAAAATATGAGGAAGGACAGATGATTTGGGTTACAGGTTTTGGAAAAAAAAAAATTTATGTGATGGGAGAATGTATAACATTTCTATGCCATTGTGTAATAATAACCAAGTGGCGATTTGATATTGTTCTTTAACATAATGATCCAGGTTTCAATTGTTAAAAAGAAATAGGGTAGCTAGTATTGATTAATAACTTGAAGCTTCCTACATCCACCTACCAATTTTTGTGGTAAGAGCATCCAAGCTTCTTATTTGTATTGTAGCATTATTGGCAGTCTCTTAATCTGAATAATCTGTTGAATGATGAAAACTCAAGTGAAATGGTCTGGTACAATATTTCAGTGATTTTATATTCAGGAAAAATGGATAACTATTGGTTGAATCTATGCCCAGAAACTTGCAACTAACAATAAGCAATTTTAAGTTCTAAATAATAAGGTAACAGTCAGTATTTTTCGAAAATTCAAATGGTAACTATCAACTTAATTTTAAATAGTTGATAAGTATCCTTCTCTAAATTAGAAAGTAGTTAAAGAAGCAGATGTTTAACACACCAACTTTTTTTAGTTAAAGTAGTTGATCATTTTAATTTATTAAATTATTTTAAAACAATGATTTTTGTATCTTGACAGCCATAAGTCCTTACAGAAATTTTGAGATCTTAGCAGTATTGCCTTGTGTGGAGTTTTGAACTTGATTACATTATATATCATCAATGTGTTGCTTTTATTGCTTGATGCCTACATCTTTTTCATGGTTTTAATTCACCTTAACCTCAAAGAAATTATAATGACTTTTCAGCCTTGAGGGATCTAGTGATATATCAGATACCTCGAGTACAGAAGGATCTCTTCCGAATACTCCAGTACAGGACAAGAAGCGCCAAGATAGGAAAAAATCATGGATTGCAGTCGAGCGTGGATCAAGGCGATCAAACCAACCTGATGATGACGATGACGATGATAACCAAGGATGTACACCTTTACCCCTTGAAGAAAAAATGCATTGAAGGACATTTCATTTTTTAAAGGTCTCCTGTGTGGTGGGACTTTTACCTATCTTGTAACATGGTATGACAATAATTTGGCCTATTTTGGGCTTTCACATTTTATTGAAATTGATTTTCTTTAAGAAATATTTATGTATGCTTAAAGTCTGTACACATATTGAATAGGGTAGATATTTTTTCACCTGTAATATATGAATAGCTTAAATATTTTTGTAGATTTAGACCACTGAACTTATATAATTGTGAACATTAATTAATATAATCTTATTAGTTTGGACTAATATTTTTTTCTGTTTTAATAAGGACAATTTTGTAGTATAATTTTTAGATAATGACTGGGAAGTTAAAGCCCTTATGTTTATAAAATTCATTCAAATGTACCTAATATATACTTGGTGTATATAACATTGGATATTTTGTGCAATAATTAATCCCTCTGGTTTATTTCATTTTATGTTTAAGAATATGTTTTATTATTCTGTTCATCAAAAACCAATTCTGTCAAAATCAACCTATGTTAAAATAAACATCTAATTATTTATAAGTTATTAATTAAATACTGTATAATTGTACATGATATTTTGATAAAAAGTATATTACAGTAAATCTATCTTAGTGCAGAATTTCGTAAAAGTTCCAGTATTGTATCTAATTTTTCATTTTGTTTTACTTCTAGTTCGTGTAACTGTTTTTGAAAATTCTGCTGTAATTTGTCTTCCATTTTCTGTAGACTTTCATCAACATAACTTTTAAAAGTTGAGAAATTTCGAGAATCTTCAGAAATAGAATCTGCATCAGAATGAAAATTTTTATTTAGTGATCCATCAATATCTTGAGCTTTCAAAGTTGAAGGTATGAGGCTTGGCAGATAATCAGATATTCTTTTACTATTATCGCTTACAGGTTTTATATGTGCTATACATTCTCCTTCCATGAATTTCAGTAACATTTGGGGATCCATGCCTGTTGAGGCATACTTATTCGCAGCATATTCCTGCAAGAATTTCTTAAATTTCTCAGCCTTCTCAGTTATGGCAACATTAGAAGATTGAAGTTTTTCATCAATCAGATTATAATCAAAAGTACGTGATTGTGGTGACATTCTTTGCACTATTAATTTGATTCCATACAACCAAAATTCTCTCTTCAATCCTGGGAACTGGAACAAACAAAAAAAGGAGTTATAAAATATTTTACTCTTTTTTTTAAATGGCTTTTAACTTAAAAATAATCAATTTGATTCTGTTCATATTTATATAAATGAAAAGCTATTAAAACCAAAACTTTAATTTTTTTTTTAATCTGTTGACTTCTTTATTGTATTCTATAATGTATGACACTTGAACTTGATAATCACTATTCTATTTAAAAATACATTTGAATTAATAACTTTTGGTGAAATATTGCACAGATGTACAAACATTTAAAAATTTATTTTTCAGAATGTTTAGTCTAATTAAACAATTAACTAACTAAAAAACTCTTCCTTTTCTCTAATTCAAAAATAACTTTTCAAGATAGGAAAAAAATTAGTTCATTAAGTAATTACATTTTCATCTTTTATGTTATGGCATATTAGTGAATACATCTTAATATAATAACAAAATGCTTTTTACAGGATTAAATCGACAGCATAAGGACTTGATTCTATTCTATTCACTGCATTTCTAACATCTCCGCATAATTTTTTTTGTATGTTGAATTGATCAAAAATATTAATAGAAAAATTGATTTCATAAAATTAAAAAAAAAAAAAAATGGCATTGATAAATTGCATACTTAGTTATGCTTTTTATTTTTTAAGTTCTTAATTTATTCTTATTTTTTTTCTTGAACTTCTATAGTAAAAGCAGAATAAATGTGACAAAGGAATAATAAGGCCTATCAAAAAAAAAAAAAGATTTTATTTACATTCAACCAAAGCAAAGGTAATTTTGTTTTTTAAAATAAGCAAAATATTATTTAAAGAAAAACATGCTGCTGATGAATTTTTTAACCAATGTGATAAAAATATCAATTTTGTTAAATATTTTAAATTTTAGGAAAGCTATGAATTATAAATTATTGCATTTGTAATCACAGTTCTGTACATATCTTATTAAAATTTTTTTTTCAATGTTTTGTTTTTATCGAGGCTTTTGATGTATTTTAACCAAGAAGTTAGTGAATAATAAATACAGTGTTCAATATCTTCAGGAGACTAAATTAACCAAATTTCTTTTAGAAGTTGATAAAAATTGGTTAAAACTTTATTGTTTTTTAATCTTCTATGATTTCTGTAATTAAAATTAACCATTTGGCAGCAAAGTAGGTGTGGGGTAAGAGAACGTGTTAGAGCAAGATAGCCTAGCTCCAACAGTGCTCCATTTGTTGAAAACTTTTTATGTTATGCTGTTCAGGTTTTCAATTCTCCTTTTTGATTAGTGATATAGACTGACTAATGTTTATTTTTAGCCATCATTATTATTAATTTTTAATAGTATGATACATATCAGTGCTAAATTGAACAGTACTGGTGATAGGAGGTCATATCGACTTTAAAAAAGAGTCTACAAGACGGTACTCCAACCAGTGGTGATATATGGTAGTGAGGCGTGAACTTGAAAATAAGGAACTTAAGGACCTATACGAGAATCCAGGTTTATTATCCGGTATCAAAAAAGGAAGAATAAAATGATTGTGGCACTTTCATCGGACGGATCAAGGAAGAAACCCTAAGCAAATAATGGAAGAATGCCCAGATGAAAAAAGAGAAAGAGGCAGGTCGAGACTGCGATGGCAGGAAGAAGTAGAGGCAGATCTTTGACTGATGGGAGTGCGGCAAAATCATATCCTATTATTGTAAATGTATTTGATTATTATATTTCATTGAATACTTATATTCCACAAATCAATAATATAAGTAAAAATACATCATATGAAACAGTCCGGATCATAGATGAGGTAGTTCCTTATTATCCCAGGCAATGAAGGCCAAAAATGACCATTTGTCAGGAATAATTAGAGACAAGCTGAATTTTTGCCAGTTGTTAGTACTTACTAAAAGCGGTATTTTCTCAAAATGTTTGCACTTTTTTCAGTTTTTTGGTGATTTTACGAGGAAGAACCAAAACCTTTTCTCGATATTTTTTAGCTAGATAACCTGCAGTATGGGCCCAAAGTAGCAGAGTAGACTAAATAGTTCCTGAGATACAGATTTTGTTAAGTTGGACTAAATTTCCAAACTTGAAATTTGTATGCTTATTTCCATGTCTAATCATATACAATTGTCTTTATATCATCAATAACAAGTCTGATGTGAGTCAGTAAAGTAAATGTTTATCCAATTTTATATTTTGGAGGGGGAAGGTTTCCAGGGGGTAAATCACCAAGGTAGGGAAGGGGAGGAGGAGGTTTATATATTAAAAAAAGTAAAATATTGTACATTGTCGTGTCAAATGATTTACATAAAATTGGAATCGTTACAATTACTGAACTTCGGAAACGCTCATGCTCCAACGCCTGCAACTCGAAGAGGGATACTCCAAATGTGAAAAAAGAGCCCATAATTTTAAAAGTAGCTTACTTCTGAGTAGAGAAACTAATCAAAATGTGAAAGTATTTGTTCTGCATAGTGGCATAGAATTTGCGATATTTTTGGAATGTTTCCAGTTTCTTGCTAACTAAGGATCACACTGTATTGTATTTTAAGAGGATACTATTACAAATGAAATTATATATTTGAAATTAAAATACATTGAGTGGTTTAGCCAACAGCCAAATAAATATTGGTAATTTTTACTACATTTGGGGTAACTCTGGTCATTTTTCATCTTTTTACATCGAAAACAGTTCACAGCAAAGGCAATTTTATTGCTTTCAATATAATACACCATAAAGTTTCACATACAATGAGTTACTTTAAATAAAAATCGGCTAGGTAATTTTTCCGAAATTCCACAATTTTTCACCTATTCAGAGAAAAATGAATTTGGTTCATGTTCCAAAGCCTGCAACTCAAAAACGGATACGGCAGGTGAAAAATGCTCCATACAAAAGTTATAAAAAAGTAAATTCTGTCTTAAACGAGATTATAAATTTAATTTTAGTTTACTCCTGAGTAGAGAAACTAATTAAAACATTAAAATATCAGTTGCGCGAACCTGGTGATATTACTTCATAGTGTGAATTATAAGAAGATATGATAGACAACTATATATAATTCCTTATCTATGTAGCTAGGTTCTAGGAGAAATTAATTATTAATACATTTTGAAGTGGTGTGGATGAAAGGGGGGGGGGAGCGAGAGGTTTTGTGGTAGGAGGGAGGTCACCGTTCACAAACAGACGACTGAAATTGAAATACAAAATTTATTCAACATTTAAAAGTGAAAAGAAAACAGTGAAGTCCATCCATTCATAGTTTACGAGAAACCAACAAAAATCCAAAAAATTGGTGGATTTTACAAAACTTGAAACTTGGTTGTGTACAGTGACCTCCCCCCCTAATTCACCACACCTCTCTAAAATGTTAAAATGGATAAATCTTTACTTCACTGACTCACATCAGACATGTTATTGATAAAATAAAAACAATTGTATATGATTAGACTTGAAAATAAGCAAAAAAATTTTGCTGCCAAGGTCGGAAACTTGGCTTTCTAAGTCGCATCCCATACTACCACTATTTGATGCAACTTAGACCATCCTTAATGACAAAGATAATGGAATAATGAAAATGTTTTTTAAAAAAAAATCAATTTTTAATAAAAAACTATGTGAAAACATTTTTTTCCTTAAAATAAATTAATTTTTTTTCACTGCACATACCTTTATATATCATTTTTTCCTAAAGGATACAATGCTCAAAAAAATCTTCGCCTGAAGAAATAATAAAGAAAGAGTGAGCGAGGCTGCTTCCACCGACAAAGCATCATGGCAAGTGCCCCCAAAATTTAATTTTAGCTACATGTTTTGAAACAGTGAGACATGTGCTACAACTTTTATTTAACCCTGGGTAGGGCGCGGCTGATCTGACAGGCACAGGCTTTGGTTTTCCCGACGTTGCTCTCTTCAATGGGTCGAGGAGAGCACGCAACGGCCAGTAGTCAGGTATCTTTTTGGAGTGAATCTAATACCCTCAGTCAGTTTGTCACCAGTCATCAGAGAGTTGTGAAATAGCCATCTTGATCTGACAAGCTCACCGCGCCCAATTACGTTATCAACCGAGGTAAGTGCTTTCGGCTTTTAAATTACAAAAACTATTTCATTTAAGTTTCCTTAACCCTTTTATAGGGTCTCTTCTTCTAAGTTAGCATTACCATGCATTATAGGAGCATCACCGATTTCGAACTGATTAATAAATTGAGACGGCAGAAAGTCTCATACGTAGGAACAGTTAGGAAGAATAAACAAGCCCTTCCTGCTGCTTTTGTAAACACAAAGGGAAGAGAACAATACTCCAGCAGTTTTGGTTTCACAAAAATGGAGTATACATTGCTTACCTAATGTGCACCACCTACAGCATTCAGAGAAATACCCAGCGATGGCCTATGGTAATTTTTTATACCATGTTGAACCTGGGGGGGGGGGGGAGGGATCAATTCCATGGTTATTCATCTTGGGAATCAACTAGACCCAATGGCCAGAAGAAGTTTCCTCAGAGGGTTAGCACATGAACTAACTATTGGTCAACTCCAGCGAAGGAGCCAGCAATCATCGGGCCTTCACAAAGGCTTTAAAATGCGCCTCAAAAGATTCCTTCCGGCTGTTGATCGTCCAAAATCACCTCCACCCCGCTCTCACAAGAGGTCCAGATGTTGTTACTGCACGGTCGAAACAGGGATACGTCGACTCCCGAACTATTCCTGTGTGAAATGTAACAGAGGAATATGTCTAACCCATTCAAAACCTCTTTGTACAGCTTGCTCTTCAGCGTGCTCATGTGCACCTCCCTCAGCAGTTATGGATGTTGAATCTGACTGATTTGTCACCAGATACCTTAAGTAAATCTTAAATTAATTAAATTAAATTAAAGATATTTTTTTTATTTCAATTTGACCTTTTTGTATTATATTCTGGCAAAAATTCAGCTTGTCTCTAATTATTCCCGACACAAAACCCTCATTGCCTGGGCTATATACTACAGATGACAAATATATGAAAGTCTGGTGCAATGCGCGCTACACACAACGTTCACTTACCAACCTACTAAGAGTAGAAATCAAATCGTTTTTATAAATATGCTATTACCATACAGCAACTTAACAGAAAATAGATTTATCCAAATTTATTTACTTCTTTTTGTTTGTTTTTTTATTCTGCATGAGGTACAGAGTATTATAATTATTGCAAAACTTGAAAGTCCTCAATAATCGTTTATTAATTATTGTGGGCTAATCAACAACCAATCAGTACAGTTGATTAAGAGCACGATTGTTGATAGCCTCGGATACGGACGATCTGGTAAATGACCCGGCAAGTACTGAGATGTCTGGCGACGTTGGCTAGAGACACCCCCCACACTGAGAGGAAAATGGGTGGAAGGGAAAGAAGAAGAAACTTCATTTACCATGATACAAATAATTTCCTTTAAATATGTACGTTTTAAAACAGATTGACCACTCTTTTCCATAAACAGAACATCTTCAATCATAAAAATTGGTTTGTCATTAAAGGAATACTGTGCTCAAGTGTTTTATGAGTTGTGGGAATATTTCTTGTTTCTCCTGTATATATTTACTCCTGTATATACTTACTTACTTATGTTTTTCAGTTTTAGGCATAACGAGGGGCAGTTAATTTCTCCATTTAAGCCCCCTCGGAACATTTTTATGACAAAGATTAAGGAATGCTTTAAGACAAATATTAAAGAATGCTTGATTCTCATTACACATGACGAGTTTGATCAAAATCAATACAGCCGTTTTTGAGAAAAAAAAAAATGAGACATTTTTTAAATAAAGTGCACCCTCTGTTGGACCAATTTTGATGATTTTTTGTTGTCACATCGGGGGCATATACATACACCAAATGCCCAATTTCACATTTTTATAATAACAAAACTTAACTGACATTAAAGAATACTTGATTCTCATTCGTCAAAACATGACGAGTTTGATCAATATCATTATAGTTTAAAAATTTTATGCTAGTCTCTTAACACATAAACAGACCATAAATTTGGTTTTTAGAACCCAGGGGACCCCAAAACGTGTATTTCCGTTGAAAACCGGAAGTAAAAATTTTTCACAATAGCAATATTTTCCTTTACTATAAATATAGGTAAGTGAAAGTAAAATGGGAACTTTTTATCTGAAAATAAGAAGAAGAACTTAATAATTAAGAAACATTAAGTAAATAAGTTATCTCTAATATGGAATTTTTGATTAATAAAAGTTAAGATTCAACAGTGATTCAATCCAATCTTATTATTGGAACTGGTTTTCATCATTAATTAGCTATAGAAATAAAGCAAAATCAGAGTTTTATCTGAAGCACTAATATTTGTATATCAGACGTTCCTTATAATTTTAAAGATGTTCAGAACAGAGCCACCTCTAGAGCAGGTGGATCGCTCCATACTGAAACAGTTGAATTATATTAAAATATTACAATGATCATATGCTATAAATTGAAATACCTCATAATGTTAAAGGCCACACATAAAAAGTTCTAACTGATCAGAAAGTTGAGCATTGACTTGGGTCGTTTTCAGAATCACTGATAAGCATTCACTACCAATATTTAATAATTCCTTTATATTTTAAATACTTACTTTGATAGATATCTCATGAGCAGTAAGTAAACTTGATTGGCCAACAAAAATATCTATCCCTTCGACTTCAGTAAGATAATCACTTCTACAAGTTTTTATGTATTCCCCGTGTTTTCCATAAATTTCGAAAAGTTGAGCCTTTAAGATAGTTATATTAATAAAAATTTTATGGCATCCATATTTGCATCACCTTTTTATTGACTGTTATAATATTTAATTACCTCAGATACAACAGAAATATTTGTGATATGGACCCAAGGGTCATTTGTTTTGATACAAATTACACAACATTCATCTTCCTCTAGCTTCTTCAAGTGCAGAAAATTGTCTTCATCCATTGTATGGACTATAGCTCCATCGGAATCCCTGTAGGTTTCATATTTTAAAATTAAACACACAAATACCAATTAATACACTGAAAGCTTTATTAATAAATACCATTGGCCGGGATCATCTTTTTCACCTATGGTCAAAATGGAATCAGGAATATTTGGATTCCATGAACAGGAAATACTTGGCCTGAGACTTAACGTTTCATTAACCATTGCTAAGTAATTTTATTAATTAATTTAAAACTATGGCATTCCTCTTCCACCTTTGAGCATTGACTGTCAACTATTGCAACAATAATTGTAACCTGCTTAGCTCAGTCCATATAGGTAGGAAAAGATTGGGTATTAGTTCTGAACAGTGACTCCTGCGCCGTTCACTAAGGCGCCCTTCAAAGTAAGGCCCGATCCTCCCTTAAAAGGACCTTTTTTGGGAATTAATTTATCTCTGAAGAGTGAGCGGGAGTCGAAAGCTGGAATCTATTAAAGCAACTGAAGGCCCGTTTTAACAGAAATAAATGCGATGGGAGTTCGATAACATCATGGTCGTACATCATCTAAAACAGGCCACGCCCAGGAGCCATTCTTCAAAACTATTATCAAAGATTGTCACTAATTGTAAGTTATCCTTCACTACTGGAAGACTTCAGGGAAATGATCATTATTCAACTTAATAGGTTTACGGTTCTTGGTAATGCGAATATGGATGCCTGTTTTAGTTGCTCCATTTCTCTAACATATGAACTTGTTTTAAAAATTGGCCAAAAATCTAATTTTATATTTATTGAGCTGTAGCATATCCGTTGCATGTCTATAATTTTAAATTGCAGGATTTTCCGATTGGTCAGATTCTTTTATGCTAACGATTAATAGGTGATGGAAAACTCTTTTTTTCTCGCTTTTCGTCGAAACAATGGTGACTTCCCCGACTCCTAAAATGTAGTATATTCCTTATCGGCAGGCCATTTCCTATAATACTCCGTAATAAACAAGTTTGCCCACCTAGATCAGTCATTATGTCAACGGTTTGTCCGTTGGAACCTACCACAATTAAATAATTTAAACGATGTAGTAACACGATGTCCATTGGCTCCTTACATAGGGAAGTGAGGAAGGTACTGTATCCCTTTATCTGTCAATTGGTGACCCATGGAGACAACTTCTTTTATTCAGGCAAAACATTCACCGGTGCACCAGTATCCAGTTTGAAGGACACAACTTATCCACAAAGCAGCAACTAAGCCTTCCATCCTCTATCAGAATTATCGAAAGAGTTTACTCTTAACATACCTAAAAAGAAGTCATCACCCTCTGATGAACATTCTTCCTGGATTTTTTTTAACCATTCTTGGATTTGATGAATACTTTTTGCATTTGGAAGCAAAATGCTTCCACGTCTTCTAGAGTGCCTGTAAGATGGCCACTTTCCGGTAGCATGCTGAATACCATATACTGTAACTACAATTAACAGCTCCCGGTAGGAAGGGGAGATTCACCTTGGGGAAAGCTGTTACTTTCTTTTCTAGTATAATGCTCTGCAATAGTTGCTATATATAATCACTTCACCTTACTGCCTAGTTGCCATCATTACTTGGCCCTGTCCTAAAACTTTATCCATGGTTAAGTCCTTTTCCTTAAGAAGTCATTCTCTTAAAGAGCTATCTTTAATGCTAGAAATAAATCTTGCTACCATAAGAATTAGCTGTTTCTCTTAACCAGCATAATCTTCACGACTCAATCTTAACCTGCAGTCAATTGATAATCTACCTGCTCTCCATTGTCAATCAACAGACAAATTTACAACATCGAAGAGAAGATAGGCTTCGTTCCTGAGTTCCAAGTCTCCCTTAATTTTCGAGAAAACTTGAAAACAGTTTACCATAGAGAACGAGAAGTGTCTTACGCCCTCATGCCTCTTATCATCGAGCAATCTTCAATACCCAGGTCCTGTTGGTATTGGTATTGATAAGACAACTTAATGTGAGTGACCGAGTACAAGCCCGATACTACGCAAACAACAATGGCCCCCTGGTGTTGCAGACAAAAAGCTCTGTCGTCTTCACTACATTATAAAGCTAGAAAACGGGTAATCCTTCAAGAGAAACACCAGTCAGCTCCGACATACTGAATTAAAACAAAGATACGTCGCATTTTCCCGAAGATAAACCCCTGTTGCAAATTTTCTGCAACCCGTAGGAAAAAGAGACAATGAAATGCAACTATATCCACATCTATTTTATTGTCCCCTAATAACTTCAGCCCAACTCGAAGAGAACCCCACAGCCCCTGGTGTTAGAAAAGATCAATTGGATCCTCAAAACCTTTGAAGATCAAGCCGCCAAACTAGACCGCAGAAGTATCTACGTGAATATGTGGTTGGCCAAATTAGAGAGGGAGGACTATAGTGACCTAGTATATTATGTGACAGTGAAACATGATCAATTAACTAGTGAAAAAAAAATATGTTCAGTTATTTTTAGGAATAATAATTGCAGCAGGATTGATTAAATAAAGTCAGATATGGATACAAACATTTATTAAACACACAAGCACATGTACACATGACGGTGGCGTCATCAGAAGAGACATATTTATAGTTTATATAGACATATATTTTTATAAGTTGCCTTATGGTTAACAACATTTTACATTAATTATTTTAACGAAACAAATTTAATCAAAAATGATATTTGAATAATATTTTAATTTTTTTTTTTACTTTCACTTACCTATATATGAAATATATAGTAAGTGGAAGTATTGCGATCGTGAAAAATTTAAATCACTTTTTTTTTAAGTGCATTCCAGTCAAGATTTAGTAACTTGTTATTTCTTTTAACTGAGTAGCCATCTAAGGATAGTTTGCTTCCAAGTCGCAGCGGTGACCAAAGTTCCACCAGCTGACCCACCTTTCATTAGGTCTTTTGGTTTTGCTCCGCCTCCCACAGCTTTCCTGACGATATACTCGTGGTTTTTGTTTCTTTGCTATCAAGATAGGTCTTAATAGTGTGGTCCGAATCTCGTTTCACATATATATTTTAAACTGCCTAGGGGGATCGCCAAGGTGGCGGCAGAAACTGGACCACTTTGGCAACCCCCGCCTTTTTCGTTCGCGAAAATTAGAAACTGGGGGGGGTGCACCACGAGAAGTTGACATTAGGCATTGATAGGGATAGGGACAGCGGAGAGCACCAAACATTGAGTATGGTACTTTTGTATAGTCCTCTCCCATGAAGCGAGAAAGACTCCCGCACTCGTCTTATCGCTTCAGCTCTTCATTTACCCCCCATTTGTGATATTTTTAGATAAATCATGTGGAAAAACTGGTAATAAAGTAATTGAAAACGGACTTAAAGCGAGAACATGAAGTATATTATATTAAAAAGGTTACAAAAATGGTGACATGATATAAGGATTTCAATTATATTAAACAGTCAATTAGCTTTAATTATATATAACAGTCTCCCCCACTATTCAAGAATTATTAACATTAAAATAGTACCATGAATCAAAAAGTATGTATCTTCTGAGGGGACATCAATACTGAAGTGATCTGTTTGGATCTCGAAACCTTTCTGGAAGTCTTCTCTGACGAACAGGTCTGTTGATGGGACATAGAGGAGTCTGAAGAAAAGGCTCGGTTGAAGATGAATCTGGAAGATCATGAGGTGCAAATTGAGTGTGAGGTTCCTGAGGGGGACCTGGAGCTCGAGGAATTTCATAAGACTGAGAAGCCAAATGAAACAGTCTTTTTTGCTTGTACAAGGGTGTTTCTCAGTTGATTTATGTGACGCTTGAAAATTCTCCTTGATTCCTCCAGGCGAACAAGGTAATGTTGTTGACCCAACCTTTGCGTCACCTCACCAAATTCCCATTTTGGTTTATTATTTTTGAAGATACGGATTTGCACTCTCTCCCCCTCTTGAAAAAAACTTCTGGTAACTCGCGTTGACTGAGAAGAGTGTGGTTTGGTTGGTAACAAGGCATCCATGCGGATTCGGAATTCTCTTTTAAATATAACTCAGCAGGTGAGGAGCCAGTAAGGGGAGTTGATCTGTAGTGAACTAGGATATTTGTGACTTTTTCTGGGGGTGTGAGAAAAATACTTAATATTCGCAAATTAAGAAGAGAAGGATTTGTTCGGCATAGGCCATATGTTTTGAACATACGTTCTATTAATTGTACATTCAGTATTATTGGAACTGTTAAAATACTCGTATATTCTGTCAACTTTGAAATTTGTTGGTTTGAATTTTATTAGCTCTATTTTTGACATCTGGCGACCGTGACAGGACAGTGATTGGGAATGGATATGGAAAGAGCTAAAATTGTCAGACCAACTTTAAGAAGGCTGGTAACGAAATTTTGTAACCAAATTAATTATATGCTAATTATATATATATGGCTTATTAGATGTTTCAGGTGAGGTTGACAAACTGGGTGTTTCTAATAAACTTGACATTCTAAATAAGAGATTTGATGAGCTGCAAGAAGCGGATAAGGCGATATTGGAAGGCTTGATATCGGTGGAGTATAAAACTCAAGAGGAAATAGACAAGATTTTAGAGTCCGAGTTTACGGTAACTGAGGAGTATATGGTACAGTATAATAGTGTATTACGTAAGGAAAGGGCCTTAGAGAGAGATGAAAGAAAATCTAGTAGTAGTCAATCTGAAAGGGGAGGGAAAAGAGTTACAAATGTTAAACTTCCTAAGCTGGAATTGAAAAAATTTAATGGGGATATTTTAGAATGGTTACCTTTTTGGGCACAGTTTGAAAAAATAGACAGGGATGATTCACTGGAAAATGCAGACAAATTTCAATATCTTATACAATGTATGGTCGAGAAGTCTAAACCTAGGGAAATTGTGGAGAGTTTTCCAGCTACGGGTGAAAATTATGTCAAGGCGATTGAGGCTCTAAGGGCAAGGTATGGTAACAATGACTTATTAGTTGAGGTTTATATTAGGGAACTCTTAAAATTAATTTTGCAAAACACTGGTAATGAACACAAGACGCGTAATTTAGCATCTTTATATGATAAATTGGAAAGCCAAATTAGATCATTAGAAACATTAGGCGTTGCCAGGGGGAGCTGTGCTGCTATTTTGATGCCAATGATTTTGTCCGCCATTCCTACGGAGGTTTTAAAGGTTTGGCAGCGTAGGACCAAAGAAAGTAGTAGGTTGGCTGAAGGGGATAGGCATAGAGCTAGGCTAGATGAACTGATGGCATTCTTGAGGGAAGAAGTTGAAAGTGAGATGCAACTAAAATTAGCTAAAGATGGGTTCAAGTTCAAGTTCTAAGAAAGGTTATCCCAGGTCAGAGGACAGATCTACAGCTGCTGCCTTACTTACGGGAAGTTCTTCATTGTTTCATTGTATCTTTTGTGAGGGTGATCATAAAAGTTCAAACTGCAAATAGGTTAGAGAGATGAGAGTTGAAAAACGTAGGGAAATTGTTCAGAGGAAAAGAGCGTGCTATTTATGTTTGAAATTGAATCATCCAGCCTCTAGGTGTAGGGAGCGAAAAAATTGTAGCACATGTATGAGAAGGCACCATACTTTGTTATGCGAAGCGAATCCAGAGGAGCGAGATTCAAACAAAACCGAAATAATAAAAACTAGTGAACAGCTCGCGAGCCTAGAAAATCGGGGTGAAAGGATACTTCTCCAAACGCTAATGGTAACAGTCCATGGGTCGGGTGTATCAAGAAATGTTAGAGCCATAGTTGATACGGGTTCTCAGAGGAGTCACATTTTGACTGAATTAGCTCTAGCGATGGGATATAAGGCCATTAAAAGGGAAAGAATCCAATATTCATTATTTGGTGGGGAAAGCACAAAGGTGCAAACGCATGATCAGTATATGATCTATTTATCTGATGTTAACCATAGTTAAACAGATAAATAGATAGTTATAATATAACCTGTAACATTCTTGCGTCCGAGCAAAACGCCATATGTGGTGATATTGCCCCTTTAAAACTCTGTTCTTGGGTGGAGGAGTTAGGTAGGGAAAACATAACCTTAACCGATTTCGAAAATGGGCCAATTGAGATTTTAATTGGAGCAGATGTTGCGGGGAAGCTTTTTACAGGCAAAAAAAATGGGTTAGTCGCAATGGAAACAAAATTGGGTTGGACTTTGATGGGTCGTGTGCCTGGGGAGGAATGCTTAGGCAAGCAAACAACGTCTATGTTTGTGAAGGAGGCTTCAATCCAGGACTTGTGGTCATTAGATTCCTTGGGCATTACAGAGCCAAGTGAGAAAAAGAAGTCTGAGGAATTGAATGAGGAGGCGTATCAGCATTTCCTTAATAATGTTTCTATATCTTACGATCGTTACGTAGTAAGTTTACCTTGGATAGAAGATCATCCTCCTTTACCTAACTATTATAAGCTAGCCGAGCGTAGATTGGTGTCATTAAATAAAAGGCTAGGTCGTGAAAATTATCGTGCACAATACCAAGCTGAATTTGACGAATGGTTGGATGAAGGCATCATCGAGAAAGTCCCTGAAAATGAGATGAACAAGGCATGCCATTATTTGCCACACTGTCCAGTTATCAAATCAAGTAGTACCACCAAGGTAAGACCTGTGTTTGATGCTTCTGCACGAAAAGGTAAGCATCCAAGCTAAAGGGCCTAATTTAGTCGAAAGAATATCTTTTGTTTTAGCTAATTTCAGAGTTGGAAGGGTGGGAGTTATTGCAGACATAAAAAAGGCTGTTTTGCAGATTGGTTTGAAGCGAGAAGATCGAGATTTCTTGAGATTTCTGTGGATTGATGCAGACTCAGGTGAAACAATACATTTTAGGCACTGCCGGGTTGTTTTTGGAGTAGCGTGCAGCATGTTCCTTTTAGCAGCTGTGATACGTACGCATCTGGAATCCGTATATGAGGTGGAAAAGGACAGAGATTTGTTGAAATGATCTCGTTCCTTCTATGTTGATAATTGTGTTTCTAGTTTTAATTCACAGGAGGAGGCTATCAAATTTAAATCAAAGGCTGTTAGAGTCATGAGCATAAGAGGGTTTAATTTGAGAGGTTGGGAGCAAAGTGGTGAGGATGAAGTAACGAATGTTTTGGGGCCATTGTGGAATAAATATAACAATACTTTGTCCATCAATTTAGTCAATTTAGGATCAATGCTGAATGACCTCTCTAGGATAACAAAGAGGAGAATTCTCTCTATAACTCATCTGCTGTTTGATCCATAGGGTATAACTTGTTGTGTTTCTCTGCTACCAAAGATTCTATTGCAAAGGATTTGGTCTTTAAAATTAGGGTGGGACCAGGACGTTCCTGATGATATTGCCATATCTTTTAGGAAGTGGTTGAAAACTCTTAGGAAGGTATAGAAGATGATGGACAACATTCGAGAACTTTACATGTATTTTGTGATGCTAGTAAATCTGGGTATGCAGCAGCTATTTTCATGAGAATCGAAAATAAAACAGGGGTCATAGTGAGATTGTTGCAGGCAAAAGCTAAAGTAGCATCCGTGGGTATTAATAAACCCAAAATTTCTATACCCCGTTTAGAACTGTTAGCAGCTAGTATAGGAGTGCGATTGCAGCAAACGGTGAAGGCAGATCTAGGTATAGCAGCTGTTCCAACAACATTTTGGAGTGATTCTACTACAGTGCTGGCCACAAAGGATGGAATAAATGAAAGCATGGATTGAAAGAGAGGATAATTGGGACACCTTTGTAAATATTAGGGTCAAAGAAATCAGAAGCATAATGGAGGAAGATAGTTGTTGGAGATATGTACCTGGAGAAGAGAACCCAGCAGATTTGCCGAGAGGTTGCAATGTGAAGAAACTGTTGGAATCGAGATGGTGGGAGGGGCCTTTGTGGCTCAGACAAACGATGGAAAATTGGCCAGAGGCTACAACAATCTATGACGAAAAAGAAATAAAAGGGGAGAGAAGAAAAAGAATTGTTGCAATGCCAGCGGTTGAGGAGAATTATCAAGATTGGTATTACACCTATTTCTCTAAGTTTTCTAAAATAGTTAGAACGATAGCGTGGATAAAAAGATTTATCTACAACTGTCGGAAGGATGCAGAAAAGAGGCAGGGTGAACTCAACTTAGAAGAAATTTTGTGTGCTGAGAAGAACCTCTGGAGGATAGTCCAGCAAGAAAGATTTTCGGGAGTCAGTCGGCCGAATATTAAGTATCTTTTCCCTTTTGAAGACAGCGATGGTTTGTTGAGGGTTCGGACAGCTGTATCACAGGGAGAGGACGAAGAAGATTATAGATATCCAATTTTAATTCCAGGAAATCACCCTGTGGTTGAAAGGTTGATATAAAGAAATATAAAGAATTGTGTCATGTTGGTACCCAAGGATTACTTTGTAATTTAAGGGAAAGATATTGGGTGGTTGGTGGTCGAAGAAGTGTGAAGAAAGTAATTAGCGGGTGTGTTGTATGTAAGAGATATGATGGTAAGATAAACCAGGTAGAAAGTCCTCCGTTGATGATTAACAGCCTTAAGGGAGCTGAGGCTTTTGAAGTGACTGGAGTTGATCTAGCAGGACCGTTATTCTTAAAAGACGGTTCCAAGGTATGGATTTGTCTCTACACTTGTGCTATTTACCGCGCAGTTCATGTCGAATTAGTATCTTCAATGACAACTAATTGCTTTCTTCAGAGTTTAAGGAGATTCATCGCACGCAGGGGAAGGCCGAAGATAATTTACAGCGACAATGGGCGTAATTTTGTTGGGGCAGCGAATCTTTTCAAGAGCTTGGATTGGAAGAAGATAGAGCAATTCAGTACTACGCAACAAATGCAATGGATTTTCAATCCGCCATCGGCTGCCTGGTGGGTGGTTGGTGGGAGAGGATTATAGGACTGTTGAAGAAATTGCTAAGGAAAGTTTTGGGAAAGGCGAATCTCAATTATGAAGAACTGAGCACGGTTATGTGTGATTGTGAAGCAGTTTTGAATGCCAGGCCATTGACTTACGAGTACATCTCAGAAAGTCCCAAAGATTTCGTACATTTAACTCCAGCTATGTTCTTACATGGTTTGCGAGATAACGGAGTTCCTGATTGTGATGCTGTTGGGGCCGACGCTTTGAACAGAAAAGAAAGATATCGACGAGCCCTGAGCAAACAGTTGAGAAGGAGATTTCGCCTTGAATACCTAGCCCTGCTGACTCGTCCATATAAAGGGAGAAAAGGAGTACCTTTCTCAGTTGGAGATATAGTACTTGTAGGTGGTGATGACAAGAGGCGAATAGATTGGCCATTAGCCATTGTCGAAGAGGTTTTGACAGGTAGAGATGGAGAGGCTAGATTGTTCAGGCTGTCTACAGCGAAGGGTCAGCTATTACGATCGGCGCAAAGATTGTTTCCTTTACAAGTGAAATCTGGAGACAATGAGTTTTTAACAAACGGGTCTAGCAAAACGGCGGAACCGGGGTCATCAGCCGAGCCTACCCAGAAAGAAGACTTGGTCGAGATTTTTAGGACTACTCGAAGTAGACCAGCAGTGAAGATACCGAATCGCTTCATCTCTTGAAGCCTTAGTTTGAGTTTGGTGTAAGTCAGCAAGTGTTTTCTCTTTTGCTGACTTAGGTGGGAGGATGTGAGAAAAATACTTAATATTCGCAAATTAAGAAGAGAAAGATTTGTTCGGCATAGGCCATATGTTTTGAACATAAGTTCTATTAATTGTACATTCAGTATTATTGGAATTGTTAAACTGTTAAAATATATTCTGTCAACTTTGAGATTTGTTGGTTTGAATTTTATTAGCTCTAGTTTTGACAGGGGGTATCGTCATTTGACAAGGTCCGCAACTTATCCTTAAGTGTCCGCACATTGCGTTCAGCCAGGCCATTAGTTACTGGATGGCCAGGGGCTATAATTTTTTAAAAATTCCGTTTGTGCGGCAAAAAAAATGAAACTCTTCGCTCTGGAAAATGCTAGCGTTATCAGAAACAAGCTGATTTGGGAATCCATGCGTTGAAAAAAATCTTTCTAAGATTTATGGTTGAGGACATGATAGGTGCTTCTTTGATAGGTTCAACTTCCACCCATTTGACTTAGCATCTATGCAAACAAGGAAATAATGGCCCTGGAACGGTCCAGCATAATCTATATGGACTCGTTTCCAATTCTCGTATGGTTAATTCCAAGGATGAACTGGTACTTTTGGTGGAGACGATCTTGTAAGGGCGCACTGCTCACAACTCTTGACAAGTCGCTCAATCTGACTGTCAATTCCAGGCCAGTAAACATATTTTCGGGCTAATTGTTTCATTTTCTTGATCCCTAGATGTGTTTCATGAAGTTCTGATATAACCTGACTTCGAAGGGATATAGGGATGACAATACAATCTTGGCGGAAGATGACATCTTCACCGAGTCCACGCAGTCGTTTTTTAGTGACTCGATGATTTTCTTGAGTTCCGGATCCTTCTTGGTTTCCTCTTGAATAGTCTCAAATGTAACTTTATTGCTTGAGATATGAACGATTTGTTCAGAAAAAA
Organism: Aelia acuminata; assembly: GCA_911387785.2. Classification (NCBI taxonomy): domain Eukaryota; kingdom Metazoa; phylum Arthropoda; class Insecta; order Hemiptera; family Pentatomidae; genus Aelia; species Aelia acuminata. The sequence goes on from OU426978.1 coordinate 174,359,366, forward strand.
ATTTGGTGAACCTCTTCTCCCATCAAGGTGTCAGTTGATGTATGGATAGCATGAGCAGGATCTCGTGAAAGGCAAACAACATTTTTATTTTCTTCGCCAGATTTGAATTTTAATTTATAATTAAATCCTGACAGAAATGAGGCGTATCGCAACAATCGTGCGCTTGTCATGCGTGGCAATTGTATACTATGCTAAAAATGTCCTTGATTGTCAGTTACTAGGGTGAACTGTTTGCCAAAAACATAATCATAAAAATGATTTACACCAAAAATAATAGCAAGAGCTTCCCTGTCTAGCTGGGGCTTAATTAGCTTCTGAAAATGAGAGTGAGCGGAAGCATAGGCAATAGGTATTTCAGCATCATCTACGGGGTGGCTTAGAACTGCTGCAACGCCATCTGGGCTTGCATCGCATGTAAGAATGACTGGTAAAGTAGGGTCAAATGGAATCAGAACGCGGTCACTACAAAGCTCTGCCTTTAATTTCAAAAAGGAGGCTTCACAATCACTCTTCCATGAAAATCGCTGATTATTCCGCAGCAACCTGCGGAAGGGGAATGACAAGGCTGCAAATTGTGGAATGAATCGTGATTAATATGTAAGAAGGCCCAGAAATCAACGAACTCCGTCAGCATCTTTAGGGCGTGGCATATTGTTGACAGCTCGAACTTTTTCATGGGATTTTCGATTCTGATCGTGCTCTACAACATGGCCTAGATATTCAATTTTTTCTTCAAAGAAAGAACACTTACTTTGGTTGACATGTAGGTCGTGGTCAGCATGACGTTTGAGGCAGGCGCGCAAATTTTGAGTACATTCTTCCAAAGTTGTTCCATGGCATATTATGTCGTCAAAATATGCTTCTGATTTAAGCAACCCCTGAAGAATTTGAGACATTATGCGATTGAACTTGAAATTGACTTGATGCCAAAACTGAGGCGTTTCGTTCTATATCAAGCACGGTGTGTTGCTACGGTTTGGATCATTGCACTATCTGGACAGACTTTTACATGCAAGTACGCCTTATATAAATCAATTTTACAAAAATACCTTGAATTGCGTAGACTGTGTAACACATCTTCTATTTTTCGTATAGGAAAATTAGCTGAAATTAATCTTTCATTGACACCTGATTTATAATCAACGCACAAGCGTACACCACCATCTGCTTTTGGGATAACAACTAATGGTGATCACCAATCACTCGTTGTAACTGGCAAAATTATTCCAGCAGCTTCCAGGGAATCCAATTCTTTTTCAACACATTCTCGTAGAGCATAAGGCAAATGGCGCTCTCTTGTGAAACTAGGTTTTGCCCCTTGTCGTAGCTGCAGCTTAACTTCATAATCTGGAATGCAACCAGCTTCCTCGGCAAAGACAGTTGGGAACTCAGCTATTATCTCGCCAGGTGTAGTGACACCGCCTATTGCAAGTACACTTGACATATGGTTTTTGGTGGCATCAATTTCTCTCAATTCAATCATTAAACCTCTAATCCATTGACGCCCAAGCAATTCTGTATGGCCAGACGGAACAATACGAGGTGTGTAAGAAAAGTAATGAGACTGATTTCATACTAACCAAAGTTTTTATTATATTCAAACAACAATGTTATCCCCTTCAAAGTAGTTCCCTTGGGCAGCTATACATCGGCGGAGTCGTCGTTCCCACTCTTGGTAGCAGCGCTGGAAGTCTTCAATTGGTATGGCTTTTAACTGGTCGGTCACAGTCTTTTGAATGTTCTCCAGAGTTCCAAAATGACGTCCTTTTAGGACATCACCCAGAGTCCTCTTTTAATCTTTGGCGGTCTCTAGATACTGTGACAGCGTTCCCGTTGAGGAGTATATTGAATGTCTTGGGTGAGCGGGTGATAACTTAGTATGGGCCTGTATAGGCCGGCTGTAGAGGTGGGTGGGAGGAATCGTCTCGGAGGAAAACGTAAGGTGTGTGTTGCAGGTCGGTATGGCTGAACACCTTGTTTTCTCTATGCAACACAGGGTTTGTTGGTCGGCATTGTCGCATGATGCTTGTTAGTTGCTCTGCATAAGTTGATTGTGGCACCTCAAAGTTTGTGGACCTAAAGAAATCACCCGGTAAACGCAGCTTCGTCCCATAAACGAGTTGTTATCATATGTTATATGTTATCATATAACATATGATAACAAAAATAATCGATAACATATTAATAGTATTTTGAATTGTAACAATGCACCACTACAAAACAAATAAAATTAAAATGAACGATGTTTTATGCTTTCTGTTAGACTCCCACTAAAGAGTGTGTGTTCGGAATTCTCCTCAACAAGGTTTTTATGTCCCAATTCTTTGACCAACTTACTAGTGATACAGGACCTCATCGATCCCGTGTCAATGAGACCACGCACTTGCCACTGTTTCCCTTCATTTTCAGCACTTGCAATCAGTTTCTATACAAACACATAAGTGATTAAACTTTGAAAATCTTGGGTTTCTGAAGCATCTTTCTTCCCTTCCGATACTGACTTGCTTACCACAGCATGATGCCTTCATTGCAATTCATTGTGCCATTGCACACAAAACACCTCAAAGCACTGCCACATTTAGCCTGTAAATGTCTACTTCTTAAGCATCCGAAACACAACTTTTGGTCCATCATAAGTCTTCTTCTCTCTTCCATCGTTTTATTACTGGCCCATCTACTCTTCAGATTAGGATGAGCATCACAGCATAATATCATTTACTAACCTCCTTTACATTTATTGAACTACTAGATGTAGTTCTTTAAAAGTCGACACCTTGGATAAATCTGATCTCTTAAAACATCTAGCTAAGTAATTCTTTCTTCATTTTTTTAAAAATGATAATTGGCCAGGAGAATTAATAAAATTCATTGAGCAAACAACATTTTAATAAATAGTAAAAAAAAGTAAGTATAAAAACATGTTAATTGTATAATATGATTTCAACAATTAAATGTAACTGATAACTTAATCACTGATGAGTGATAACTCAATAATTATGCAACATTTTTCAACTTCAGATTTATTGAATTTCCTAATTTGACGAAGAGCACATACATCTGATTTATTTGACTAAAACTAACCCCTCTACTAGAACTCTAAGAAACTACCCCCCTAAGAAACCCCTCTACTAGAAACTAACACCCTCCTGACTAAAACTAGTACCTGAACGCTGCCAATCCCTCAGCAACTCCTCCTCGGGAGGTAGAAGTATAGCAGCACATTTCTCAGACGTGACTCCCAGACTTTCCAATGCTCGGAGTTACCTCAAGTTTATCATAATAAATTGAAAGTTTGGTTACCTTATCATGGTTCAAGACGAGAGAAACAATTCCCTGACATAGACTTGAACTAATAATCCAAACCTTGCCTTCAATTCCTCTACCGCTTCGGGGTAATTCCCTGCAGTAGGTGGTAAACTCATCACAACTTTGAATGCTCGAGAACCGGGAATCATAGATTGGTAAAAATACTGAAATTTGTTTCCTAACCTAATGTTTTATCCTTGTCCAAATTCTGAAACAAACTCCAAAAATTCAACCAATCCCTATGCTCATCTCCAAATTTGGCCAGTTCAACTTTGGGTAACCTTTAGGGCGTAGTTGTCATATTATGTACAAGTTGTGCGTCTTTATCAATTTCGGGTCTTTTTGTGAAGACCACATCCAGTTACTTTTACGACGCGACATCCAGTTACTTTTAGTAAACAGTTACTTTCAACAATCTGTAGTGGTTATAAACAGTGATAACCTTAATTTGTAATTTCAGTGATAATAAAAAATGGGTGGGTCTTTTATTATAATATTAACCTTTTTATAAATGAATATTCATTGCTGAAATATATTCTTGTTAATCTGATGTAAGCCATTATTTGCAAATACAGGTTATTTACAGGTTATAAATATTGTTATCAAAATAAGGGAAAAGGTATGTACTGAAGAGCGGCTGATGGGCGTGGCCTGTTTTGATAGGTTATATGACCTTGATGTTATCGAACTCCCATCGCCTTTTTTCAGTTAAAAAGTTCCTTGATTGGCTTTAATAGATTCTAGCTTTCGACTCCCGCTCGCTCTTCAGAGATAGATAAACCCCCAAAAGGGTCCTTTTCAGTGGAGATTGGGCCTTACTTTGAAGGGCGCCTTAGTGAACGGTGAATAAGCCGCACTACATTACTAGTAACAAAATAAGTAACTGGATGTGGTCTTCGCAAAAGACCCACTCGAAAATATTATCAACCACATTAACAGTTCACAAACATGAATGAATACCTCGAATGTAACATTTGTTATTAGCATATAATAACAGCATATAAATGATATAACCTTAATGCCTTATCAATATCATAACTGTAACTTTGCTTAATGTTACTGTCAGATGTATAAATAGTACCTAAATCTCATAAGCACTTTTAGCTTTTTTTTTTACTGATAAGATTTTTTAGAATCAGATTAAACTCATGCGGACAGATGTTAGCAGAAACTTTTCTTTCAGCCTTTGCCGGATTAGAAAGTTTGTAATGACAGTCAATTATTGAAAATTTATATAAATATGTTTGTTTTCAACAAAATTTTCAAGTTTATAAGAATACATTCAACAAGCATTTCACATACATACAAACAATTATGTGGTATGAAGGGTGGTGAGTTTTTCTAATTTGGCATGCCATAAATATCTATCACGATATGAAGCAGTGGTCATCTCGTGCTAGGCTGTTGGCTAAACTGGCGATTAGAATTCAGTCAGAAGAGTGTGTCAGCCGGTACTGTTCATAGAAATATTGCTGTGTTTTCAGGTGCCGGGATGACTAAGTTCAAAGTTGTAATGGTAAGACATGGAGAGAGTGAATGGAATCAGAAGAACCTTTTTTGTGGTTGGTATGATGCAAACTTAAGTGAAAAAGGTTTGTTGAAACAATCAAAATCCCTTAAGGAAATTACCCTTATCTTTAGAATGCAATTATTTCATGATTCTGGTCACTTAAAGGTGAAAAGGAGGCTAAGGAAGCCGGTATAGCCCTCAAGAATATGGATTATAAATTTGATTTGGCTTATACTTCTGTTCTTACCAGAGCTAACAGAACTTTAGATGTTATTTTACAAGAGCTTTGTCAAACAGATATACCAATAATTAAATCATGGCAGTTGAACGAGCGGCACTATGGTGGCTTGACGGGTTTAAATAAAGCTGAAACAGCAGCGAAGTTTGGTGAAGCTCAGGTGAAAAACCATTTTAAGTTCTTTGAATTAATTTATCTATAGTGAAATTTTCATGAAAAAACTTTGTCAAGTGTATTCTAAACAGTATGAACTTTAATTGTTTTGTAATATATATATGTTTGTTTAACGTCCATTTTTATGCTGCTTAGGCTAATGTAATATATATATGTTACTTGGGTTAATATAAAAATTCTATCCAAGGCTTGTGGAAAAAAGTGTAATTCTTCTTATTTGTAGGTCGAGGTCATAAATTGAAGGTTCACTTTTTTTTCTTACCCTAGTTATAGACTTTTTTTGGATTTGTATTGAAAATAATGTATTTGATTAATTAATTTAATAGTAGGTATTGAAAGACAATGTTCTTTAGACTGTATATATTCTTTTATAATTCATATTATTAAATTTTTAATACTTTTTTTTGTACTATTATATTAATCATTTATATCTGTTATAAATTATTGTTATTTTATTATAATTTACTGTTATTTTAATAACATTTATTACATGAAATTTTGAACAGTTTTTAAGTTGATTTATCCAAGGTCAAATCTATTTAGGAAGGATTGAATATTTTCTTTGATGTATAATGCAATTCTTATAAATATGTTTTCAAATAATCGTTTTTCCATAGGTCAAAATATGGAGAAGAAGTTATGATACCCCACCTCCAAATATGGAACCTGATCACAAGTATTATGACTGTATTGTAAATGACCCAAGATACAAAGATGGTCCACCTAAAGATAAATTTCCGAAAGCTGAGTCTTTAAAGTTGACATTAGAAAGGACTGTACCATTTTGGACGGATACCATTGTTCCCCAAATAAAGGCTGGAAAACAAATTATTATTGCAGCTCATGGTAACAGCTTGAGATCACTTGTAAAGTATATTGACAGTAAGTATTAATTTAACACATTATTTGTTTTTTTAATGAAAATATTATAACTGGATACAAGTTAGGATTAAACTTTGTTTCAATATTTTTGTCTTTAATATTATTAAAATATTTAAATGATAAAATTGTTAATGATGGAATCTGGTTTAGATATTTAGGATACAATTTAGATAGGAATTAATTTCTATTAATATTTCTATACTGATTAGTTACTTTATTATTTATGCCGATTCAATTCTTTACTTAAAAATGAAAACACTTGGGATCATATATGACAGTTCGTCCTTTAAATTCAATTATATACTGATTTTTTCTTATTAAATTTAGATTAAAATGTTATCTTTATGTCTTGATTCTGGTTAGTATTCTTTAAACCATCAATGGAACACTTCTGTCATTGATTTTTTTTTTTCTTTTGTATGTTTATATAATTTGCATGATTTCTATGTGTTAGTGAAAACTTCTTGTAAAAAAATTATTCCCCCCTCATTATATTTTATAAGTACAAATCTTGGGGCCAAAAAAAAAAAATCTGGTGCGTGCGCGCAACACACAACTTTCACTTACTAACTTACTTAGATTAGAAATTAATGCGTTTTGTTAATTGCTACTTCTCAAATGAACAGAACGGCTTTAATTATGAACAGTGGTCTGTCCTTAAAAGCGTACTCCGCATGCGTGGGCTCAACGAGTTTTATGAGTTGACTAAATATTTTTCTTTTTTTCTCCTCTTTATGTTTACTTTATTTTTATCATATCTCATATTTAGTCATTTCTTATTTTTAGGCGTAACGAGAGACGGTTTATTTCTCCATATAAACAAAAACAAAGATACTTCATAGGAAACAAAAACAAACAAACAAAAAAGGCCCCTACCCCATTTAAGCCCCCCCAGAACATTTTAGTAATGATAAAGCTACCTGATATTAAAGAACACATAATTTTCATTAAACATGACGAATTTGATGAAAATCGTTACAGCCGTTTTTGAGATCATCGAAAAAAAGGTAAAAATTGGAAAAAAATATGAAATAAAGTGCCCGCTCCGTTTGACCAATTTTGATGAAATGTTGGCTATCACATCTTTGGCATATACATACATCAAATACCCAGTTTGATCAAAATCGTTAAAGCCTTTTTTGAGTAAATAAAAAAAAACACGTGAAAATGATTCAAAATTTATTAAGTAAAGTCCCCCCTCCGGTTGATCAATTTTGATGAAATTTTTACAGTCATATCTTGGGCATATAGATAAATCAAATACCCAGTTTGATCGTAATCTTTAAAACCGTTTTTGATTAAATAAAAAAAACACGTGAAAATGATTCAAAATTTATTAAGTAAAGTCCCCCCTCCGGTTGATCAATTTTGATGTAATGTTGGCTATCGCATCTTTGGCATATGCATACATCAAATACCCAGTTTGATCGTAATCTTTAAAACCGTTTTTGAGTAAATAAAAAAAACACGTGAAAATTATTCAAAATTTATTAAGTAAAGTCCCCCCTCCGGTTGATCAATTTTGATGAAATTTTTACAGTCATATCTTGGGCATATAAATAGATAAAATACTCAGTTTAATCAAAATCGTTTGAGCCGTTTTTGAGAAAATCGAAAAAAACTTAAAAAGTTATTAAATAAAGTACCCCCTCCCTTTTGAGCAATTTGATGATTTTTGCTGTCACATCGCGGGCATATACATACACTAAATACTCAATTTCAGGTTCGCACGGTTTATAGTTTTTGAGCTAGTCTGTTCACACACACACAGACCATTTCGCGGGACTTGGTTAATTGGACTCAGGGGACCCCAAAACGTGTATTTCCGTTGAAAACCGGAAGTCGAAATTTTTCACGATCGCAATTCTTCCACTTACTATATATTTCATATAGGTAAGTGAAAGTAAAAAAAATATTTTATGAGAAGGTCACTCTTAGGTAGTTATTGAAAAGCACACAGCTGTTTAATTAAATTGATAATTTAATAGAAAGAGGACTGTTTGACTTTTCCTTAGGTTAAAAAATATTGTGTTACTTACTTGGTAGATTATGATTATATGTTGGTTTTGACAGTTACTGACAATTTTCATAAACCTCAGATGGAATACCCATTAGAAACATACCCTCTTCACTTCCCTTTAATTATACAATAAATAATCTTATTTTATGTTTTATTTTAATCTGACACCGCTATATACGTCAAGGGCAACTTCATTCTCAGTTTGAAAACTTATTCGTTCTGCCCTTTCCAACAACTTCTTTACATTGTAGTTTCATAAATCATTCTCATTCTTCATTGACTACACTATACAAACTAAGACTCAATCCCCTTTTTCAAATTAAAAATAAACCCACTTATTTAAGCCTTCTTACGAGACATTAATTATTGATATCTGTCAAAATTATACATTACAGCACCCTGTTAATTTTGCTAAATTGAATGTGTTTTGTTAATCGGGATAATATTTTACTTGATTGTTTTTTTTTCTAGATATATCAGATGATGACATAATGGCTCTTAACCTACCAACTGGAATACCATTTCAGTATGAATTTGATGAATGCATGAAACCAGTTGTTTCTATGCAATTTCTTGGAGATGAGGAAACCGTCAAGAAAGCAATGGAAGATGTAGCTAACCAAGGAAAAGCTAAATAAAATCCTTTAATATAAGACAAAAATGAAAGTGTAACATAAATGAACTAATAGTCAATACATTTATTTTTACAAATGCAAAAATAAAAGTGCTCATAAACATCCATTTTTTTACCAACTCCCCGCCTATAATTTATTTATTTTTTTTTAATAAATGTGTTTAATTGATAAAATATTTTGGTAGGATAAAATGAAAGTATTTAGAATGTCTGCTTAAAAAAAGTGGAATTTACCCAAAAATGATTTGGGTGAATTAAAATATTAATTTACCAAACCCATACATGTTAAATTATTCATCAGCTTGCAATTTCTGCCAAAAAATTTAAATTATTGATTCAACTATTGAAATATAATTTTGTTCAGTTGAAATCTTTGGAAAAAATATTTCTGCTCTTTTCAGCAAATTGTTGGGATTAATAATAGCCACCTAGAGATCAAAACAGTATTAGGTGAAATAGAGAATTTTCAGATAATCTTGAATTTATCGTTTAAAATCGAAGATATATGAATCAGAAAAAAAGATTCAAATTGTTGAATATAAAAATATTGTTAAATCCTATTCGGGGCCCTCCATCTAAAGAGGTGAATAAAAATGTTTCAATAAATTATTGCTTTCAAGTCACAATAGTTCAAATTATTGAATGGCAAAAGAGTTACATTTAAAATTGGCATCTTACTAATGTATTAAATTAGGAATTTCTCAGGTCATTTCCCTTTACAATTGTTTCTCAGCTATCATATAGCATTTCAAAGTGACAAGAAATCCTTTCCAATTAAAATGTAACCTCTTACAACTCAATGTCACCCTTTTTATTTAAATTGTAACAGCTTCCCTTTCAATTGTCACCCTTGAAAATGATTTGAAATTTAATCTACTGTGGAATGGGTCAAGGTGGAAGGAGGTCTCAGAATTCACTGGGATAAAACGTGACAGTATTTTTATATAATTTTTCTAAATAGTGTTATATATATTGGCACATAGTAGTAAACTAATGTAATTAACAAAAATTCCTAAAATAATGATTTTCGTTATTCAACAAATAATTATTCCTTATTAAAATAAACCATTTTTAAAAATGCATTCTCTAAGAAATTAAAACATGCAATTTTTTTTTAAGTAACACCCTGACCCCTGTTCAGCACCATTAAATTTTAATGCTGAATATATGTTAAAATGAAAACTGAAGTTATCAAAAGTATCTTTCTTAAATTTGATGAAAACACAAAGCAAAATTGACAAATTTTAAATCAGTTGACCCTGAGAAGAAATGAGAGAAATTCTATGGGTTTGCTTTTCTGCTCTCAGACTGTTGCCCTTAGGCACTTTCATCATAGCTTCAGTATATAAGGCTTACTTTAAAGGCCCTAACTTTACCCATTCCACAAAACCTTAAATTTTCTATATTCCTTTCAAAGGTAAAAATGGAAATGGTTACAATTGGAATATTAATGGAGACATTGGCTGATGCAGGGGGGGGGGGGGGGCTGCAGCCCCTCCTTTTGGAAAAGATTTCGTCATTAAAAAATAGAATTTGACTTTCCTTAAAGTATGGAAGCAAGTTAAAGAACAAATAATATTTAGAACAAGTAGAATTTTAATTGTGGGAAAGGAACATAAAGGTAAAAAAGCTGATTAGCAGATCCAAATGAAGGGCTGTGGCGCTGCAGCCCCCCCCCCTTTACTTTTGGCTGGATCCGCCCATGAATGGAGATGATTGAGTTATAAGTTGTTAGATTTGTTTTGGAAAGGGTCACAGTTGACTTGGAAAAGATTCAAATAGACTTATAAATGCTATACACCTATTAACGATTTTTTTTGTTAAATTAGATGTCATAGTGGCCTATGTAGACATTTTTCAGCCAAGGAGTTGAGATGGGCGTTTCGGTTGTTTTTACAAAACGCCAACGAACTGTTCGTTGAAAAAAACAACTGTTGGAAAAAACGGTTTGAAAAAAACAGGTTGGGGAAAACAGAAAACCTCCAGACTAATGTTTCTATCAGGTGTTTGTTTTGTGTTGTGTTGTTTTCTTGGAAACGTAATAATAGTATTAATTCAAAGTTAAAAAAAAAAATAATTTGAGAATAAAATCAGAAAATGTCATTAATTTTTGAAGCAACAAAATTAAAAATAAATCACAAACTTAAAATAATTTCGACAGGTCTTTATCGAGAAAAATGTTAAAATATTATGAACTCTTGAAACATTACGAAAAATAAACTTCTTAAATATTTAGAATTTTTTTTTCATTGTAATGAACTATATATAATAACTTCCTGTTATTGTAATGTATTATTATCCGTACACAGCAGTTTAGATATATGTTTTAATTAGCACTTGAATAAACTGACATTATAAAAAATGAAAGTAAAAGTGTCACTTTAAAATTTAAATGAAATAAATAGAAATTTGAAAATAGAATCCACAAAAATCCTAACGAATAATCAAATAACGGAACGCTAGTGAAGAAAACAACTGTTCTTTTCAATTTCAGTCGTTCTGTAACGAGTTCCAAACGTTTGAGTAGTTATAAATGAGAACGGGAAGAGTAGGGGAAGTTATAAATTCCAACTGTTTGGGCTGGTTCAGGAAAACAGTTTTTCCCGTTTTTTATAAAAAACAGTTTTTTCAAACAGTTTGGCGTTTTTCTTCCCATCACTACCAAGGAGTGTTAAGGAGATGTTTCTAGGGTTCTTCTTATATGGCTGCAAACATAACTGAATAAGGTTATTAGTGATTATACCACATATTTTCGGCTTTTCATGATCACTAAAATGATTAAACCGTTATTACGATTAAAGGCACTATATGTATTACTAATTTTTTTTTTGGGGGGGGGGGCGTATATGTGACCCTTAGTTGCCCTTAACCCTCAATCATCCCGCATCATAAACTCTTTTATCGTTAATAATTGAGTAATAGTGATTTCAAGTGTCCAGATTATAAAATTCAGTGAAAAAAGTGTGCCCCCCCACCTCAGGACATTTCTGGATCATTTACTGGAAGGGTTTAGGATGGGTAAGTAAACAGAATTAATTTGAATAAATTATTATATAATCCTATAATAATAAATGACAATTGTTGAATAATTTATGAAATTTGAAAATTTTACTTCAACGCCCGAAAATTTTGTTAAATGGTTAACACAAAAATTAAAACCGAAATGTAGCCGGAAAATGAATGGATTATGAAGTTTAGTTAAAAGAAGTAGGAATAGGTAAAAGTTCCAAAATCGTGTAATTTTTCCCCATGTATTAAGTGTCGGATGGCCGAGCGTGTTTGAGCGCGACCCGCTTTAGTACGCTCGAGCCGAACGGTGGCGGTTCGAATCCGCCTCGAGATGGTTGACTTTTATTTCGTGGTAACCCCACAGAATGAATCTCGACCGTCCCACCATGGTTAGAATAAGTTGGTTACACCTCTAGAGTAACCACCTGTGTGCCACACATGGCGAGGTAGGGGTACCAAAAAAAAAAAAAACAAGAAATAAAAAAAAAGTTTGGTTTCAACTATTGATATTTGTGGGAACTTAATCAAATTGTTCACTAATAGATCCAAGATTGTATCTTGAAATTGTTTGCTCTTTAAGGCGACAAAAGTGGATCTCATTTTTGGTTTAATGATTAGAGATTTTTATTAAAGGTTTCACATTACAAATATTTATAAATAAATATAAAAAATGTGTTATAACAGGATGTTGAAGGAATCCCCATTTAAGACATTGACAGTTATGTCATTTGCATTCCTTAATGTTCCCATTATTGGTTATTTATAAAAACAATGTATCAGTGGTAATTTGAGTAAGCTTATGAAATTACTATTGTATCAGTTGTAATTTAAGTGAGCTTATTAAATTTCTCTTTCCTCAAAAAACAAAAAATAAATTAAAAGATAGAGCAAACTCATTTTAATGCTAAAATTCTAACTACTTTAGCTACATAATGCAGATTACGTGTTATCGAATTCCTGAATACATTCAAAATAATATTTAAATTTTCGATCCCAAAAATATTTGAAAATATGATATTCGTCAAAAAGAGTGATTCGTTCTGATAAGAGTGGGGAGCCTCTCTTTGAGGTTAGTGAGTGCAAACTGGGAAATATGTTCGGTCGAGTGTATTTATATTTATAATTTTTAATTTGATGTGCAGAGAATGTTGGAACATGTACAATCCAATAATATATGATTATTCTCATATATTATGCAGAGACCGAGACTTTTGTAAGTACTAAGCATAGTTATTATTTATCGATTTCGTTTTGTTTAAATATTTCGAGAGTTATAATATCGTTTAGGAGCTTAAAATATAACTTCGCAAAAATGTGTGCAAATAATCTTTGAAATGAAAAACGTATCCAACTTTTGATGAAATGAAAAACAAAACACCTTCTGATGCATAAATGATGTTATTATTATTGATAAGATGGATGTCAACACTAGAAGCATTTACTTGCTCAACTTGATAACTAGAAATTATAAATCATTTTTCTTTATCTTAGCATACTGAACACCCAAATATGAATAAAGGTGTATTGTCCTCTATTTGTGTTCAATTGCTTCACATCTGTTGTCAAATACATTATCATGGTTTAAGTGCCTGACAGTGTCATTATTTATTCTTTTTCTGGCAGGATTAAACCTGTTTAGACTTTATATGATAAGTTATCAATAGCAATTTAAAAATTGCAATAGTTATAGCAATAAATTTGTTTAAGTTGGTCCCTGAAAAATGGAAACTGAGTGGTTGAAAATCATTCTTAATTATGAAATGTTATAAAATAATAACATAGAAAAAAAAATCTGTTAGTTTGATTTTTTTTACAGCTGTTTTCCTCAAATTACTTATTGAATTTAATTTATCAGTAGTTTTAATATTATCATTAGTAATTATTTTCTTGTCAATATTTGATTAGTTCTTGACAACTAATAAATAAATATCTAAGTACTCTCCATTTTGTTTTTGGTTTTTTCTTGTTATTTAATTAACCACCAAATTTTTTTAAGGCTGATGTTATTGAATAAAGTTTCTTTTATCTCTTAGGCTTTTAGAGTAGTTCCTCATGTAAACACTAGATGGGGTTAGAATGTACTAGACCTAGTTGGGGGGGAGTAGCGCATGCGCCATGGCTTTGTGTACCTTGTCCACCTTTCTCTGTTTCCAACTTCAAATCCTCATTGAGGTTCGGCTCTAGAGGTTCGCGTGTGTCATTGCAATTGTCGTTTGTATCCGTTTACAATTGTCTTTGTTAGATGTTTTGTTGAGTTGATCGTTCTAGCTTCATCCGTCTAACAAATTACAGTGTTTTTTTTTTCGCTTGAGTGAAGTATGGCCAGTGACGGCAATAAATTTTGATCCAGAAGAGTACCAGAAAAACACCAAAATTCCGAACCTACCAAATCTTTTCTCCAACATGGTGATAAAGTAAGCAAATTGACTAAACTTATATCATTTTTAAGTGAAAATTTGGTTCGTATTTTCATTTGGCATTACTGCTTAGCATTGTTAAATTTTTGTTTTAAATGTTTCTCTTAGTGACTTATTGTTATTGTTGGTATAAATAACTTTTACTTTAGAACAATGCAGCACTTAATTTCTTCTTCATATCTATTATTGTTTTATCTTAACAATATAACACTGTATTGTATGATACTGTCCTTAACAGCTTCTCTGCTGGGTCTATAGGCTTTAATAATTTGCTTGCTTGTCAGAATATCTGAGGTATTGGTCATGCTAGATGGAATAGGATTTATTCTGTGTATTTAATGTTAATCAAGGGTATCAGTTTGGTTTTATTTTCACATTAAATGTATTAATTTCGGCTAGTGTGTTGTTTCCTTTGAGATCAGTCAATATTAGTTTTATTCAGCGAATTTTAAATAAAAACTTGGATGAAACATCAGATTACAGCTGTTTGTAAACAATTTTTGCTTATACTTTACTATAATTGCTAACATTTGATTTTGATACTTATAGTGTTTAAGTAATTCTTTAATTATGTGTTGCACTGTAACTGTGTATCCATGGAAATAAAATGTATGCATCACACATACATAAATTGATGTATGTAACCTTCCTTGAGTGTTATTATTCTGCTAGCGATTCATTATCTGTAATTATGATATGTTGATGCAGGAGTAGGATAATTTTAGTATTAAAATTAATTAAAGACATGAAATGTTACAAAATGACATTGAGTTATTAATTTTAAGTTCTGCATAGTCTATATGTTTATAGTATTTGTGCATGAATTTCTTACATGGATTTGCTATTTTTGTCATAAACAGGTGTAGTGTAACTTATAAAATTATGCTTCATTTTATTAGGTCTTCCTACCTTTGACTGATTAAATTGTTGTATGAATTTCCCCTCATTCAATCATCCCTTTAAATATGTTAATTTAAAATTAATGTGATGTAATTCTTTTTTAAGTTACATCTCTTTTTGGGTGGTAATCATAGTTTTGTATTTAACTCATTTTAAATGTTTTTCTTGTTTAAAATTACTTTATAACATTTTTGTTTTTCTGTTATCATTTATTTCTTATATTTATATTTTAAATTTCATACAGCCATTCGGCAAAAAAGAAAACTGTATCCACCTTAATTTAGTAGATTTTCTCATTCTTAGGAAATAGGTATAATAATGAGTTTCCAATTCATATTATCAATTAAGTTATTAGGTTTATTACCAGAGTGTCTACCTTAGACTTTTTTAATATCTTAGTAGAATTTGAAGTTTTAAAAGATTATTGCCCAATTTAAGTGATCTATTTTTTCTTTTATTTTAAAAATAAATTAATCCTTTTATGTTAAATATCATTTATCATTTTTATAAAGGTTTAATGAATTATAATCTTAAATATGTTTATTTGAAAATTATGAAAGCAATAGTCGAATTTAACACAATTCCTTATCATTGTTTTTCCTTATTCATTCAGTTTTGTTTGCTTTGATTATCATTTTTTTGTTTTTACCTTGAGTTTAATTTTTTTTTTTTTTTTAAACTTTCCTAGTAGGTATCAAGTGATAATCAATTATGGCCTCATCCAGTTCCTAATATAATTTAGTGTACCAACTGTTACAGGATACAGTTTATAGATAAACATTTAATTTTATTAGAAAATATTAATATTTTAAAAATTATGAGAAAAAAGTTCTGAACTGAAAGTACTTTGAATTTCTATTTGTCAACTCAAATACTTCTGATTGTTAATTTTTTTTTTTTAATAAGCCCATTGCTGCTAACGAAAGATGTTGGACTTAGCTGAATACCGTAATCACTAACAGGATACTAAACGTTTGTAAAATAGTAAAGAGCGAATAAACCCTAAGAGGAAGAACTCTTAGTCAAAATCAAGCGATTTATATTCAGTAATGTTCTCCGATGATGTTGAGGGTCATCACCCTCGTAATTGTTTTTCCAGAAGTTGAGGACTACGACCGCTTTCCTCAACAACAACCTTCTTATCTTCTATAATAATTAAATTTGGTGGTAAATTTCGATTTTCATACCTGTTATTCGTATATGGGTGTTATCCATAAACTGATTTTTCATTAAAGATGCGATTGAAAATTTTTCTGAATGTAAGTCAAAAAGTAACGCCTATAGATTAGATGGTCCCAACGTGGCGTTTAGTGGACTAAACTTAAACCGTTTATTTGTTGGATGAGAAAGACGGTTAAGTCAGAAAATAGTTTATCTGCTTCTAACCTCCCGGTTTTGTCTTGAGGTTTTTACTTTCACTTACCTATATATGAAATATATAGTAAGTGGAAGTATTGCGATCGTGAAAATTTTCGACTTCCGGTTTTCAACGGAAATACACGTTCTGGGATCCCCTGAGTCAAAATAACCAAGTCCCGCGAAATGGTCTGTGTGTGTGTGTGTGTGTGTGTGTGTGTGTGTGTGTGTGTGTGTGCGTGCGTGCGTGCGTGCGTGCGTGCGTGCGTGCGTGCGTGCGTGCGTGCGTGCGTGCGTGCGTGTGTGTGTGTGTGTGTGAACAGACTAGGTCAAAAACTATAAACTGTGCGAACCTGAAATTGGGTATTTAGAGTATATATAAGCCCGCGATGTGACAGCAAAAATGTCATCAAATTTGCTCAAAGGGAGGGGGTACTTTATTTAATAACTTTTTAAGTTTTTTTCGATTTTCTCAAAAACGGCTCTAACGATTTTGATTAAACTGAGTATTTGATCTATTTATATGCCTGAAATATGACTAAAAATTTCATCAAAATTGATCAACCGGAGGGGGGACTTTACTTAATAAATTTTGTATCATTTTCACATGTTTTTTTTATTTACTCAAAAACGGATTTCACATTTTGATCAAACTGGGTATTTGATGTATGTATACGCCAAAGATGTGATAGCCAATATTTCATCCAAATTGATCAACCGGAGGGGGGACTTTACTTAATAAATTTTGTATCATTTTCACGGGGTTTTTTTATTTACTCAAAAACGGCTTTAACGATTAACAAAAATAAGATATGAATGTAGAAAAATGTGTGACTTTGGGAAATGATATTTAGCAAAACACGTCAATTTCTAATCTAAGTAAGTTGGTAAGTGAAAGTTGTGTGTTGCGCGCACGCACCAGATTTTTTATTATTGTAGTATTAATCTTATGTAAAATATATATATATATATATATATATATATATATATATATATATATATATATATATATATATATATATATGGTAAGTGTATTAGTCTTGACTTGAGGGTGAAGACTATAAACATACTCTTCAATCCATTTATTTTTACTTTCCATCGTTTAGCCCTAGCCGAAATATCGTTCAGATGAAATTATAAATAAAAGGTAAAGAGTAAAATTATAGACTTTAATCTTAAGCCCCCCTCAAGTCTATTTTAATGATATTACAATACCAATATTTTATTTGTATTACAAGGCAGTACGATAATTGAGACTGCAATCCGGGCAAAAGACTGACATGGAAAACCTACATCTAACTGATAAGAAACAATATGGAGTATTATCAACATTACTTGTCATACTCTGTAAATTATCCTTAACCACAGACCTACACCATTAGACCTCTATGGACGTACGGTATATAGAATAATTGTGCACTTGTATAAAATCGTGTGGCTAAGAATAGTGGATGCACCTTTCCACGTGACCAATGATTTATACACAAGGGTCTGACATCCCTACAGCCCCACATACTGCATAACTTCCCCAAGACTAACTCTCAGAATGAACCCATTAGCACTAATACCCTAAGCCACCACAAATCCGCACATTTCTCCCATAAGACTTTTGAGGTAGTGAGCCTTACTACAATAATGCAACAAGGATGGATCACACATTAAAGGATTTTATATTTTTCGTACAGATATCGTCCGAATATTAGTATGTCCTTCCTCTGAGTAAGTAACGTTGTCGTATTGAAAGTACTGATTGCACGGTGTCGAAAGTCATTTTTATTAGAAGTTTCCTCCCGAAGCCCCATCAGCTCAAGTTGGGTAATCTTATTAGGCTCCATGGACCCACTTCTTCTTCAGGCTTCTTCTACACGTAACAAGATATTTTAAGAGCCTTTTTTTATTCTTTATTTTATGGCAGCTGTACAATGTTCTTAATGGCAAAGGTTTAAAGTAACCCAGTACAGGAGACCTTAGAAGTGTTAATGCCGCAATTTATTTTGTTAAGAAGGTTTCTCTTAAAATGTTATTTTTACTTCCTTGCAACAATGTAAGGTAGAGAAGGTATTATAATTGAATAAAAAAAAAATCCGTCTACCGTCTTTAAAAGGACTTTTATCAATTGTTCTTTACTATCATATAAAGGATGTTTCGGCTAGTACTGATTCTTACTTCTAATCTAAAGAATTTCGCAGAAAAAAATCTTTTTTCTGTTGTTTGATTTGGCCTTTTTGTATTGATATAAACAGGGTGTTTTCCTGACTTGGAAATACTAAAAAAAATAAGGAATGTCCCCATCTCATAAATGAAGAGAATTTTTTAAACGAAAAAGGTTTTTTTTTTTTAATTTTCATGATTCTAAAAAATATTTAAATGTTATCAATGTGGGAGAAATTAACAAGCACCTATATGAAACTACAAATGTGTTAATCTATTTTTCAGCAACGTTAAATGTGGCAAGTGCATTTGTAAGTTGTTTCTTATTATGTGCTTTTTTACATCAACTGCGTTCGGTGGTATGAAGTTGGAACTACATACATCCTTATTTATTCTACGATAGCACTCTATTGAAAGATGTTACCTCACTGAGACGCTTCATCCATACTCAATACATGTTTATGTAGGTTTAGTTTAGTGTTGAAGGAGTTAAATATTTTCTAATTTTTTCATCTCAGTAAACACGTTGTGTATGACATTTAAGAACAAAATAATCGGTTGGAGTTCTTTTCTTTTGTTCGTGATCCAATAAATAATCAATTCTCTGTAATGTTTTTTAGAAGACATTTATTTTCCCTATTTAGGTGAGGCACTTTTAGTCCACAAGTCGCCCTTTTTTTAAACATTTTTTTGAAATTAATTGATTTAAAATTAATTTTTAAACTTAAACCCTTACTATAGAAAAGTCAGTTGCTGAAAAGACTAGATTTTAATTTTTAAATCTGTACTTAGCGAATCTATATATATATCTATGTATATATTTTTAAATTACTTTATTAAAGCAAATAATATTTTAATTTCTTGCTGTAAAGTAGTCTGTTCTCATTTTGCTAGACAAAAGAAATTGTTTAGTTATTTTTCAAGAGCTTACAATTATGTTCTAAAATGTAGTATAAATTTTTACATAAATATTTTTATAAGTATTTTGGATTGCCGCGTGTAAAGTATTAAACATGGTACCATACTTTTTTTTTTTACTTTCAACTTCAGAATGACTGATGTTTACTTTTAAGTATGTTTTTGTTTTATTTTATTTTTTAATGTCAATTCTAAAATTAAAATGCAGACATCAAATTAGGAAATATAGAAGTTTAGTTGTGCTATTCGGACCACCATTTTTATATGAATTCATTGACATTTACGTAGTTAATCATTTTGATGATTGCAACCATAATGTACTCTGTAAAAATCGGACCTGTTATTTTCCAACATCAGCTTACTAAAAAAGGAGGCTTGTTAGTTGAAGTCCTTACTAAGGGACCAACCGGTTCCTCAGCCTGTATCAGTGTTCTAAAATGTTCTCGGAATTTATCTTCTTAATGTTTTATCTTATTTATTTTAAGAATCTCACATTTTTGGGGCCTAAAGCTTAGACCCCCAGCATCTGGACCATAAGATCGATGAAACAGAAGGTAAAAATTCCTTCAGATCATTTACCTATTACATTTAATATGGAAATCAGTCATGATGGCGTTAAATCTAAACCTTATTTGGTGTCATGCCTAGAGGTGCAAACTATAACTAAAAACTTTATTTAGGTGATTAATTTTCACGATATTAAAAATTATCTGAAATTCTAACTCTTATTAATTGTGTTTTGCTAATGCAGAATAGAATTTGTATTTTAGCCTGCAAGAAAGGGTCTAAGGGAATGATAAAGTATCCATCTATTTTTAAGAAGGAAATAAACCTGAAAAATCTAGTGCGATACGCCTAAGACACAACTTTCACTTACGAACTTACTTAGGTTAGAAATTGACGTGTTTCGATAATATGTAAACGCTATTCCTCAACTTGACACATCTTTCCACATTTATATGCTTACATTTGTATAGCACCATAAGTTATGGAGTATTTATATTGCAAAACTTGTAAGTTAAAAAAGTTGTAAAAAGCTCAGTATTTTTCGATCCATTATTGCTTATTTCTTTTTTTAAATTCATCAGTGATAATACGGGATATGAAATTATGGCTGTCGTATAGCGGGCTTATACGTACATAAAATATCTAGGTTGAACGTGAAAATGAGTTAAACATTTTATTAGATAAACTTAAATAAGGTGCCTCATCCGTTTGACCAATTTTGAAGAAAATTTTCACGGTCGCAATACTTTCCCTTACTATATATTTCGGGTGTATTTTTCTGTATTCATACGAATGTTTTGTAAGAATAATTGGGGATCGTTTTTTATTTCTTTTTTTTTTTTTTTTTTTTTTTTTTTTGATATCTGGAAGCAATTAGTCGAAATTATGATAAATAAATGAAGAGAAATTTCCAGATAATATAAGAGAGTATTTTTCTATGTTCTGAAAATCGCCTTTTATGCTTTTTTATTTAATTTCTTTCATTAGTATAATGTAAGTAGTAGATTTCGTAATGCATTATTGCATTAGTATCAGTCATCTTAGAGTCAATATTTTATCAATGATGACACCAAAGTGATCACTGTACTTGTGGCAATGGTGGCAATGGTGTTTTTATAAAATCAGACACAAAAAATGTTACTAACAACAACTTGCAGTCAAATTCCAAGTTTTCTGTGTATATGTTTATCTCCCCCTTCAGAAAAACTTCTACTGAAATTGTACTAAGAAATGATATGACACTATATCATCGATAAAACCATTTTATTAGCGAATCTGGCCTGAGAGAAATGTTTTACCCCCAGTTGTATCGTTTATCTCATACAGCATTTTGGGTTTGAAAGCGCCTGCGAGTTCATATCTGGTGATGAAGTTTCTGTAGGCCTATTGTATGCTGTTGACATCTTGTTGACGTCGAAGTCCGTCCTTGTAAAGCTGTTAACACAACTCGAGTAGCTTGAGGAACTTGGGTGTGAAGTTTTAAGTTCTCCAACGAGTATTTGTTAGAAGTATTTACATACCTTAGAGGAATCGCAAAAAAAAATAAATAAATAAAAAAAATAAAGATAAGGTTTTAAATATTTAAAAACAAATTTATTCTTTTTTACCATCGAATTCAAGCTAAAAGTCACGAGACCATATTCCATTGAGTGGTAGAAGGTTTTAATGCCCCTTTAAAATGGCAAGCCATAAATCAGTTATTTATCGATTAAAGGTGAGAAAAGTGAATATCCAATCGAAAGGAGTGAATTTAAAATGTCCTTTTTAACAGTTTCATAAATAGTCCAAAAAAATAATCTTCACTTAAATGGTAAAGATATTAGTTAAATTAGGCTGGCAGAATATAAAGTCATTATGAAAATTTTGACCTCGAATTAATCCTGATATCTACTAACAATAAAAGAAGTATTTAGTATTTTTATCTGTTACTGGTATTAAGATGGGGCACTTGAGGGGTAAATCTAAAAAATTCAGTGTAGGGAGGACCCACGCTGACTACATTACTGACACGTGAGCTACACGTGTAACTGTTTCTTTATATTTTTAGGATTTTCAATTTTCTTTAAAAAATATTTCATAATATATTCAATACATTTACTGTTAATGAATCAATAATTTATAATTAGAGTTGCCAAGCTTTGAAAATCGATAATTAAGGCAAGTGGTCGATTTCTAAAAATTAACATAAGCAATACCATCCCACTTTCTTGTCTGCTGCAATAAAACTTCAAATTTATTTAAATTTTTTTCATCGTATTTGAATCTACTCCGAAAACTAGTTTGCCTCGTGATGTTGATTTTATGGATTCTTTTATTGCTTCTTTATATTTTATTCCATCTTTCATGGCGAAATAGAAAAGCGTTTCTATAACATTGGATTAAATAGGATTGATGGTAGAACCCTGTTGACTGCACTAACAATAGGTAGAGCTGCTTAGATTGAAAATTTTCAGGCCTTTTGACTGTATTTGACGATGTAGACGCTATATCTGCAGGCTAAATCTCTTACTAATTCTTGCTTTTTTTCTTTTTTTTCTTTATATCCTGTTTAGATGTTTCTTGGTTCCTGGTCTACTTCGCTTGCACGCTGTAAATATATATATTATGGCCTATTGTCCTATATTATAGATGATCATAATTCGTTTTCTTTAATACAGTCTGCAGGATTTGCTAGGTTAATAGCCGTGTGTCTTTAATATTTCTCAGTTTTTTATGTATTCTTTTAAAGACTGTAAAGTAATTTTCATTGTTTAAAACTCTAAATATCTGAATAACTCTCCATTTAAGAACTGTGTTAAGTGTTCGTTACTGTTTCCACCCATCAAGATTTTATTGATTCAATTTTTTTGTGTTGATTATACTGTTTCATACTTTGACAAATAACCCTGTTTGACTCGGTTTGCTTATCTAGTTTGAGTTGGAATTCGTAAACAAGGAAATGCCCAGTGTGCGGAATTCAACTTTGTCTGAGGTTATTTAACCTTTTCTTGAGAGGGCATTGAAGGTCTCTTGCTTTTACTGTTTCAATTGATACTGTCTAATGTTCTGTGTCGGTTGATGATTATCATATCGATGCGATTACATTGTGCAGAAAACATGGCAAATACTTGTGTATAATAGGTTTGTCCTGCCTTATTGAACTCAATTCGTTTTAAGGACAGAGTTTAATTTTATTTTATCAGAATAAACCTACTTTTCCTTAGGTTCATTATTTTTTTAAAATGTTTACCTACATTACATTTACTTCAATATTTACTCATTACTTCTCAACTAATAATAAAATTATTATTATATTTATAATTTTTAAACATCAATTGTATTTTATAATCACTCAGGACTTTTTTAAACTTGATCTCCTTCTATGTCTTGTCTGAAAAAAAACTTGAAGGAATTAATAATTAAAAACATTTTTTCTTTTGTCTCTGTAAAAAAAAAAACTATCTCAAGTTCAAGGTATTTTTTTTTAGCTGATTGCGATGGAAAATGAAAAAGGATTTCAGAATATAAGTTGTAAAAGTTTTAGAAGTTAAATCCATTCCAAAAAGTAGTTATGAGGTTTTATGGAGTGGGACTGAATGCGTTGCCAAAAACAATTTTTTTTCTGTTGATAGGAAGTTAAAAATGTTTTTTGTAATTTTGGAACGTAATCAAATTAAAGTAAATTTATCAGTTCATTCTAAAACAGTTGACTTTTTTTGGGTTTCAAACTTAGAGATAACGAGGTTCAAATGTATTGTAGGTCCTCTAAAAACGAGTCTGCTGTTAAATTAAATTGTTTATTTAGGAACAATTAAATTATTAAAGTTGTTTGTTTAGGAAACCAATCTTGTTTTTATCTTTGCAAATAAAATGTATTATGTTGGAATTGCTCCTTTATTAGATACGAAATAAATGAGTGAACAAAGGGCTCGAAAGTCTCGTAAGAAAATTACTCCAAATTGGAACTTCATAAAAAATAAAAAATAAATAATAAAATAAAAATAGCAATAATTATAAAAGTGTTCCTCTCCATGAATAAATTTTATGACGCGCCGTGAATCCAAGTCCCCTTCTGGGCCTAATTTACATTTTTTGTAAAATGTGTACGGTACCATTTTTGAATTTAATCGCCTCTATTTTTAACAGATCAAGAATGTACTCGATAAGGTAGCAGATATCGGTTTATTCCTTGGTTTCAGCACAAAAACATAACCCACTAGCCTTATTCAAACCCAAGTTGCTAATGCGCTGTATGCTGCCTGTCACCTTCGACATTTACGCCTTTATTTATTAAATCATTATTTGTACACAGGTAATAGCCCAGCTTAAATTTCAACTGGATGAAAAAAAATATGTACGTCGTTATTCTTCGACCTACTTTTTTCATAGATCCACGACTTTTTTTTAACAGACGGTGATAAGGCGGTTAATTTTACTGCTCTTATTGTCATTATCAATGTTTGTTGTAGCCTCTTATCTTGTGTTTACTCGCCCCCACCTACGAATACGTGATATTGCTAAGGTTCGTTAATGGGGACCCAATATTACTTAACCCAGAAAACAAATAATGTTGCTTTTTATTTTCATCTTAATACTAATTAATTGGAGCGTTTTCTCTTGTTAATTGTAATAAAGTTAATATTTTATTCTGGAAATTACAATATTTTCGAATAAAACTTAGCATTCCCCGATTTACCTACTCCATTTTCCATTTTGTATCCTTTTATTTATCTTATGTTTTCTTTCAAATTTACATTAATTGATATTACTCTTGTAATTTATAAGCACCATAGAACAAGAAGTCCTTAAGCCACTTGTTGCCTACAGTTGCGAGTTGGAACCCAGTGGTTGACGCATCCTTCACCCTGACCAAGAGCTGTAAAGGCTTGGACTGCCCTCCTGAACCTCAGCCAAATTTATAGAATGCCAGAGCGATCATTAGGAAATGCTTTTAGGCCAGTTGGTATCCGGGTTTCCTTAATTAGTTATTGGAAATTGAGAGAGCGGCTTTTATGACCGGAATTATGGATACCAGAGTAAATCCCTAGAAATTTTGATAAAAATACTGTTTGGCTCGTGCATATAATTGGGAGGGATCCTCTTTGTTATATGACAATACGTAGAAACATATATATTTTAAGGGCAAGGAATACTCTTTTTCAGTCCACTCAGTGGTTTACTATTAGGAATCGACCGGTATAGAAAATTTTGACGACATATCGGTCAATACCATATTGCAAACGCCTAATATACCAATATATATATTCTCATAAACTCACGATATTTGCCTATTGTTGGCGATGGTTAACTATAATTCATTACAGATGAGTAAAACATTTATGGTTTTCTATGGAGTAAAAAATTGGTCTATCGATCGAATATCAGTTGCGTCAATGATGCCGATACAACCGGCTGACCGATATCTTATTGTAATATGTGCACCCGTCGAACTCAAGTTATTCCAATATCTACGATATATTATTATTGTTATTAAAGGTAAAAATGTATATTTGATTAAAGTGTTGTTGGGTTTTTTACTTTGTTTCCAACTTGGCAACAAAGCATGACAGATACCTAGTTATTATGAATATTAATAATATTGATACAACATAAAAGATGTTTTTACTAGGCAATAAAAATTAATAAAAACAACATTCATCAAAATTATCGATTTTATACTTTTCAGTTGGCATATCGGTCTATAGGTTTCTTCGGCATATCGGCCGATACCTATCATTGGCTACTGATTGTAGGTGGTAGTAATATACCAATGACGATAGTAATATACCAAAATAATTACTTCATATTTGAAATGAAAGATGTACTCAATCAGGGTTTTAACGTAAGAGATGCTGGAATCTTTAACATGTTTAAAATGTTAGTGAATTTAATTTATTTAAATTCATAAACTTTATATTTAGATTCTAAGGAAATTTGTCATTTCGGTTTTCGGTGGCAGTTTCTCTAACCTTTCCTTCCTCGGAATACTAATACAATCTTTAACTAATTTTTTTTTCCAATGCCGTTAATTTATTATTGTTTTATTTATTTATTTTTTTTTTTTTATTTTTTTTTTGTCCATCCTTTTAATATTTGATAGTTAAGAAATTTATATCCGAAAATAATTCTGTTATTTCATTCCACGTTACCAGTAAATTTCATTAAAGTTTTTCAAAAGATATTGTTAAATTTACTTTGTTACTTATTTATTATTTTAAAATTTAGCGTGAAAAAAATGAATTCACTGATTTCTTTTTTATGCATTTATTGTATATTAGCATTGTTAACAAAGAATACGGTCGGTCCTCCATCTGTTGACGCAATATGTATTATTCAAAGTGATACCGGTCGTGATGAAAATAGGAAATGGGAAACCGGATAGATATCGTGTCAATATCACAAGGACGCATCAATTTTACTATCCATACATTGTTTTTTTTATTCCCCATCGATTGTTTCCATAACGAACTTGTATTCTGATATTCTGCTAAATTCTTTTTCTTTCTTCTCAGTTACTCTGACTATTCCTTTCAATAAGTTGTGATCAGAATTTAATTTTTGTAAATTGTATCATTTTTAAATATATAATAGAATTAGCTATAGAATATAAGGTATTTTTGGGAGACATATGTGTTAGAAATATAGGTGATAGTTGGCACCACAGTCAGGTTCCCCCATGATTGATGATACTCCGAACAATAAATTATTTTTTGTTCAATCAAAATATATCTTTGAGTTTACTCGATTTTTAATGTCTGAATCCTGTTAAATACGAGATATTAGGAAATATTTTCTAAACGTGTATACGAACAGAGAGAACTTGATATTACCACTGTTGGCAGGAGTGTCCGAAGACCTGCATACCTCAGCCAGGTAAACTTCGGGGAATCGTTGCTTCCCGCCCACTTAACAATGTGAGGGGACAGTGTGGACACTTGAGTATGTTACTATATGTATTTTTGAAACAATGTTGAGTGCGGATCTTATAATTTAAATTTTAAAGGTTGACTCCTATAATAAGAGAATTTTTTTTAAATAGTTATATTTTTTTTTCTTCTTCAAAAATTCCTTATTGCTTTTCCTTGACAGCTAAAGAAGGAGATTTCGCCGTGGTTATCTTCGTTTTCCACGAGCATTCATTCTCATTATAACTACTTTAAGGTCGAATAAAAACGGGAAATCTGGTTTTATTGACATGTTTATGCTCGTCTCTCGGAGGAAATGAGGAAAATATATGCTAATGAAAACGGAGGAAGGTTCCGGGATCTGGTTTTGATAATGGACAATTTGCAAACCAATCAATAACAAAATTTTAAATAACAGGTAAAACCTTCACTTACTTGTCAATAACAATATAAAAACCTGTACCTCTTATGTATTATGACGTCATTTATTCATAATATACGTTTTATATTGGTTATTGACTTCATTTACTATGTGACGTATTTCTAAAAATAAATCAGTACTTGTTTCTCGACCTCACTATATTCTAAATCCCCTAGATGAGGTTAAACAAAGATAAAATTTACAATATATGCCAAAAGGCATTTGAAAAATTTGCAAATAAAAATATATTATTATTTCCTACATTCTATAGATAGCAATGGGAACTGTTTATAATCGTCTGATTTTTCATGCCATCTTGAAATCAATACATTTTTAAGGTTAAATGGATCCAAGGAAACTATCATTTATAAATATGCCTGTATAATATTCTGTTATTGATTATTAATTTTATGTTTTTTTTTCTTTTTCAGGTGAGTATGGAGTTATAAAACTCGGAAGCTGTCGTATGTATTTTATTACCCGCTTGATATTCACTAGTTTATATTTTATGATCTATTATTACTTTAAAGTATTAATGATCATAATTTTATTTTAATATTATTTTTTATTGCATATTATTTTTTTATAAACTAATATGTTTAATGAATCGTTTATTGTAATTTTATTTAAAAAGTGTTTTTATTTTACATAAAATTTTTTTTTAAGGATGTTAAATTAAAATTTTAATCAACCTGCCTTAATACATTCAATTCCTTTCATGTACAGCGACATGTTTTATTCTAATAAAAGTCGATTTTTTTAATATATTTTTTTCGAAATGATATGAAATTTGCAATTTTTCTCATATTTACAGTAACTACTTCTGACGTGTTTGACACTTGAGTTAGTATTGGTCATTATTTTTCCAAGAACAATTTTTTTACACAACAGTTAATTATCTTTTAATGCTGAGTTTCTGACATGGACCGAGAAGCTTTATCATACAAAAGCCTAAATAATAAGAAATAATTGATACATTAGGATTTTGCAATTGAAGATTCGTAGTATAGGTGATTATTTCAACTTTTTCGGTCTGATAGGAGGCAGCGAGGCGTGGACTGATCTTTGTGGATGCCTTTCGTAAACGCATCGAATTGCTCGTTGGGAAAATTCTCGCAATCAGCTTTCCGGGTTACTTCTCTTAACCCAGTTTTCTGATCTTCCCCCACCACAAGTCTCTGGCGCAGTTGGTTTGAGGTCTTTGACACCTGCTCGGATAATTGTTGTAACATTAATTATCGTAAAGGTATTTTTAATTAATTAATAAATTAATACAATTACTATGTAAATTAAGATGTCTTGTTCTTCATAACTGGAGGGCATTTACAGGACCGAAGCTAGAATTTTCGTCAGGAGACGCAAACTCGATTTTCACCCCCACTTTCTTACGAAAGGTTTCTTTGAGATTTAGTTCATTGGAATATCATGATTAGACATCGTCTATAACTAATAGGACAATTGGTCTGGCTTGCTTACCTTCCTGCACTGATGTTTAAGGTTAGGTGCAGAGAAATTTTATACGATACATAACAACCGTCATAAGTCTAATTAATGTTAAAATTAAAAATATTCGTGTTTGAGGATGAATTCTCTGCGATTTCCCCTTTTCTTTTAATAAAACCTTTTTAGGAAGTATTTTTGCAATAATATTGTTATTTATTATTAATTAATTGATCATCAAACTCATCGGAATCTGTTCCGAACATAATAGTGAGTCTATATATAATACAATGATCTGGAACTACGTCCAAACGTCTGCTACCCCTGCACGTTGCTGATGAACAAAACCAAACAGTTGAAGAGGTTAAGCACTGACAAAGAAGACATGACCTACAAGAAGGAGATAAGAGTCGAGTTTTCTCTCGGCCATAAAATAGTAAGACCGTAATTCGGGAGGGTGCCCACACCAAACCCCCACGGCTCGCCTACTATATCTACTACCCAGTTCTTTCCTTAATCAGACATAAGTACCGTAAGTCGTACCAACAAAAAATATGGATCTGTTCGGAGCTAAATCTATTTATTCCAAGACATCAAAAATAATTTAAAACTAAAAAATTTATTACCCAAACCAAAAATACTTATATTTGATTCATCTTTGCTTTTTAGAATATTTTAATTGGACATCCACAAATGTATAGGAACAGTTTCTAAATTTTTTTTTTTTCATATTAAACCATTAAATTAATGGTGGATGTAGAAAATAAAAAAAAATAATAATAAAAAAAAATTATGTTTCGATGCGGTTATCATGATATGAGGCGGAAAGTACTTCGGTAAGTTCGATCCCCGCCTAGGCAAATTTAAGATTTAGTTGTGTATCAATAAAACATATATCGACACCTTAGCCTGCCTAGAAAAGGGCGATAACCCGGAGATAAGCCGCCCTTCCTGTCCTAGATAGATTACTAAGCAAGGAACTATTCTCACTACAAACAATAGTTGAAAAAAGTATATATTCTAAAAACAATATATGAATCGTACTTAAAAGTTCTCTAAATAGTACTTAAGTAAACATTTAGGGAAAGAGTAAATCGGTCGACCTAACACGCAAAGTGAGTCGCTATCAACTTAAGCATCTTAACACACAAATGGAAAATATTGAGTTGAAATCCTTAAAATAAAAAATAACCCAAATCTAATAGTTAAATATAACCTAGTTCTTAACTTTATCAAAAACGATCGCTACAACCTATTTTTCGATAACTTAGTGAACATATTTCTTCACTCAAAGAGTAACCGACTAAAAATTTTACATTTTAAACAGCTGCTTTATTGCGTTTTTATCTAAATAAGTAAAATTTTATCATATTATGACTGACAACCAAAATTTACTAGGTAATTATGATATTTTAAATATAATCGATTTCCTATCTTTAGGAGTTAGGAAGAAGAGCGCTAGGCTAGCGGTGCGGACCTCGTAATTAGATACCATATACGACCTACATTTTCATGTGGGGATGCGCCCGGCGCAAAATCTATAAAGTAGAGAGACCTCTAGGCACAAGTATAGGATACCTACTAACTGTTAGAAAGGATAAATTCTTTTATGCTTTGATTGATCTCGCCTTGACTATAAAAAAAAAAAAAAACACATCATAAATAGAATGATCTCAAAACCATCCGGATAAATTAAATTTCATTTTGAATTAGTGAACAAGTTAGTTAATTGGGAAGCTAGAGAAAATTGAACAAGATTGAATTATATTAGATGTACTCATAGATAACACTGCACAACAGCATTTCTGATGTTTGGGTTATGATACATGATATTAGTCCAATTTTCAATGACGATTTCAAATCTGTGACTGAAATTTTTGTATCAGCTCTAGTTAAAAAAATATGATATATGGGTTGTTTTCATAATAAAACACTATAAATATAGATGATTCCAATTTATTTAAGTTTCAGTTGAACAAAAACCTTTTTTTATTTGATTTTCTTGTTGAAACAGAAGGCGGAGAGTTATTTTGAATGCTCCAACAATAGTCAGCCAACATATGTGCATTCCAGTAGCCTTGATAGCGTTGCTCCATCGTACGAATGTCCTGGTGGAATCGCTCGCCCTGTTCTTCACTTAGATCCCCAAGATTGGCAGGAAAATAGTCTAGATGGTTGTGGAGAAAGTGTAACTTGATGCTCATGTTACATCCGAGCCTTTGAAACGGACACATTAGTTCTTGTATGGATAATTTTGAATTATCCAAACAAACTCATTCCATGCATTTTTCTCACTATCTGTCATAGTCTTCGTAAAATTGGTGTCTTGTATTAACGATCTTATTTGTGGCTCGTCAAATATTCCTGCTTTTATCTTCTCTGTACTCAGTTTTGGAAACTTGTTTGATAGGAAAAGGAAACAATTTCCACTTTTGTCAAGACCTTTCACGAATTGTTTAAACAGTCCTAGTTTTATGTGTAACGGAAACAAAATTATACGATCTCTTGATACTAAAGGTGGGTTTATCACGTTCTGTTGTCCTGGAACAATCTTTTTTAATCCAGTGTTGAGTTTTAGCTCGACTGTCCCACAAGCATAGAAAACAGGGGTGCTTTGTATAACCACCTTGTTGGCCTAAAAGAATGTTTATCATTTTTAAATCAACACATATGAGCCAGTTATGTTCGGCATATTTAATTTTGTCTAAAACCAGACCAATAGTTTTATATTCTTCATTTACTTTCGTGTAATGTGCAATAGGCAACGACCCTAATTTATTCCCATTATGTAAGATAACACATTTTAGACTCCGTTTTGATGAATCTATGAATAAACGCCACTCATTAGAAACGTAATTTTGTAATCCCATTGCAGCCATCAAACCAAATACATCCTTACAAAACACGAAGTCATCTTCTTCAGCAAAATATTGGAGGAGATTTCTTTCTATTGTGCGGTAATAAGAAACGTTAGTATCTTTTGTTACTAAGTTTCTTTCTTTTAGACTAGAAGCTAAAATTTCTGAAGCATGTTTTGACAGTCCCAGGTCTCTGATAAGGTCATTTAAATCATCTTGGTTGAATAGTTTTGGCGCCTTTAACTCACATTCAAAGTCACTATCACTAGTGTCAATTATCGTCTCAAAATCCATAGCGTTCTCCTGAGAAGGACCAGGCTGAGGTTCAGGTGATATAATAGGGTTCAAAACACGTCTATATGTGCGGACCGTATGGACGGATATTCCCATTTGGCTCGATTTTTACGGTTAATACCAGTTATGTTTACCAAGCAAAAATAACAGTCATTGTGATGGTTCACGGGTTCTTTCCACATCATGGCAGTTTCGTACCTAAATCTATTCCTTTTCTTATTTGTCCACAAACGTAGAAACTCAACTAACGTTTTGCATACCTTTTGAGGAATCCAAGGCTTATCGATCATTTCCAGGGAGTGACCAAAATAATTTTTCGTAAGCTTCAATTACTAACGTTGTCACATTCAAACGGCAATCTTTGAACATATATTCCCCGCAAATGAAACACAAATGATTCGGATCGTTCACACAAACTCGTCTTGACGATGCCATATCAAATTATACTAAGAAAACTTAATTAAGTTAGAAATTATGAGCAAAGTAACACGGTAAAACGTTGATTTTCTCGTGGTAGCTATAATAAGTAAACTACAGCTGTTACAAAACAACTGAGGGCATATATAGGATCAGCGACACCAAATTAGTAAACATCAAGTGATAAAGATCAATCATCAGACAAAAGTTGCAAGATTGTTGTACAGTGTAATAGATGTATTATAGATACTAAATTCACTTTATAAGCTTATATATTTAATTAAGTCATTCATAGTTATATTGTTAGCCACATCGTAAAAGAACAAATTAAAAATAAATTAGGTATGTTACCTAATCATAGTTTTTTAAATAACAATTTTATTTAAAAAAAGTTAATTTGATTTTTAAATGGCCTGGTTGTTACGTTACGTATAAAATTTCTCTGCACGTAACAGCCGCAATGAATTTTTCTTTCATTTTCACTTAACCTACTCGGAGCAGTTGGTGACAAACTGCGTCAGGAACACAAACCTCCGCAGCTCATAGTGGCTCTAAAACTGCGTCACCTCAACCTGCGGCTCAACGTTCGCTCCTCCTTTCTATTCTGTAGAACACGTGCTCTGACGTATTGAACTAACGCCCGGCCTTAAACTCAATGTGCCCCTAGTCGAAAGCTCGGTACGACACTAACTACCAATAGGCCAGGTCGCTCGTATGAGGGGCGGAATAGCCGAGCGTGTTGGAGCGCGACTCGCTTTATCGTGCTCGAGCTTAACGGCGGTTGTTCGAATAGGCATCCGATGATTTGTGAACATCGATTTTTTAAGTTGACATTTTTTTTTTTTTTTTTTTTGTTACTTGAAAATCTACCTATTGCAATGAGAAATAAAACACTTAAAAATCAACCCTTTGCATTAAAACCCCTAGCGTAGCTTTTAAGCACATTAAGCTTGAAATGGAGAAATACAAAAGTGAGAATGTGACAAAGGGGCGATAACCATCAACCAATTAGAGATTTCGGAACTTGCCGTACATGAATCTTTCGTCGGTTTTCATTTATACATCTTAATTGGCGAGTTTAAACGTGAATTACTCAATAT
Organism: Aelia acuminata; assembly: GCA_911387785.2. Lineage (NCBI taxonomy): Eukaryota > Metazoa > Arthropoda > Insecta > Hemiptera > Pentatomidae > Aelia > Aelia acuminata. The sequence continues at coordinate 174,392,802 of OU426978.1, forward strand.
TCGTTGTTTTTGTTTAGTTTCAGTTCCTGTATGAAGCGGTATCGATGTTTTGACAGCAAAAAAATATTTTTTAAATTACTGATGTTTTGACAAAAAAAATAAAAAATAAAAATGATGTTTTGGCAAAACCAGTTATTTTTCCATCGATATTTTGACAAAAATATGTATGTTATACAAATGTTTTAACGTATAGAAAGATTTCAGTGTTTTTGCAAAAACATAGATATGTGTTAACATGGATGTTTTTAGAAAAATAAGGATATTTTTAATATTCGTGTTTTGGAGATATCGACATTTTTGTCGCATCCCACCTGTACAATAATTATATACATAATAGAAAATATTTTCTATTTCAATAATTCAATGATCTTCTGTTATCTTCTTTTTGTAAAATGAAACATATTCATCTTTTAACAAGACTAATCATGCAAACATTCATAAAGGAGTAGCTAGCAGAAAAAGCTTACCGTAGCGCCCAGCGTCCTACTTGAAATGTCTCAAAAACTATTAGAGGATTTTAGGAAAACCCAATTTCATAATCTTTATCGACGCTATTTTTATTTTTTTAAACTATTCAATGGAAATACATTTCTATATTTTACTAGGGAAGTAACAAAAATTATCAAAAACACTGAAATGACGAGAAATTTTACTCAGATATTGTGGCTTTAATTTATTTGGGCCATCTAGCTTATTGTAGTAAATTCTTTATGTTATTCTCATTCATTTTCCTCAGTAATTTCTTAAAATTGTGGAAGATAAACCCTTTCTAATAAATAAATAACTTTGATGAAATAATAACGTATTTATTTAGTAAGATGTAGTAATTCCTTCATTTCGAAACTTATCAACGCAAAGGGGGCTCGTTGATGTCTCCCTAACCACGGCCGATGGACTGTGTCTTCATGACAGTCGGATGGTTCTTCCTGTCTCGCTAGAGTCACGAGCGGTAGACGATCACCAGAGCAGAACGTTGGTGGAAAATCACCGAACGCTTGTTTCCTGGAAGCAAAGCGTCTAATTATTCACAATGCTTGTGCACTTTTCGCTTCTGTTTTAAGCATGCGTTTATTACCTCATGAAAGATCTCTTTGTGCTATTATTGTTTGATGTTCTGAATGCGCTGGTATCAAAGATAAGTCATATCATCATCCTAACTCCACAAGCGCTAAGAATCTAATAGGACAGTATAAGGTCATATCGATATACTTAAACACGGATACAACAGACAAAAACGTCAGATCACGCAATGACCCTGATCGCAAAACATTAACTGTCCATTACTTCGTTTTACTGTGTTATAATTTCTGAAGAAATTTTACTAGATAGTTCTCTAGCGCCTGCACCAACTTTTTTTTTGTTTCGACATTTCGCTCTTCGACTAGCGGAGTGACCTTTCCCCAGAAATGTAGGTTGCGCCCGCCGGTAAGTGTGTTGTAAAAGTAAGATTTGTTATGGCGGACATGAAGAGAGCTATAGTTAGGTTTGGAGATTGATGAAGAAGGTGGGGGCTCCAAAGAACCGGTTCCCCGTTCCCGAGGGCCCGATCTGATCTCGGCGGCAACTCTCTGCTAAGAGGTAGTCACGCCAAGTTGCTGTCGCAACGGTGTTTGCGTTTGTTGTATTGGATACGCTACAGTACTCAAGTATCGACTGTTCAATAATACTTATAAGTCAATCATCGGTTCGCCTCGCCTAGTCAGATTATCGTAGTGAACAGTTATCACCTGGGCGGCGCAGCTAGGTCATTGATGACTCAATGTAATCGTCATCACGTGTCACTCATCCCTGATAACTCGAGCTTATCGATATTTGACAGTCATTTATGTCTGTATCTTGCTATTATAATACACATTATTATAACTAAAAACCGAGTAAAGTTTTGATTTCCTAAAATGTTTCTTAGTTTTGTATTTTATTAAACATACTACCCAAGTTATTTTTGATATTATCGTTCTAAATTGATTTGGTTTCAATATTTTTATGTTATTCGGACAAATATGCTCTTTTGAAGTATTTTGATTATTGGATTTGGAATGAGATTTCTTTTTTTTTAAAATATCTGAAGTTTTTGGTTAAGAATATTCTTCCTTGATTTTGATATCATTTGGAATTTCTTAATATCCTATGAATATCTCTTGTGAAACAAAATCCAAGTTAAAAATGTGAAATTCATTATTACATTTCAATACACTTTTCAGCATAAAAACAACAGTTTTTTCCGATTATTTCTGAGCAGTAATGTTATAAAAATATAGTTAGGATACAATTACATCAATTTAAATTTTAATTTTAAAACACAGCGTTACCAATGCATAGTTTCTCTACTAATCTTTTCATGTCATTTTTATTTATTCTATTACATTAATTCCACAGTTTCTTGAATAGTTATTGCATCAATTTAGTGTAATATAATAAAATATAATATTAAAATAGAAAAAAAAGACTAACTTCATCAAATTTTAAAATAGAAAAATCACAATTCTGTGAAATATTTATTGTAACTATAGATTATTATGATCTTTTAAATAAAATAATTAATCAATGGATAAACTGCAATATAATAATGGTATTTATGTGTTTGCGCGCTAACACTCACTCACACATATATAAACAAGTCAGTTTTGGTTCGTCAGCTTTTCTTCTATAGAGACTACTAATTGATAATTTTACTAAATTACTGTCAGTCAGCGAATTCTATGAACTGCTTCTTGTTGACTCATTTCAACGTATTTCATTCCTGTTCCTGCCGGTCTACTCACGCGCATGTTGTTGCAATCTGGATTTTTTTTCTTTCATCGTGATATTATTGTGATACGTTATGTATATGTTTTTATTCTCTCAATGATTGATTGTATTTTATGTCTGACTGATTTTTCCTTCAAGAATATTTTTGTTTAACAGTTCCGAATTACTGCTCCTGGTTTGGCTGGAGTCACTTAAGATGGTTGGTTTCTAGAACAGTTCATAATTGGATCTATAAGAATGCCGAAAGTACTATTTTCATTTACATACACATTACCGCGTGAAGTAATTACGAAATATTTTTACCTAAATTGCAAAGTTAACAAAAGAGTGCTCATGGCAAAAAATTATTTCGATTTACGCTCCTGAATTGCATGAAGGTAACAATTCAACTAATATGGGGGGGGGGTCTAGAATGTGCATTCTTCCATGAAGATGGCATTGCACTTTTTTGAAAATTATTAATATGGTCCAGCTTTGACATACATAAGGAAGAGTTTTGATGGATTTTTTTTTTTTTCCTTTATGCTCATTACATTCAAAAACTGTAATATTCAGTTTGCAGTTGACTCCTTTCAATAGGCTGTACGTTGAGGACCTCTTTTCAACCACTTTGTTTCACTTACCCCGCAACTTAAGGACAATATTTATTCTATAAATTATTATCTTATTATGATTATACGACACAGGATGGTGACATATGCGTTTGAAGTATGTTTAATTTAAGAATGTGATTAGTATCCATATTTTATCCTATTTATCTTAAGAAGATTAAGAATCCTAACTAATGAAATCTGTCTGTATATATAATAATAACATGATATAAAAGCCCTTTTTTGCAGTTTCAATAGTTATGTACTTCATAAACGTTTCGGGCATATAGGGCCATATATATCATACCACTATCAACAATGTCAAAATCACTTCTGAACTTTTTTAGAATATTATCAAAGGAATCCTGGTGTCTCCTTTTATTTTCATATTTCTAAAGGGACTTACGCATTCATTATTTATGGTGAATATGATGAATCGTGAGTGGTTTGATGGATTTGAACCTAAAGTAAAGAGCTATTGAAACTGCAAGAAAGGGTTTATATATTATTTTATTAAATAATTAAATATAGCAGTCATAACGTGCCTGATGACGTCTCTGTAAGTAACAGAAAGGCAAATTTAACATGCTATTTAAATTCAATTTAATAAAAAAAATGAACTTTACCTCCTGATGAGATTTTGTATTAGTTTTTCCCGTAGAGATTTAGGTATTTTTTAACCTGTATAATCTCTCAATAACTACACTGTTTTTAAAAATGATTGTGTTTCATTTTTAAGTTCATGTTTGCTGTCTTCATGCCTATAATTTATTGTTAATTATGGTTTTTCTTGATGACAATGATGTCATAGACAGCAATGCACTTCGCCTGGTGCCCCTATGGCTTGGTGCTGCTGCAGGTCTCGGCATGCCTTGCTGTAGGCTCAGTGAATGCTTTCTCTTTTCCTCCAGCAGTTCTTAGACCGCAGTTAAGGTTAATTTTCTTTCGAGAGTCTATTTTAGTAGTTATTCTTTATTTAAATCCTCCTTTGTTTTAAAATTTTAATATTAGCTAGGCTCTTCTATAGCTTCCATTATTAGGTACCTATTAAAATTATTTTAAATGCATGGCATATAATATATATAACTAATAATACATGTAGCTAATAATAACAATGATTATAATAATAAAAAAATCAATGTTCTTAGTACATTATCCAAATTCCATTAATCATACCATTGTCCTGAATACGTAAGTGGACTTTCATTATCCCATGGGCAACTGGGGCGATGCGCCTTGTAGGACACTTCCCGCAGAGGGTTGGACAGTTGTACCCGCTTTTTTCCATAACCAGGGGTTAAAATAGCATAATCTTTAGTGTAAGTTTAAATATTTATTGATTTTGAAACCCTTCTAATGATTATTAATTAATTAACTCATCTTGCTTATGCTTTGTGGGGAACTGTGCATTTCAGGATGTTTTCCGTGACATTCAACCAACCTGCTGAATTTTTTGTATACCTATTTATCATTTCGACCTTTTGACTAAGCTCTTCGAAGCGTATATGTAACCTTTCGCCGATGTGGAATCGTGTTGATTAGATTGCCGATATCAGTAGTATAGACTTGAATGGGTGTAATAGAACTCAAAATGTCATGCGTTACCTATTAGATATAGTAAAGATGGGAGTAAGTTTGGGTTCATTACTAAGGCACATTTGTTTAATCTATTTTATTTTGCTTCTGTATGGAAGTTTATTAGATGCATTTGAACTGTTTTTGGTAAACATCCTCCAGTATATCGTATTTTTTTTTTTTATTTTTATGAATAAATTATTTAACGTTTCGGGGACAATGTTATCCCATCATCAGAACTGATTCAATAATTGTGTCAATGCGCAAATTGTTTTAATTGATTCAAATAGAGTAGCGATTATTTTTTTTGGACACTTATTAATATTATTTTATGTCTCCTGTATATAACTTTTGACTAATCAACAGATGTTTACCAGTTACCAGTTCTGATGATGGGGACAATGTTATCGCGAAACGTTAGCTAAATCCATAACTCTTAAGTTCCTAACTTGTCAAGTAAGTCGTATGTAATAATTATGTACTAAGAATATTCATATGGAAGAAATTAATATTACAAACTTAAAATATCGACTATTTTATATTAGAAATAATTCAATTCATAATTTATTATGTATCAGGTCTGCAAGTTTAAAATGTCGTTTATTTCTTAAAATATATACACAGTAATTTAAAAAAAAAGTATAATATATTTTATTCAAAGTACTGGCCCTCGCTTTCTACACATTTTGTCCATCTCTCGGGCAATTTATGGATACCATTCCAAAAGAATGCTTCATCTTTATTTGAAATCCATTCATCGAGCCATTTTCTTACATCCTCCAAATTTTTAAAGTGTTGCTCAGCCAATGAGTGTCCCATCGATGAGAAGAGATGATAATCAGAAGGCGCCAGGTCAGGTGAATACGGCGGGTGGGGTAGGAGTTCCCAACCAAGCGAAGAAATCGTTTCCTTAGTCAATCTGGCTGAATGTGCAGGAGCGTTATCATGCTGAAGAATGACTTTGGCGTGCCTGTGAGCCCATTCTGGGCGTTTTTCGATCAATGCTTGACTCAAATTGATCATTTGTTGTCGGTAGCGGTCGGTATTGACTGTTTCGCCGGGTTTGAGATTGCAATTCGACGTCCTCAAACTTTTTTGGTCGATTTTCTCGTTTTTTATCAGTAACATCAAAATCACCACGTTTGAAACTTTGAAACCAACGTTCACATGTCTTGACGGTTGGAGCAAGATCGCCATAAGTCTCAACAAGAATTCGATGACATTCAGATGCCTTTTTCTTTTGATTGAATAAGAAAACCATGACATGCCGCAAATGCTCTTTATTTGGCTTAAAATTAGACATTTTTAACACCAAAGAAAGGTATGATACGTCCACGTAAACGACTTAAAAACAACTGACTTTTGTAAACAAATGACTAACAAACAAAATAGCGTTTAGAGATAAGCAAATCCTTCAATAGGCTAAGAGCGCATTCTATTGGAATTAAAACGACATTTTAAACTTGCAGACCTGGTATACATTAATTCATAAAATACCGAATCAATGCTACATAGTGGCCGATGTCTCACAGAGTTAACAGAAAGGACAGCAGCGGAAATGAAACAGCAGATTCACAGAAGCCGACCCACAGAAGAGCCAACGAACGATTACCCACGCAATCCTTCAAGAGATCTTAGTAATGAGGAAAGCATATAAGTCAACGTATACATTATATATATTAGTGATATTTGTGGCATTGATTCGGTAAATTATGTATTAATACATACATAATAAATTATGTTTTGAATTATTTTTATTACAAAATAGTCGATATTTTAAGTTTTTTTTTAGTATAAATTTCTTCCATATGAATATTTTTAGTACATAATTATTACATAAGACAAATTCTTGGATTTATTTTGGTCTCACACAGCACTTACTTATTGGTTGATAAAATAAGTTAGGTCTAACTTACTTGACAAGTTAAGAACTTATGAGTTATGGGCTGAAATTTTAATTTTACAAAACTCATTTTTTTATCGGGTTATTGTTTTAGAGAATATTGTGATATGGTCCAGTTAGCTTATATTTCATATTATATCTACTAATAATATCTAATAATTTTATTGCTCGTTGTTTTTATTTTTCAACATCTATGATTATCTAAATTTCAAAACATAAGCACGAAAAGATTACCATAAAACTTTCAAGAAATGATTTGTTTATCTTTTAACTATTTCTTAGTTTTTTGTGACAATTTCATTGGACGGAAAACATCACGGCTAAATGGGCAATAGAAAGCAATCGCTGAAGGGGAAGGGTTATGGTTTCTCAGTCGTGGAGTGCAGGCTTTTCTCCGGAGCTACACCTTCGAAGGAAGTAATTATACAACGCCAATCGGAAAGCAGTTTTCCCGTATTATACTTTCTCTTTCAAAAATCCTTCTTATTCATGTTAAAAACCAGGAGAAAATAAAAATGCGGAAGGCTTATTAGTATTTGTTAATTAATTTTTTTTCTGCTGTCTATTTCCTCCGCTATGAGCTCATTCCATTGTTGTTAACTGTAAATAATTAATTATTTATTCCAGATATTGCCAAGACTTCGTGTTAAAATTTTGATCAATATAACTATCGATTGCTGAGCTCAAAACTAAAACAATCAAGAGATTTTTTTTTAGTTTTCCGCTGATACATATATCTTTTAATTCCTTCTTAATGCTTAAAAACTGTATGACTCACATACCGAGCTTGGACAAAATTGAAAAAAATATAGGTTTTTAAAACAACTTAAGAAATTATGTCATTGGGAATTGACTGAACTATGCTGTTAGAGCAAAAGTTCTCTAACAATGATTTTTAAGCAAATTGTAGTTGGGAAGGATTGGATTTTCAGATAATGGGCGGTCCCTGTGAAACCATTAGTTAGGTATCAGTCGCATGTTTCTTTTCACGAAATTTTTAAATTCAGTAAAAAAAACTTTTTTTTATTCTCCTGAAATATACTCCTCTAAAAAGGGTAATCAGCCTTTTCTGTATTAAAAAGACGACTTGTTGGGGTGGAAAAAAAAAAGAATCTGAACTAAAATTTATATTTGGACATTTACAATTTTCAAAAATGGACTGAGATTTTTTTGTTATTGTAAAATACGTCTGGCGAGGAAACTATTTTCGAAAATATCCAATCCTACTCGATCCTGCACCTCTTATCTTTTGGTAAGTTTGGACTCATTTCTGTCAATTAAACGGAAATTTCTGTCTTTAGAACTCAAGCGTATGTATAATTCAACTATACTAAATTATTTATATGAGGATGAAGCAAAAACTTGTTCTTGATTAGAATTGTAACCTTTCCGATAGTGGGGTTTCAGTGAAGGAGGAGATAGAGGTGAAGGGCAAGATAGTGAAGAAAATTAATAACTTTTATTTTTAGCTAAATATTGCGTGAAATATAAATGCCAACATTCAGTTCAATTTTTTTTGTAATTTCATTTAACTGTCGCTTAAATGTGATTAAAAGGTGTTTTCACTGCATATTTATGCAACTTTCTAGTTTTGTTCTTACAACCTCATATATAGTTTATATTAATCATCATTTTTCAGTAAAAGTTTGATAATAATACAATTTTTTTTTAATTTATTATTTCTGTCCATCCGATGCACTGTGTGACGTGTTATACGGAATATGATTTTAAGGGTATGGTGGACACTATTATACGGCCTTTGAATCTCGAAAATGTTTAGATGGTGAATGTAGTACAACTTAGTATGTATAATAGAAATAGGTTTCCGGCCCAATGGGTTTATATATTAGAGAACAAACTATGTTTGTGTGCATGCAAATGCATGATCTAACAAACAAACATATTATATTTATTCATAGAGGTGGACCAGAAAAATTCAACCAACGTAAAACTGAGAAATCATTAGATACTTAATGTGTTTCAAATGTAAGCCGACGATTGGTGCATTTAAAAAGTGTGATCATTGGCTTCGTTGGCGTCCAAGACAATTTATAAAAAAATGTTTTGTGCAAATTAATTTGTTTTATTTTGAATAAATTTTTTATTCAATATGCTTTATCTTCATTACGACGTACTAGTACTATTAAGGATCATTTTTTTTTAAATTTACATTACCTTCTTTAAATCTTTGATTAATAACATGTTATTTAATAAAGACGAAATTACTGAATATAAGAGCAATAAGAACATTGTCAAACCATTCTTGCGGTACGATATGATTTAATTGTATTGTACCTTTTGGCTATGCAGTCCCTGGGATAGGGCGTAAAATGGAGGTCCCGAGCCTGTACGATGTCAGGTACTCGTTAAAGTCCCTATCCTAATTATACCTGGATAGGCAAAATTTAGGACTCCCACTGTAGAATCGTCCGATTAGCCTTAGTTGCATAAAGGGACGTTTAACAAACAAACGAAATAGTTATAAATATGTCATAAAGTTCGACATTTTTCTAGAAATTTAGTTCCTCTAGTTAAACCATAATAGGAGAACTTGACCTTTTTGATAAGCTACCAGTTATAGCTGACGGTCTGGGAAATTTTGTTGATAACGTTCGGGAATTCATAAGCTCTCAGAGCAGGCTTATGTCAAATCTAATAACTGTTATTCATTTATTTATTTTATTTTTTTGTTCAATAAGAGTGTCGTAATTTCTTTTGGAAATATTTGTAATTATTAGTTATGTGAAATAATTAGAGGAATAATTCTTTACAATTTATAAAACTTTATAGTGTGCATACATCTGTTTTGTTCAGTGAAAGTGTATTATTGAATTGTACTGAAATAGTTTCTAGTCGTAGCTATCAGGATTTTTTTTATTTTGAGGCGGTGGCCGAGAGATATGATAGATAACTACGTTAAGTTGGCAATTTATCCAGTTGGAATTTCACGCATTTGCTGTTTCCTAATTTGCATATTGCAAATCTAACAATCTGACATTTTTTATTTTTGCATTTAAAATAATATTAAGGACCATTGCAAACAAATATTATTATTTATAATTTTTTTTAAAACTAATTAAAACGATTATTCTTATCCAAATCTAACGCTTATCTTCTCCTATTTCAACCGAAGGTAGTATTAAACTTTTAAATATATACTTCTTCTTGGCCTTCCATTTTATCTTATTTTTTTATCAAGGCCATCAACAATAGGAGGAAAATATATTTTCGTTTGTTTGTGATCTAAGCTATTAAGCGGAATTCAGTTGCATAAAAACACTACTGTTAGACGTTGATAGGCTTTGGTATAACCACAGAAATGTTGTTATTTGATATACTTAATCACAAACAAAAGAAAACATAATTTTTATATACTTACAAAATATATATATTTTTTCCCTCTTATTATTTGTGAGTGTGGTGTATTTAACAAGTGTTAAGTAGTTTTTAGACTAGAAACTATCGCAATGATATTTTTATAGCACGCAGTTTTAAGTTTTAAAACCCGGCTATTAGAGGATATTTTAATGAGGGTAGGTGGTTTTATTTGAGTTGCTTGGTTATTTGTGGGTGTGAGCCTACTTCCCACATCTTCGGCCTTAGTTGGGGAGCGTGAAGGCGTCAAAATCGACTTGAAATTTCCTTATTCCTAATTGTTACCTGTTTTACCAACTTCGTTATCTAAAAGGTGCAATTCAAGTAACAGTATATTCGGGTGTGATTATAATGCGCTTGTCCTTGATATTTGAAATGCTGACAACGCCGCAACACTAGAGCCCGAAAGGGCAAGAGCATGATGCATTTGTTTTTAAACTAAGTTAAATCGTTTAATTATTCGTTTGTGTTATATGGATAGGCGATTGTGCCAATTCCGTAGAGGATAACATTAATTTTTATTATTTTGTAATGTTTAATTACCGTATTGTAAACTAAGGTAAATAGTTGTTTTCAGGAGATTCTCTAAGTATTTCTACGTTAGTATAATATTACTCTACTTCCCTACCAATTTCTTTTTCATTCCTTGATTTCGATATCTTCATGAAAAACTTCAGAGATTGATTTCGATAGCCTATGATTTATGTGATTGACCAGAATAAATCTGGTTTTATTGATAATCCTTTGTAATGTAGATTTGTATATAACAAATTTATATGTTCTTCGGTAGAAAACTGTCAGCCAATTCGCATATAACTATCGGCCGATTTAACCGATCGGCTGATATGCTGATATGATAATTTCAGTTAATGTTATAGCTAGAGGTCTAGTTAATGGTAGAGATTAATACCAGCATCATTAGTGGGTTAGACCCATGTGTTTTATATCTAACAGAAACAAATAAATAAAAACCTCTTACTTATACTAAATATCTATAGGTAATAAATTTTAAACAATACAGGGCAGGCAGCACGAAAAAACTGCGTCGCATAGTTGACCGCGCACATGGAAAAGCAGTTTTCCGATTTATGTGGAAGTATGTCAGATTTCTTGAATTTAAGCTCAGAATCTGATTTGGATATAGAGTTCAAAACAAAAAAAATTGCTATATCAAAAGTCATGGTAAAAAATATTGTGATAAAATGAGTATATGGAGAAAAGACCAGTTCACGAAAGAATTTTCTAAAGATAACTATTTCCGTCTGAGTATGGTGAAGCTCATAATTACATTGAAGTTACTATTTAATCTGAGAGATCCAATGCTTAAAATAATAACTTATCGTGATGTTTAAAATCATTTAACTAGAGGTCTGGCAAAGCTTTAAGTTTCTAAAAGTTCCTTATATCATATTAGTCTCAATATCTTTGCGTGTACAATGCATCTTAAAATCCTCTTATAAGACAGTATAAATACTTTCTTATAACACAGTATAATAAGGTTTTAACAATATTAGTATGTAATAAATTTTCATTAATTTCTTCTTTACTTTTATTTGAAAATTATTTTACATTTTCATCCTGGGATTATTTAGTTTTAGAAATTTCAAGCACTGATATCATGCACATTTGGAGTAGTGAGGAATTTCAAAATTATATTTCGATTTTGAAGTCTAAAATAACTGAATGTATTTTTTTTTTAAATTATTGTATTTTTTTTTCAGAGAGTTTCCTATTTACCACACGTATTACAAAAACCGCCCCGCTCTGGGTCGCAAGTGTCTCAATGTGCTTTCGGCCTAACTGGGGCGCCTAACGAAAGTTACACATGCTAATATCGGCATATTGGTTATATCAGCCTCATTGGCAGATTTCAATATATTTTTACCATAACACGAACGCACATTAATGATGGTCACACTTCCATCATTAATGAATTTGTATTGACTGTTCTAATTCCTATTATATCTCAGAGTCAAATCACGAAAAAAAGGAACGAAAAACGAAATTAAAAATACCGGATATATCGGTACTTCGATATCTGCAATTCTATATTGTTCGATCCCTATTATACTATCAATAACTATGTCTAAAAAAAATTCACGTAAGTGTGTTGAAAACATTGACTTTAAATGTTTTTTTTTTTTTTTTAGTCTAGGCCAATTATTTTTATGTGATTCTTTATATTTTCTGATTCACTGACTGTCCAGCTTTCTTAAGAGGCCAGTGACAGCGAACTTAAATTATTTGCTGAATGCCATTGACTTTACTTAATCGGATTCGTCAAATCGTGATTCAAATTGTCGCTTAGCAATCTTAGATTAAGTGCACTTGAAGGTCATTTAAGGAGTCATTTTATCGTTTAAGGCCTAATGCACTTGTAATTTAAGGCATTTTTTCCCCGGTGTTCCAATATTGTAACATAGAAATGAATGAACTTCTCCACTCAGCTTATTCTCTTCTTAATATAGGGTTGCTCTTTCACCAGCACTTATTTATATAATTTATTATTTCATTAACATTAATTTTATTATTATAACATTAATTAGGCATTTTATTATATCAACATCTTAGAATGTAAAAAATTTCTAAAGTTGGAATAAACTACAACCTTTATATTGAATTGTTCTATATTTGAATATAGTATTAAGAAATAATTTTTCTTTTCAAAGGTATAATTCGGTAAGCTTTTCTGATTCAGTGTTCCGGTTATGTCATTGCACCGAGCATCCACGATTTGCATGAACGTTGGTGGCGTGGTGTAATTATACGGAAACTTATGCGTTAATTCTTTTTTTTTTTTTTTTTTTTTTTGTTTTTTTTTGTGAGAAATATTGTGAAACGGTAATATTACTTCCTTGAAAACCTGTAATACAGTAAGCATGTTGAATTTCACAATATTTTATTTATTAGCAATCTTTATTATTTAATGTTTTTACTATTTAGGTTATAATTATAATTGTTATAATAATTGTAATAGAAGTGTTAAAACATCAAATTTGTAAGCTGCTACATATAAAAGTTCAGAACAGTTCAAATCTTATAAAACCTATTGATTAGAGATTTATCAAATTTTAAATCACAAATTGTATTTTTGAAATCGGTCAAGGCACAAATTTGTTCATACTTAGTTTAAAGGTGAAATATTGCATTTAAAGTTCCTCTAATGTAAATCTTAAATTTCTCCCTCATAACCATACTACGTAACAGGTTAACAGAATAAAGAGAAACAGCTAATTGATTGTTAAATATAGTAAAAACACATATAATTTTGATTTTAATTGTGCTTTCAACGATTAGATCGTTTTGGCATTTAGGCTGAAGTAGTTTGATGAAACAATTTGTTTGAAATGAACAATTACTTTGAAATTAATTGATACTGAATTAACTTTCGTTAAACTTAATTTCTATTATCTTAATTAATTTCCTGTTTATAATCAATCCCATTTTTTTTAATATGGTTAGGTAGTGTATCATCTTTATTACTTTACAGTTTTTGTAAAATTTATTTTTCGTCAATCATTATTATTGACAATTGCACAATCTGCTTAATTTGTTGATTTTAATGAATCAGCTAATTATTGTGCTGTTGATTGACTATTTTTTCTGATATCGGACAGTCTCCTTATTAATATTTTTGTCTTTGTAATTTGAATTCAAATGAATGGTTTTATTATCTTGTTGATTTTAAACTATGATTGTCATAAATCAGAAAAAGCTGCGTAACTGGGAATCAAAAAATCTTTCCCAGTTCACAATAGAATGCTTCGCTTAAGTTCTTTTGGTATGCAGCGATTTTTTAAAGAAAATATGCCTAAGAAAAGGCCTAGTGAAACGTCTTAAGAACTCATAACTTAAAAATTTACAACTTAAGAACTTTTAACTTTAAATTACGCTTTGAAATATTTATTATAAATTTTAATGAAAAAGTTTTTTATAAACCATCGAGTGATAAATCGCTTGTATTTTAACATCATTTTTGCAATCTGTGATGATAGCGACGATGATTTGTTATCATCAATTTGATATTGTTTCAGCTTGGTTCCCATTGTAGATAGCGGCCTACCATTCAAATGAGTCACTGATCAAATTTTCCTTGGAGAAACAGAAAAGCGCGTCATTTTTCTGTATGGTTATCACTTTATGACTACTCTATTCAAAGGAGCTTTATTTTTCCTGAGCGATAAAAAAATAAATAAATGATTGCATCTAACGAATAATGCTATTTTTTTAAACTAGTTATGTTTAAGAAGCTCCGTGCTGTAAAGGACTGATCATGCCGGAAAATGTAATTCTCCTTCTGCATCAATACATTTGGGATCAATCCATATCGAGTGGATTTAGCTCAGATTTCGTCCATAATTAGGAAATTGAACTTTCGAAATTTCGTTTTAGGGACTCTACTAATACAAGGATATAAAACATTAAAAAGTACCAAAATAATTATTTTTTCCTAAGCGCTAGGACAACATATACATATTTTTTTTTTGGGATTGTTTTGCCTTATTTTATTATATATATTGCTAATATGATGAAGATTCGATTTTAATTTTGCATACCTTTCAATGCTATATATATCCTTGTAATTAATGAATTCCTCAAATATGTTTTTCATCATAATGCATCAAAAACATGTGTTTTCAATACTCGGTTTGAGTCCGTAAAATAGTACTTTTCGGGCCTAGGCCTGAAAAATCTTTTTTGTGCGCTAACCTTTCCTGCTACTAATATATATTAATAAACATATGTTTGAAGGAGGTTACCCTGTTGACGACCTTTTTTGAGATGAACCGGAACTTGAAAATAATTCCTATAATCAAAAGTTATCGGTATTCCAAAAGGCCATGCCAAACAAAGGTTTTAATACAATGAATAATCAAAATTAAACTATAAATATTAATGTAAATATATAAGCACTTTTCTTCTATTTCAGGTTAATAAACAGATTTTTTTTTTTTTTTAAATGTGTCAATTTAATTTCTTATATTGTATCTGTAAGTTATTAATTAAATATAAAAGTGTTTTAATGTACTCAAATATGAGCAGTATGATGAAAAGTATTGTTCACCACTCGTACCATAAGTGTGTTTTCGGTGCTTGGTATAATTTCCGAGAGTTAAACTCGATCGCGCACTGAAAACAACCACTTTTGGTACTAGTGATGAAAATAACGATTTTTGCTAATGCTGTAAATGAACATTAAAAAGTATTTTATCTTTACAATTAGTTTAGTCCACAAAATTAAAGTTTTATTTTCATTCCCAACAGAGATATTGATTGAGCTTTGTATGGAGTTACCCATAATATATATTCACCACAGCAGCTATGTAATTCTACTGTACGAGGATTTATCTTTTATTAGGAGGTATAAGTGATTCCATCATTTTCAATCATCTTCAAGGTTTAAAAATTAATTGTTCAGATTGAATTTTTTATTTAATTAAATTAAAGTCAGTTTAAATATATTTTCGGGGTCTGCCCGGGGTGTAGTGATTAGCATAGCAACCTACAATACTAGTAGTTCGCGTTCCTGCTGCGCTTTTAGAGCTTTTTAGAGGGAGTAAAAATTCCTTGGCTCGAATAGGTCGTAAAATGGAGGTCCTGAGCCTGTGTGATGTGAGGTACTCATTAAAGATCCCTATCCTAATTATGCCTGCATAGGCAAAATTTAGTACTCCTACTGTAGCATCGTCCGATTAGCCTTAGTGGCATAAAGTGACGTTGAATAAACAAATAAATATATTTTCATTGCTTTAACCTAATTTTCAAAAATATTGTTTATTAGCATTTTTTATACCTTTTTTAAAAGTTTTGAATGAGTAAATTGGTGTACCAATGGGTAGCCATAGACGGTCTTTATCTACTTTCCCAAACTGCGCCGGGCCATTGTGCCTAAGTTGGGTTTCACTTTCTCTTTCTATTGTTGCCACCCTGCTCTCCTTTTTGTCACCCGATACATTTTCCATTTTTCTTTTTGTTTAGTATTCCTTTCTGCCATTACCGATTTCTTTGATGACCTGTTAAAATAGGTGTGAATGAAGTGTACCCCCTTTTTTTATTCCATTCGCACCTTGATATACTGAATTTTGGTGAATCATTTCTAATCAGGGGTTCTTAGATCTTTAATGTACAAGAAATTGAAAAATACTAAATAAAAAAAAAAGTTTAGATTTTAAATCGTAGACATTAAAACTGTCCCTTGTACGGGAATATTATAACAATTGCAATCTGAGGGCCATTAACTTTTTTGGAACTGTTAAAATGAAGCTATTACTGAGTGAAACGTATACAGAATCCTTTTTTTTGGTTTCTGTTTTCTAACTACATTAAGGTCAAGATGCCGGAATTTTTACATTGCTTTTGCTGGAGCTATTAAAAAAGCATTATTTAATACATATAATACAATTTAGATTTTTACCTTTAATAAATTTGTTATGTATACAACTTCACCTTTATTTGCGAACTAAACCCTTTTTTTTTTTGTTCCACCCCTTCCTCGCCTTTTGGGCGGTACGGGTTTTTCCCGGGTCAGGGGAGAGGAGGCGGATTAATGCTGAGTACTATTAAATTTCCCCTTACTCCCGGTTTTAAACTAGTTATCTTCGCGTTACCACTTATATGTATACACAGGAGCAACGCGTATTTCCTAACGCGTTAGTCCGCTCTGTCATTCCGTACTACAACCATCCATAGACTGTCTCAGTATTTTGTGGAGTTCCGTTTCTTAGACTCTACGGTTTTGTATGCAGGTATCTGGCGTTTTTGTATACGCCGGACTCCTGAAAAGTAGTTGCAGTAAGACCCCCCTTATCTAGGGCTATATTAAACGGGGTTCCGAGGAGCCAATTTTTTTTTTAATTAGCTGTTTTTTATGCCATTTATTTTGTATGTATACGTAATATTTATTTTAAAAAATGTATGCGTAAATATTGGTTAGTTGTTAAATGGTAAAACACGGCTAGCTGGTATCATATGATGAGATGTTTTTGGTAACTATTACTCCACTTCACATTCTATTTTATATAGGAACGATATTGTTTTCAAGTCTTTCTAGGAAACTCCTACTCTGGCCTCTTTGACTATAAAACAAAATATTTTCAGTTGCGATTTAGTCTCCATTAAAATTCGAACTGACAAAATGCCGCAAAAAAAAAAAAAAAAAAAAAAAATATATATATATATATATATATATATTAGTTATAACGCTTAAACAGAAATTTAGCATTATAAACCGAGTAGAATAAGGTAAAAGTGTTTTTGTCCGCTGAATTAGGAATCGGCGAGCAAACTGTAAGTGATATTTGAAGAAGGGAAAAGACAATGATACTTCGTATCGTCGTCGGCCCAAACAACGTGTCCTCGGAAAATAATGAATTACTTTACTTTATAAGACGTAGATGAAGCTGTATATCAGTAGTTCATGCAAAAACCCGCTGAAGGAGTTCGTTTGTTGTTTGTTAAAACGTTCGTTTGTTACTAAAAATGATTTTCTGCAGTTTTTTTTTTTTTTAATTACCCTTCTTTTCTGTCATAATAAGTCAATAAAATATTGTAATTCGATTATCTGGGGTTTTCTATTATCCATCGGGGTTCTACTGTATTTTGAAAATTAGCTGTTTCGAATTCTTGTTTAAATAAGGTGCAATGATATCTTAGTTCTAAAATCCGCGATCAATTTACTTATTAAAAAATCATGATATAGATTGGTATTTATTATTATTGAGACCATCCTTTGATAATTTCCCTACCAATATATAATTGTACTTGTTTGTTATAATAATTTTATTGCGATTAAACCTGAACAAATCTTGATCATTTGTGCGATGCCCCTATATACTGCAGAATTTGGGTTTGAGTCCCTAAAATAGAATCTTTATTGTCAACAATTATATCAGCGTTAGATATATACTACAGTAGACAGTCTCCTGGGCCACACGGCCTAATAAACTAGTGGCCCTTACCATAATGGGTTTAGGGGAAAACGTGGGGGTTGTGCGTGATCCTGATAACATAGCCTACTTCACCAGCCTTCCTTTATCCAAGAAAGGATAATTTCTTCAAGAAATGTATAACCTAAGACAGCCTTGGTTGCTTTGTTAATTTTTGTTTTTTAAATGTTTTACCGATACGTTTTACTCCAATTACTATAACAAATGAATATGTCCTACAAGAATTGAGGTTTATCATAATTTCTTAAAACAGTTCTGTTAATAATTACTTTTTTGTAGTTGTTATTAATTTAGAAACTAATAAATAAATTTAACGACAAATATTTATCAAACCTTCAACCTCATCTTTATTATCAAACCAATCCCTAGAATTCTTCCGTAATAATATGTTATCATTGATCGTTATTGTGAATGACATCTATATATTTATTGGTGACAATTCTTAATCATAGAATATAAATTGCTCAAATTAAAATCGTTTAAGGATTAAAGTTTTATCGTGTATTAATTTACTTTGGCCTGATTAGGTTTTCCTTTTACTGAGGTAGAGTTTTATCCCATGTCCATTAATATTGAATAAGTTTTGGATGTATTAAATGGAAATAAATCATAAGAAAACCCGACTATTATATATTTCGTCAAAATAATAGAAAAGAAAAAAATAAATAAAAGACATGCAGTGACATTCACTTGCTCTGTTAATGCACTGTTTAAGTTCAAGACGTTTTACGCACAATTAATTGTCATATTCTTCTACTTGATAGCTCATTAATTAAGGTCCCTTATACCACAAATGGACTAACATGAAAATTTATAATTTTTACTTTTTTAATTTAGGTATCCTGCAAAAATTAGGGAATGACGTTTAAACTATTCTATCCCTGATGTTTGTATTATTAAACAAAATTTATGAATGTGCTGTTTTTTAAAATATTTAAAGAATTATTTATGACCCATCCCACTTTGATGAATTAAAACTTTCTTGTAGTAAAATACTGTAAATTGAATTTAAGCTCCTCATTATTGCACGATTTAAATATGAATTAGAAATGCAGGGTATCCATATAAAAGATTAACTAAAGAGTATCTCCCCTAACTTAGTAAATAGAAGAATATGGTTGTTTAACGCACTAATTTCAGGAAAAAAGATTCCGATATAATGAGTTGGTTAAGCCTTTTATTGTGGAAGAATTTGAACATATAGACATCAAACGACCCAGAAAACCGAAGGCAATTACGCTACTATAAATCCTGTACATTACCTGTAATTGAATGGAAATGGTACAATCGCCCCAATCGTAATAAAGCCTATTGAACGCAATCGAAAAAGAAAAAAAAAAAAAAAATATATATATATATATATATATATATATTAGTTATAACGCTTAAACAGAAATTTAGCATTATAAACCGAGTAGAATAAGGTAAAAGTGTTTTTGTCCGCTGAATTAGGAATCGGCGAGCAAACTGTTAGTGATATTTGAAGAAGGGAAAAGACAATGATACTTCGTATCGTCGTCGGCCCAAACAACGTGTCCTCGGAAAATAATGAATTACTTTACTTTATAAGACGTAGATGAAGCTGTATATCAGTAGTTCATGCAAAAACCCGCTGAAGGAGTTCGTTTGTTGTTTGTTAAAACGTTCGTTTGTTACTAAAAATGATTTTCTGCAGTTTTTTTTTTTTTTAATTACCCTTCTTTTCTGTCATAATAAGTCAATAAAATATTGTAATTCGATTATCTGGGGTTTTCTATTATCCATCGGGGTTCTACTGTATTTTGAAAATTAGCTGTTTCGAATTCTTGTTTAAATAAGGTGCAATGATATCTTAGTTCTAAAATCCGCGATCAATTTACTTATTAAAAAATCATGATATAGATTGGTATTTATTATTATTGAGACCATCCTTTGATAATTTCCCTACCAATATATAATTGTACTTGTTTGTTATAATAATTTTATTGCGATTAAACCTGAACAAATCTTGATCATTTGTGCGATGCCCCTATATACTGCAGAATTTGGGTTTGAGTCCCTAAAATAGAATCTTTATTGTCAACAATTATATCGTAATAAAGCCTATTGAACGCAATCGAAAAAGAAAAAAAAAAATTCATGTCTTTTTTCTTCCGGTTATTTCAAATATTTTTCATAGTATATACTTAAAATCAGATTCAGTGATAACATCTAACTATAGAAAAACATGAGGATTAAACAAAATATGTTTTACTGTTCCTGCTATGTGCTTATTGATCCTAGCTTGGTTTCATAAAGAATGTTGTAACGTATTTACATTGTTGTTGTTTGTTTAACATCACTTTATGCCACTAAGGCTAATCGGACGATGCTACAGTGGGAGTCCTAAATTTTGCTATCCAGTTATAATTAGGATAGGGATCTTTAACGAGTTCCTGACATCGTACAGGCTCGGGACCTCCATTTTACGTCCTATCCGAGGAACGGCATGGCTAAGGATTTTTTACTCCCATCAAAAAATCCTAGGGCCACCGCTGGGCGCGAACCTGCGACCTCTAGTATCATATAGTAATAGTGGGTCGCCATGCTAACCACTATACCACAGGTGACCCAACGTATGTATATGTAACGCAAAATGAATTTTTTGATTCCGATATATAAGTTGTACGATTTCTCTGATCAAATCAACAATATCAGCTCTACATATTTATATAGATATGGTTACATCTGCTTAATTAATTTGCTCGTCACCTTTTTCGTATTATTGAAACTTAATTCTTCTTTTTCTTTCTAAGACCTGTTGAATTTAAATTCTCCATTATTAATTAAAAAACATTGCTTACAATTTCAATAAATGTGGCTTATGATAACCCTGCGCTTGTTCCCATGTCCTCGTAAGCAACGTTTGTCCTGTTATTTTTCCCTTTTAGGATGACCTGTCAACCATTAAGCTCCTTTGCATATCATCTTTTTTAATAGGGATTTATATTCACACATACTTAAATTGTTTCGCTGCTTACAATGGAAGGGTGATGGACCTCCCCCGTTATCCGTAGGGTTTTCCAGGTTGAGGTCATGGCCTCTAGCAAAAAGTGCTGAATGGCGAGCGTAAGCAGACCTGATGCTTTCTTTTGCCGATTGGCTACGGATGGTAACGACGACTTGCTGACCGACTATACTTAGCCCTAGTAATACTTGCTATTGTGATGCCTCGTCCGTTTGTTCCTTGTTCCATCATCACAGAGGGCGGCTGAGTGGAAAGTGTTGTTATACCTCGAAAATTGGATATACCTCCACAGAAGAGATAATGCATATATCTGGTAGTCTATTAGTAGGGTGTGATATTCGCACGCAGCTAGTTCTAGGATCGGGGATGGCTCGGTCCACTGTTAGGCCGTGCGCACATTTAGGCCCAGAGCAGAGCAGTTTTTGTGAAACTTAAATTAGAAAAGAACCGCGCCCTCCAATATCCACGGTAAACTGTGCGACGCAGTTTTTTCATACTGCCCTGTTCTGCTCTGCGTCGCCTACGTGGCATCCTTCAGTGTGCGACTTACCTTAATCTTTGGGGATGGCGGGATGGCCAAATGAGCAAACGCGTTCCCCCTGACAACCAACATGATTGAGAACCGAAAGATAGCCAGTTCAAAACCCGGAGCCTAAAGGCATTTAATAATACTCGGCATCGATCCTCCACCCTCTCCCCAGGTCCGGGAAAACCCATTTAGCCTAAACGGCGAGGAAGGGGAGGATGGAAAAATACAAAACAAAACTCAATAGATAATGTAGTGGATATACCTCCACAGAAGAGATAATGCATATATCTGGTAGTCTATTAGTAGGGTGTGATATTCGCACGCAGCTACTTCGCAGCTACTTCGCACGTAGGTACTTCGGATCACCTTACTAAGCTCCAGAATGGCAAATGGCTGATATATCAAACAGTAGTATGCGTGAACGATTATGTCCTTACATTAAACTACACAGACTAACTACTTCAGGTAGAACCTTGTGACCTTAGGCTGGATAATTATTTAAGAAGAGAAAACATATATATATAGTCTCAGAAAGATAGCTTAACAAATATACCTCATAAATCTTTTCATTCCGAAACCATTTGATTACTTTTACTTTATTACTTTTATTACTTCAATCGGCTGCATTGATCGTAAATTAATTGATACGTAAATAACACTTATGTTGTGTGCCCATAAAGTGTTATTTATTATTGCCATTGCTACAATATAGGTAGAAACGTTGGCATATAATTTTTTTTTTTTTTTATTTAAAATGTTTTTATTTTTTTACAAAATAAATGATGCTTTTTATATGATTTCGCATTATTCATACTTCCAATCAAGATATTAATTTATATGATTTTTTTTGTGGCGCAGTAATAAAATAATGAATAAAAGAATTTTGGTATTTGATTATCAGGAAAAAGCTATAGAATAAATTATGTAATTGTCGAACGACATCCTTAAAGTATAATAATATCAACGGTAAGAGAATATTTTTATTATTTAAAGATTTACAAAATAAAAAGGATATTAAACTAATAAATTATTTTTTAGAACATTTTAGTTCGAATATAAAATGAATTAAAGTTTACTTAATTGAAAGCAAATAAGGAACATAGCCTGTAACTTCAGATATGAAATCCGAAAACGAATCATATTTTATTTTGGTTTGCGTTTAAAACGAATACACCTGGAAATTTATTTTCACTCATAAAAATAAATTATTCCATTGCACTTTAAAGAACAGACCGACGATCAAATAACCTCGATTCGAAGCGTGGAGCAGATTCGTACTAACAATGGCTTAAGGTCTTATTGTTTTATTATAGCTTCGTTACCAATTGGTTCCTTACGTAGAGAAAATATTATCGCTTCAAGTCTAATTTTCACAGAAGGTGAGGAAAATCTTCTGTCACATTTATTATTTAGTGAGCTCTTGGATTTAAGCTAATGGGAATTCCTCTTCTTTTTTTTTCTTAATTTGCGTACATTGATGACTGTTAATCCCAATTAATTTTTGGATTTCAGTGTAAAAAAAAAAAGAATTGTACAAAAAAAAGAATTGTACTCGAAGAAAAGAACATAAAAAAAAAATCTATGAGTTTAAACTAATCTTCTGTTAATAATGTTTCAGTTATCTATAAATTATAGTTTTCGCTGTTAAGAATTCCAAACGAAACAATATTTCCTTTTCTGTCAAAAGATGAAATCATATATGGGACATTCTTTTACAAACCGAACAGATTTGGACAAAAATTGACCGACACATTTTAGATTTAACTGAAACTTTTTTTACGGGTTCTATATCGAAAAAAAAAAGAGATACGTGTAAGAGGATTTTTTTTTTATTTTCGATATTTTGAAAACTAAACAAGATCGAAAATTCGTGAATTTGATGATTTATCGGTAATAGACTATTTTTCAAAAATTCATAACTCTGGTTCTGTTTAAGCTAAAAAATCTATTTTTTTTTTATTTTAAAGGTAAAAAGACAAACTTTAAGAAAAAAATACTTTCAAAACAAATTGTCATTATGTTATTAACAATTTCAATTTTTAAATCGGTTTTTAACAGTGGCGCCACCCATGAATCAACTTTTTCCTATTTTTATTGTATTCTGCGTCAAATTTTCTATCGATAACGCTTTTAAAAACGATGGAGAAGTTATTTTTACTGTAAGAAAAAAATTAATTAATTTAGCATATGAATACAAATTAGAAGAAAAACAATTGTCCGAACGTTTCCAAAAAGCTTTAAGAATAAAAGGAACTTTAAAATATCATTGTATTAATCCGATTTCTTTACAGCAATTGGAAGCAAAACGGTTTTCATCTTCAGCGAAAAAAAGGATATTGTAAAAATTTTTAAACAGAAAATGTAAACATTGTCTTATTTTAAAATATTGTATTTTTTATTATTTTCCAAATATTGTTCTTATTAACTAATGCATTATCGAAATCTTAATAAAAAAATTTCATTTTCAACTATGTTTTTTATTTATTTTTATTTATGTATTTTTTCTATTTTTTCCCATCTTCTTGGCTAATAAAATATGTTTTTTAATAAAAAAAATGAAACAATTATTTGTATTTAAGAGATAAAAGGTGTAAAACAAGAATATGAGCCGTAAAATGTGACCCACGTGTCGATGTGACGTACCGCGCTAAATTAATTAATTTTTTTCTTACAGTAAAAATAACTTCTCCATCGTTTTTAAAAGCGTTTTCGATAGAAAATTTGACGCAGAATACGATAAAAATAGTAAAAAGTTGATTCATGGGTGGCGCCACTGTTAAAAACCGATTTAAACAATGAAATTGTTAATAACAATTTGAATTTTTTGACAATCTGTTTTGAACGTATATTTTTCTTAAAGCTTGTCTTTTTACCTTCAAAATAAAAAAAAATTGGATTTTTTAGCTTAAATAGAACCGGAGTTATGAATTTTTGAAAAATAGGCTATTATCAATAAATCATCAAATTCACGAATTTTCGATCTTGTTTATTTTTCAAAATATCGAAAATAAAAAAAAATCCTCCTACACGTATCTCTTTTTTTTCGATGTAGAACCCGTAAAAAAAGATTCAGTTAAATCTTAAATGTGTCGGTCAGAAAGGTGTTCGGATTGTAAAAGAACGTCCTATATAAAGGTTAAAGGATTAAAAGATGTTCTATAAAGCCAATCGTTCCTGAGGACACAATAAAAAACATAGTGTTTGTTTTTTTCATAGCTATTAAATAATAATAAAAAATCTTACAATTCATATGCAATAGAAATATCCGTAAAAATCACCAAATACAATTGATATGTAAATGTTGTAGGTAATTTTTCGTTATATACTTACATAATTCTATAATATGTATTTTTCTATATATATCTATTCAACCAGAAACTTTTTCACTGAGGAATAATCTCGTAATTAAATGAAATACGAGTGACAGTAGTTTTCTGTTTTGTGTTGAATTGTTTGTAAAAATCATCGCAAAATGAAATCATTTATAAAGTTTAAAGAATTAAAAGATGTTCTATAAAGCCAGTCGTTCCTGAGGACACAATAAAAAAATAGCGTTTTTTTTTTTTTTTTTTATAGCTATCTTCGTTTTTATGTATCTAAGGGCTCTAGTTCGGATACAATATATTTAAATTTTAAATCATTTGTACTAGTTTTTTTAATTTGAATCTGTGAGACGCTGAATCTGAGAGATTGATGGCGGTGGATGATCATTTCAACAAACTTTATATATTTTAAATTGCGTTGTATTTATAAAAAATTCGATGAAGTTGTGGTTAACGTGTTTGGTTCACATGGTTGTTATTGAGGCAATAATAAATTATCTAAATAATTTAAGTATTTTTATTTTTTCCATTGCCGTATTGATTAGACTGTGGCGCCTCAAAATAATAATTTTTATTTTCCATCTCTATTTTGGGAGTGAATGCCCTTATGATAAAAATTACGTTATTGACAACCTTGGTTCATTGAACTCTTCAAACGTGCTAGTTTAAGTGTCGTAATGGCCAGAATATCGTGGGCGTTATACACATTGTCTCTTTGCTTCCTACACTTATATTTATTTAACTAATCTTTAATTGTTTATCATTTAATAGTTTGTATGTTTTGTTTATTTTAAGACTTCAACTTAAGTTTTGTTGACTATTAATTAAAATGTTTCTCATTTATAAAAGACACTAGCAAATTTGCAGACCAAATATTGATGATTATTCTGTTTTTAGATAAAAAGGAAATAGCCCTCATGCTACCAGTTATTTCCAAAAGTTATTTCATACGCGAATCTTGGATTTTTGCATCTTTATTTTCCTCTTGAATGCAGTAAGAAAATATTTGTAAAATATCTACATAGATACTTTTATAATTAATAAAATTATAAAAATTTACACTTTGATAATTTCATATGATTTTTTGTTAAAGTGTTCAAATAGGTCGCAAGTAGTTGTTCTTTATATAAATAATAATTTCGTTCATTCATGTCCTTAAAAAGAAATACATTATCTATAAATAGAAGAATAAAATACCTATAGCCTTCGTTCTCTGTAAGATACTAAGATGCTCTAAATTGAAAATTTAGTTCCAATTTTCTTTGGAAATCTTGTTCGGACGTTCTTATTAACTCTTTCTATCGATTTTTATTTACGATCGTCAAAAAACATGATCCTTCAATCTAAAACTCGATTATTATTAATCTCCTAAAAAAATTGAAATGAATCCCTGGAAAGTCCTAAGTTCAAGAGTAAATGGGGGTCACCTGTGGTGTTGTGGTACAGGTAGGTGTTGTACCTACAATACTAAAGATCGCGGGTTCAATTCCAGCGGTGGCCCTAGGATTTTTTAATGGGAGTAAAAAATCCTTAGCTATGCCGTCCCTCGGATAGGACGTAAAAAGGAGGTCCCGAGCCTGTACGATGTCAGGTACTCGTTAAAGATCCCTATCCTAATTATACCTGGATAGGCAAAATTTAGGACTCCCACTGTAGCATCGTCCGATTAGCCTTAGTAGCATAAAAATTGACGTTAAACAAACAAACAAGAGTAAATGGGCCAACTTCATTCCTTGATACACCACTGTATGAATTACTAACCCCACTTTCCAGTAATAAAAAAATAACTATTTTCATTGCGAAAGGAAGTTAAGTGTTCTCTCTCCGGTAGCAATTATGTAAGCCATTTTTAAAAAAACATTGTCTGTTTTCAGTCAAAAAAGAAGTGTGGAAAGTTTAAGCGATGTGATGCACGCACCACACCAGATTTTTTTTAATTCGAACTTAAAACGATAAAGATGAGTCAAAATAGATAAATATGCTGTAAGAACATTAATCGTTATACCAGACAAACATATTAATATAATATAATTATATTATACCATAAAAGTGTTATGATTAGGGTCTTAAGCATAAATGTTTTATGATATGCGGATGATTAGGGGGTGCCTTGTGTAGAAATAAAAATTGAATTTTGGTCCCAACCCTGTTTCTACGTTTAATTTAACTAATTTCATATTAAATTACTACATTAATATTTACTAATTAAATTTTCTTTTTTCAGGTAAGTGCCGCTAGACCTCACAGACTTAAGCAGTTCAGATAATTTTGAAAGCTGGGTGCTGTATTAGAGAAGTGCATATGGTATTGTAAGTTTCATTTCTTGAGTTTGTATTTCTATTAATCTACATTAATCTTAACTTTATTTATTTTTTATATTAACGCACTTACCTTCTTACTGAATCCAGGCCACGTTTCTCTTGATCTCTGTGTGTTCGTATTTGCTTGATTTGTGTCGTTGTTACTAATGTTAAGCGTTTTGTCTGTGAACAAGGTTGCTGTGTTTTAACTATTTTTATTTTCTTGACTTAGGTAGGTCGTTGTATTAATTTTGAATATGCTGTTTTGAAAAAGGTTTGCGCACCGCAATGCAATTCTAAAAGGAAATATGGGACATGAGTCTTTTATAATTATTCATAACCATTATGGAACATTAATTTTATTTATCTGAGATAAAGCAAAGCATTGTTTTAAACGTATGCTTTGTATTTATAGTTTTACTGAATGCTTACTTCAAAAATGTTTTCGGACGTCTGAATAGCTTGCTAATTCAATATACCGAAACTGAACTAATAACTCTTACCTAAAAATCCCTTAATTTTTTTTTTTTTTTTTTTTTTTTTTATCAACTGCAATAAAAATATACAGACAAATTATTGAAATGAAGCCTAGAAAAAATTCAGTCTAAAATAATTAATGACCTAAGGGGAACAAAAATCTTGCTACGAGGTGACTTATTTAAGTAACTATTTTTAAATTTGTTCATTTTGATTTATCCTTCTTAATTGATCAAAGCGTTAATTCTATCCATTAAAAACAAAAATTACTAGTTTGTAAAATGGGCTCTCATCATACAACCCAGCATTAATCGCCATATCGTATGGGAAGAGCTTCCTTCATTAATCCTTGGTAACTAGCTAAATATAATATAAGTATCGGAACGGGTCTTAAAACCAGAAAGTTACTGGGGAGTATTTCTTAATGCCTGCGTACCATGGAATAGCTACATTAATTATTTTCTCTTTGTCGTAAAACAGACCTCTGGATCGCTGTTAAATACTTATATGATATTAATGATGCTTGTTTTTCTGATTTTTTTTTTAAATAATATAAATTTTATTTCCATTGTTGTTTCTTCTCATTCGCCTTCTTGTTCCTCTTAACCCGTTGGTTTAGCTCCTTGGTAACTAGCTCTTTGGACTTTTTAATGGTGGAAGTTAACTGTTTTCTTCGTCAACAGCTTAATAATTGTAACCGTTAATTATAGCAGTGCTCCCTTCCCCCCGGGACTATGGCCACTTAGAGACTAGTAGCTCGGACGAGGTTGACGTTGTTTCGCCGATGATTGCTATAATCCAGAGATGTGTATTAGCATAGTGAGTGTCGTGACTACCGTTATTCGAGTCTGTCTATATCCAGGCCCAAGTTGTGTCGGAGGGATTTTATGGCAGGAAGTTTTTTTTTTGTGAGTACCCGAGGTGGGGTGTGGTGCTTGTAGCAGGGCCTAAGGTAGGCCTAATAGCTTGGGGAGGGGGTCCATGTTTCTCATTCCGAAAATCGATAGCAGTCCACTGGCACTCATGATGACACTTTCCTACCTTCTCCGTGTATATGAAATGTATTATGGGGGATTATAAGTATTTATTTATGAAACTTCTAGCATTAGCTGCAACTGGTTTTAAAATGTTTATGGGCATGTTTCAAGCACGGTTATAATTTGACCCAACAGTATACTTTTACCTATTAATAATAAGGAGCATTGACAATTAACAATGAGGGGCAAGAAATATTTTCTCCATACATTTCTCTTGAAAACTGTTCAAGTGGTAAATAAATGAATTTAGTTTATTTATAAATTCATTTTCTATGGTCTGCTCCATGTTTCCCCTTGTACCCTGGTTTGAAAATATTTCTAAATTGTAACCTACAGAAACCTGTATACTCTTCGTATTTAAAATTCCTATTTAGATATATATAATAGACAAATTTGAAGGGATCCAACTCTTCTGTTTCTATAAATTTATTCTGTATAAATAAATTTAAAAAAAATATTGTACCACGGAATGTGGGAGAAAGGAGGTTAAATTCCACCTCACTGCTGTATTTTGAGGTAGATATTTAGTACCTATATCTGATATTAATAAAATTAAATACTAAGCATAGATTACGAATGCCATAGTGTCGATTAAATACCAAATTAATCAAAAGGATCAGAAATCATGGTAAGTACGGAGAAATAACTGGTGATGGTGAGTGGGTTTTGTCGAATGCTTGAGTCCTCCGTTGCTGTGAATGGCGCTCCATCCAGGGTTTGAATCGAAGGAGGTGCTAGGGATAGGAAGGATGATGGATGTTGATGGTTCGGTAAAGAAAGCCAGGATCTGAGAAAATACCGTATATGTGCTAAGAGGGGGAGGGAGGCACTTTATAACTCGATATATGATGTATGGCTACCTACGAAAATGGAATATCATCTCGCCACTCACCCACACAATAAAAACAACTAAATATTTACATATGTCGTGGAAAATATCTGGAAAAACGTCATCATCATAACATCAAATCATAACCACATAAAATTGGTTCTCTTATGTATCAGTGATTCAATTTTTTTTAAGCAATTTTCGGCACACATTCACATTGTGATCGTGAATAATTTCGACTTCCGGTTTTCAACGGAATTACACGTTTTGGTTCATTTTCACGTGTGTTTTTTCTTTTTCTCAAAAACGGCTTTACCGAATTTGATCAAACTGGTTATTTGATGTATGTAAATATACAGTATATACAGCAAAAATTTCATCAAAATTGGTCAAACGGAAACTTTATAAAATGCATTTTGTCCAATTTTTACTTTTTTCGATTTTCTCCATAACGGATTAAACTCGGTATTTGATGTATGTACATGCCCGCGATTTGACAGTCAAAATTTATCAATTATAGGGGGAACTTTACTTTATAAATTTTGTCTCAATTTCTTGTGTTTTTTATTTACTCAACTTTGGCTTTAACGATTTTGATCAAACTGGGTGTTTCATGTATGTATATGACAAAGATGTGACAACCAAAATTTCATATCCCGTATTATCACTGATGAAAACAAAAACTTTTATTTAACAATAAAAAAATAAAAATTAACTTGAGAGAGTAAATACGTGATGCTCAAATTATTTAAAGCATTTAAGGTGTGAAATAATATGTTATAAGATAATCCTTAATTAATTATATTTTAGTTTAGAAACTTTAGTTCCATATAATAAATAAATAAATTTCTGAAGGCAATATTAAGTGATTTTAGAGGAACACTTATCTGAAAGGCATAAGAGACAAATTTTACATTTATCTGAAAGCAAAAGAGATGTATACGAGTCGTAAATACACCTATCGATTCATCGTCAAAACATATTTACAGAAAGCAAATCGCTGTAAAAAACAACCAAGCAGTAAAAAAATTCGACTGTTGATGATATTTGGTTCCTTAAAAAAAGAAATAAGCAATAATGAATCGAAAAGTACTGAAAATTTTTAAGTTTTTCATTACAGATATATTATAACTTATGGAGATTTACAAATGTGGAAAAGTTTGGCGTTTACATATATTTATACATAGAAACCCGCCGATTTCTGATCTATGTCAGTCGTAAGTGGAGGTTGTGTGCACCTGATCTTTTTCGGTTTTCAATATCGCTTTGAATAAAAAAATGATAAAATCATAAATGTTTTAAATTGTTAAATAGGAATTCAATTTACTATCTCAATTACAATAATTGCATCTGATTGCTGACGGAGCGAAAACAAAAGAGAATTTTGTCAGTACATCCCACAAGTTCGAGATCGGACCGAGAACGAACCATGAATGGCATTACAGTTTGAGTGAACCCTAATTTATTTTTACTGTGTTGCAAGCCAAAGCGATTGATTTTCAGTAGCTCTGCCTTCACCATACATTCCAAACATATCCGAAATTCATTTTTTTTCTTTCTTTTTTCTAAAGGACAAGCTAAGAATGGAAGACAGGTTAAGCGGAAGACCCTTTTAGAAGACTTGGAAGCAGGTTCAGATATCCCCATTCCTGGCTGTAGTTCTCAGAAGGCTTCTACTGCTACCTGTTACTTCTACGGCTACACCCAACGTACAAATCCATCTAGTAATGTCAACTACAAAGGAATTACCCCTTATTTATTTTCTAATTAATTGGACATTAATTTTGTTGCTTAAAGATGGATCTACATTGCCCCGAACAGCGGACAGGCAAATAAACCGCCGAAAGGGCCTAACAAGCTAACAAGGAACAGAGAATTTACAAGTGAAACGTGTAGTTCGGTGTAGAATAGTTCTGGCCTATGCTTGAAGTTATTTTATTCTACTAAAACAATAAGGCCACAACTCGGGCAATACCAATTTTTAAGCGACACTAGCACCATTACAAAGCACGCTGCCGAACAGAGTACCTTTTCGTGTTGGAGTCCTAATTAATTAAATTGCCGAAATTTCTGACATCATGAGGGGTGAAATTAAAACAAAAATATATTTAAAAAATACTTGTAGGTAATTAAATTGACATTCTTGCTATTATTTAATTCTTTTCTCTAACATATATTTTTCGTTTTTTCAATTATCTAAATTTGTATATATTTGTGCCCAACATAAGTCATGTCTTATTTCTGTAAGCATTACCGTAAAATTAAGACAAAACGTTGGCACATTTATTGTCATAACAATGATTAGGCTGAATATCCTGAAAGTTTATTATCTTTTCTCTATTATTTATTATCTATTATCTATATTTTAATAAATACATTTTTTTACGGACTCTCGTAGAAAACCTTCTTGATTTGCTTGGTTTTGAGACTGATAACCTCCATTATCACTTTGCTATTTGTACTAGTTGTTTATTTTTCAAATAAAAATGCGATTGATTAATCTATGTTACATGAAATTATTTACTACCCAAATAGAAAATTAATTTAATGAATTGATTTTTTTTTTTTTTTTTTTTTTTTTTTTTTGTGGTTAAAACGAAATATTGGTATTTACTGTTGTATGTTTAGGGAGGAACCACACGCTGGTCTTGCCCGTCCTTGAACTTTCATTGAATCAGATCCTTTCCTATCTTAAGGCGTTCCCCTCCAATATATGTTTTATATTATATAATATCGGTTCTGTTATTTATAACATTGGTTATTGAAAATACATTCCAAGATTATTTTTAATGCCCTAACTTTGATTTAAATGTTGGGGATTCAGTAAATAAAAGAAAAAAGGAAAATATTTCCAACCTTCGGACAGGTAGGTATTGATCCCTTTTGTACAGATATAATCGAGAGTTTTGTGCGTGACCGGCAGAGCCCACCTGTGTGTGATTCATTGAAGGAATTGATTTTCAGAGCCATAGCTCTTAGATGAATTGTACACATTCTGCGGCAGGTGAAGACTTGCACAGGTAGCTCTGACATCACCTCCTTTCTCGAAACTTCAGCCAGCGATCAGTCGTAAAATTAGGATTTTCCCGAGGAATTGTGAAATTTTATGCTTAATTGAGTGAACAATCCTTTAATCAACTCATGACGTTTTATATTCCTTTCTAAAGTTCTCCCAAAACATTTACCATTTACCAAGAACTTTTATTTAAATAAAGATGAAAGAATTGTTTGACCTTTAATGGTATTGTTGAAATCATTGTGGGGGGGGGGTGGGGGGTGTGTGGTCGCAATTGTATAAACACTAATATACTGTGCACCGGAGTTTCGACCTGAATTTCAGATATTTAGCAGGGGGTTAAATAAACAAAAAAAGATACATTTATGTAAAAAAAAATATTGAAATGAATAAAATAAAAACATCAATCCAAAATTAATTAAACATTACGAGTTCAGAGTATGTCCTGCTCATTTTTTTTTTTTTTTTTTCGTTTTTATTTTCTATCTATCTATTTATGTTATAGTATTTTTCTCTTTTGCTATCCGCTCTATGGCAAATTCAGGAAAGCAACGTTTTAATCACAAAAATGAATTCTTTAGAGAACCCGCACACGCATAAATAGAAAGCATTTACTGATGGTTCTCTTAAAAACTGGAACAACTCAAAAGTCAATAGTTTTCTGTTTTCTGCTTTTACCTATAGCCTGCAATTCATTTTTCATAGTTATGACTGCAGTGTTCTATTTTTGATTTTTTTTAAATCTAGCTCGAAACGGAAAAAAATAGACATTTTTCTAAGTTTAAATGGACAATTTTAAATTTATCTAAATTTTTAGACAATTTTTTAAATAGATAAATTTGACCCACATTTTGATAGATCAAATGGTTTGAGTTCATTTATCTCAAAACTTTCTTAAAAGCTCGTTTATCACAGTTTTGAACTGAGCCATCGATGTTTCATCAAACTAGCGATTAAAATTTTTTTTTGACAAACAACACATTATCTAAAAAAAATTTTTTTTATTTATATCTTCCTACTTAACGTGCTGCCTCTCACTATTTTAACCGGATTTACAGCTTGACTAAATGATGGTAAACTGTGACGCGTAAATTGTCTGTTCGTGTGAGCTAGTGTTAGTGTCCCGTCCTCTCTGTTACAAATGCCGTCGGAAAACAAAACCAAATAAAACTGCCTGCCAGAAAGCGTTTATTTTGTCGATTGATTTTATTTTAATAATGTTTTTAGTTTTAGCTTTTCTTTTAAAATAATAATCTTGTTGACAAATATTGCACGAATTACACAGCTCCATGACAGCGTTGTAGTTTGGTTGACTATGTCCCTCAACCACTTAATTTATGTTTTTTGATAACTGAATGTGTAAATCCAGTTTCAGGTATAAAATGCTCTCTCTCTCTCTCTCTCTCTTTCTCTCTCTCTCTCTCTCTCTCTCTCTATATATATATATATATATATATATATATAATAACTTCATAAAAATGTACTTTCCTATGTGTTTAATGTAATTAATTTTGGTAATTTGATTGGAATTTGTTCATTTTTCCATAGGGCGAATAAAGGTTTACTTATTAATTCATTTCGAAATGAGCTTTTATTTTCAGCTCAACTTTACTTGCAACTCTTTAAGTGTTTAACTCTGATACAACTAAATCCAATTTTCATTCGTAGGATTGAACGCCGAGGAAAACTGATTTTTCTTCTTGTTGAGCTAATGGAAGATTATTTGCTTGCTTCGTCACGTAGGATTGTGAAATAGCCGAAAGAAAAAAACTATTTTAAAACTACTGTTAATTATAACTGTTTGTAACAATAGAAACAATAGGAATGTGTAACGGTTCCCATGAAGGCGTACATTGTGTATTCTGAAATGTTTCTGTTGAAATATACCACAATGCTCGCTGTGTTTGGTTGGTTTTTATAAATATTAAGTAAGCAAATTTCTTCAAAATGCATTTACTCATTTACATTAACTTTTAACTGTACTTTTTTAAAATTTTCTTTGAAGAGAATATTAACTTTGATGTATTATATGGGGATGGGGATCTCAACCATATTTATATTACTTAGTGATGTCAAAATGTATTTATTTTTTGAAATAACTTCTTGTGTAAGTTATTTCTGACAAGGATATATTTTATTCTTGATTTTTTTTCTTCTAATTTTACGTTTAGGCTTATAAAATTACATCAACTTCTCATCGGGCTCAAATGTTCAACGACTACAGATTTTTTTTATTTTATTTCTTATATTTGTAAATTTGTTTAGAACAATAATCTGGAATCCTTGATAATCTTTTCGGCTGGAAGATGATTACAAATCCAAATATATAAATTTTAAGTTGTGCTTACCATTGGAATCAGAACGTCAAAATCTACAAAGGTTGAATATTGTCACTATAGTATTAATAGTTACGTTCGCGTAAGGCGCACTTTACCATATTCCTTTATGGAAGGGATAATGGTGTTAACGCAGGTAGAGGGGTATTTTTCAATAACTGCACTAATGGTTGACTTAGTGATCATGGACTATTGTTCTCATTCACTTTTTGTAGTAACATGGTAAAATTAAGAATGCAGTTGAAACTTCACTTGTGATCATCCAAAACTGTTTTTGAGTTATACGCATATTTTCGCCGACGTGTGATATAAAAAAATGTCTTCAGTTTAGTTCCTTTCGAACGTAAGTATTCAGGTAAGAATTTTTTCCCACGATGCGAAAAATTTTATTTTGAAATCCATGAACAATTTCAGCTACTTCTCTTTCCAGAATACTGAGTTTTATTCTGGACTTGGGTGTGACGGCGGGGCATCAATGGCGAGTGGTTAAATCACCATCCGCATGTACCGGGACTGAAACTCCTGATCTTAAGGTTATCTGATCGCCAGAGACAACACGTACTGCAATGCCCGATCGTCACATATTGTTTTCGCTTGCGAAAATGTAATTTTCTAGTAGGAAAGAATGCTCAGTAGGGCTTTAGGGAAATCTCTATGTGCGTTTATATCGCTCGCAACTACGTTCCGAGCAACCTGTTTCAAGCAACTTCGGCTAATCTTTCTGCCATTTTGCATAAGCCAAAGGATCCCGAGGAAGGATTGTGGTGGATCCAGTTAAATGGAAATGAAAAAATATTGGGAGAATAGCGTTACTTTTGTTATACCCCATGTAGGTCACGTGTGCTAGAGATGTAATTTTAATTAAGGTGGGTAGATCAACATTTATTTTATGGGTTCGCCACTTAACTAACATCAACCTTTTTGAATGAATCTAAAATGTAAAACACCCTAAAAAGACAGATTAGAAACAGAAATATCCTTTGAAGTATCAAACAGAACACGAAGCGGTTCAAAGCGGCTTTAAGAACCTGTCTTGTTATTAGACCGAACAGTTCTCATGGCAAGGAGTAACGTACGCTGAGGTTTGTTGCTCCCAAGTTTATGGTACGTAGTCTAAATATACCCGAATAGATTAATATAAAGTGTTCGTGGCCATGAAGGGGTGAAGGCTCGAGGGTCGAATATCGCCACTCAGGACTGACCGCCATGACCTAGTTCAAGTTAGGACTCAGACTGGTAAGGATACTCTATCATGAAAGGCAGGTTATGATTTGCTAACGTTCACTTTTAGGGTCATGTTATTAGAGCAACCAGCTGTTAGGTGTTAACATCGCTCTCTGCCATAAAAACAGTACTACGCGTTTTCACGCCTGGAGGAGAGATGTAAAACAGGAGCGATAAGATTGAGCACAGTAGTTCATGCTCTTCAAAAGCTCGCAAGGAAAATCTTATCATCTGCCCCAGTTTCACCAGGATATTCCTTTCCCATTGCCCACGATATTACAGTTAGAACGTATATTTCATCAAGATTATTTTTTTTTTACTGGTTAAACATCTTTACCTCACATCATTACAAAGCTATACCCCATAATACTATGTCAAGCTTTTGAGTTTTTTGAAACTTAAAAAGCTTATTTGAGTTAGATAAGGTCGTGAGTGAGCGGTTATGCTGTCAGGCGTGGTATGCTTAGGTATTGTACATGTGTTAAATAGAGTAGTTTATTGTACAACGGGACGGTGCACGTGTCCCCGTTGCGGCTCCGTACCGTTTTGCCATGATCTCTTCTATTTATTTCATATGTACAATACCTCGGGCGTTAACCATGAAGTGACAAAGAAGTCCTTTCTACATAGTTTACCTCGACAATACTGTCATATCATGATGAAAATGTTCTGCTGTACGGTCTAGTTGGGGCTTAAATCTTGCACTTTTTAGGTTTTATAATGAAATAGAGACAATGACATGCATCCTATGTAAACATCCCATCTTTGCTTATAGAGACGAACGTTTCCTCCCATATCTCATTTGCTTATCCCATTTGATCAGGGCCCTTCCCCCGTAATCTAAAGATGAGTAGGTATTACTAGGTAGGTATTACTAGGTATAGGCCCAAATACATTGGGTTGCCATATGACACAGCATACCGATCAATTTTAAAATACACGAATACATAAAGTTAAGGTACATCGTTACATTTCATTTTATACTTATATCATAGTATTTTTTTTTTTCCTTTTCATATTTTTTATTTTTTTCCCTTCTTCTTTTTCCATCTATATCTTTTACAGTTTTGTTTTTCTTTGTTATTTAATTATTTTTTTTCCTTCTCTTTCACCTTTTCTCTTCTTCTCCATTTCATTCCATTTTCTTCCTTTTTCTTCTTCTTCCTTCGTCCTTCCTATTTCTCATAATGTTAGTCCTTTTCTTTTTTAGCGCTTATTCCCTCTCTTAACGCTCACACCATAAATAGGCACACATACAGAGCCGCTCGAGAAAAAACCCCACAAATAAGATATATAACAATAAAAACCTTACATGTATCTAATAAATAAAGAAATAAATATGTTCATAAATAGATAAATAAATAGCTTTATAAATAGATAGATAAATAATTAAATAAAAATAAATAAATAAAATAAATAAATAAATAAAAGAAATTTGTTTTAATGTTATTATTTTCGCTCAGTAATAAAATAAAATAATACATTTTTTTTTTTTTTTTTGCTTTGTTTCCAAACGTTATTCGACAGTTTGATATCTTATTCGAATAGTTTTCTTGTTCGAATAAAATTTACTCTTGTTTTTTTTTCTGTTAAAAAGGAGCCGATGCCTCGTCGTTTTTGTCCTATTTAGAGCTACTTTATTGCTTTTCTTCCCTGCCTCCAAAACACCTGGGACAGTGTCGGAGTAAACAAAAAACAAAAATTCCGCATTCTTTACACACAGTTGTATCAAGATTAGACACAGCGCTCCATTGATAGGTGTGATTTGTTAATTTGATTTTTATTATCTTAAAAAATAAATTGACAATATTAGTGATTGATGGTTCTATAATTTTATTTATGTATTTATTACTATTTTTTTTTTTATCTCTTCAGTACTTTATCTGATTGGAGTATGGAAGAGTATGCATTTATATTTTATATATTTATTTATTTTTAATCTTTTAACATTAAATAGAGAATTTTATTATTTTATTTTATTTTTAACCTCGTTTTTGGAAAAAAGATAACTTTTCATACACTGGAGATAAAAATCTATTTTAAAACGAAAGTAAAAAAACTAAAGTTAACGACTCTAAAGAGCCTATCGAAGTTTGTAACGCCTAATGTGAGTTAATGCCCTAGTTTCATAGCACGAAATTATAAATTTTTAAAAATATAAATATATATATATTTTGTAATGCTAGGATTATGAATACAGGAAGCATAGAAAATATTGGTGGGCTAGAAATTTCAATCCTTGAGAAGTAAGCCAGGCATGAAAACAACTCCTTTTCTGTACCAATCAAAATATAATTAGTGGTAGACCTCTTATTTTGATTCATTACACACACACATTCTTGAACATATCGTATAATTTTTTGTGAGGTATCCATCGGTGATAGTAACAATTTCAGAGTTTTTATCCGCCTGAAAGAACGCTTTGGAAGATAACCCAGTTCAAGAATATAAAAATTGTTTATTCCCAAAATTGAATTTTTTTGTTTAACTAGAGAGGGAATAGAGTGAGAACCACAAAAAATTGACAGGTTAGTAAAATACTATTTACCAAATATCTCAAAAACTAGATTTTTCTTAATTCGTTAGTGTACCATAGACCGGAAAGGAGCAATAAATCGAAATGCCAATTTAGTTTTTGACCACTAGTATATAACTAGCAGACTATTTTAGTTCACTGAGGTGCCAAGAGACGGCTTTTAAG
Organism: Aelia acuminata; assembly: GCA_911387785.2. NCBI lineage: Eukaryota > Metazoa > Arthropoda > Insecta > Hemiptera > Pentatomidae > Aelia > Aelia acuminata. The sequence continues at coordinate 174,431,697 of OU426978.1, forward strand.
TAAAAAATGATGTTCTTCCATAGCAACGTGATACATGTAATATTTCGTCAAAAAATTGTTTTTATGGCAATGTAATTTACCACTTATAACCATCGATATGATACGTTCCATTTGCGATACTCCGTTTTTGTCTAGTTAATTGAAATACAAATTAGTTAGGTGACCACATGGTCGTGTTATATGCAATTCTTCTTTCTGTGACATCTTCCGCATGATCGTTAATTTTCATTTAATTTTTAATCTTTTACGATTAAAGGTTTTGGTGGCCTCAAGAACAAATTAGACAAAATGACAAGAAATCGTTATATATTTTTTTTCATGATCATAGGTTTTTTTTTTTACATATTGCTTTAGTCTCATTACTTATATTGTTTTTTTATTTAATAATTAACATATACTTTATGAAGAGAGGAAGGCGGAGTGTATGAGGGGGGGGGGGGGGGGCTCTCAACACGTTGCTACCTGCAGTGGATGTACGTTGACCTTCATAGTCATCTTGAGGCTTAGTGCTGCGCCCACGGCCCGTTAGTTTACTATTCTCTCTCTCATCCTAACACACTTTCAGTTTGCTACAAAATTTATAAAATAAAAATTGTGAATAATGCGGATGCAATAACATTAATTTTACCGTTTGATATGGGTATCTTGTTGTATACCTTTAAAACCAATCAATTTAGAAAATAAAAACTCTGACATGACAATACTTAAACCGATTTTTTTTATGAAAATTAATATTAAAGTAATATTTACTTTTATTTTACTTTATAATGGATAAACCAAAAAGTCGCGAATTTACCGATTCCGTTGGTATCTTGATCCATTTCTGGCTACTGATGTATGTGTACCTTGTCCTAAGGAAAAATATTATCCCAAACCAAATCCGACGTAGAGGTGAGAGATAGTCAACTGTTAATCTTTACGATAGGTTAAATGATAATCAGGATTTTTAATTTGAACATTTCTTTTATTATCGAAAGCCAACGTTTCGATCCAACTTGTGGATCTTCATCAGGGCTTCTGAGTCAAGGTAGATACAAAGACTCACCTTGACTCCTTGTGTCTTTGTATTTACCTTGACTCAGAAGCCCTGATGAAGATCCACAAGTTGGATCGAAACGTTGGCTTTCGATAATAAAAAAAAAATTCAAACTGAAAATCCTGATTATCATTTAACCTATCGCAAATCCGACGTGTTTAAATGTGTGCCACTTATAAAACAAATCAATTAACCTAAAATTTTAATACAATTTAGGTAACCGAAGCACGACCGTCTCACTTTAAAGTCAGTATTCCGTTGTAGTTAACCTATCTATCTAAATCCTATTTTGGATTTAATATTTTACCTGCCATATTTTCTACGAACTATTCTTTATGAGCTATCCAAAAGTAAAGAAAACAGACATATCATTATTGTTATATAAACAATAACATGGTGTGGTTTTATTATTTAGGGAAATTTAACTGATAGGTTCTGAAATTACCAAACATTTTAAATTACCAACGAAGCAGTTTCAAATTACCAAACAAAACAGGTACAGAATTTATATAAATATATTTTTTTTTTTCTGATCGTACTATTAGATAGTACGAACTTGATTTCTACTTAATGTCTCCTTTTTAAAACAATAACTAATTGTTTTAAGTCAAAAGAATTGTTGTGTATACATTAATCTTTATCAAAGTCAGTTTTTAATAAAGTCAGCTAACTGGGTCAGACCCCTCCTTAGATTTTTTTTTTTTTAATTATGCCTATAAAAGTAGTGAAAATATTTTATAAAATTCCAGGGTCAAAGTGGATAAAACAATTTTAATTATTGTTTCTGAATTATCCATATTTAGTTCGGCCTTCATCATGCTACTGTAAAAAAAAACAAAAAAAATCTCTGTTTAGAACATTAGGGTTCAATTAGTGTTGATAAACTTCGACCTGGTTTATCTAAATATAAACTATTAACTATAAACTATACACTTGATCCACTTCAGCTAACAGGGCCTCCTCATATTACCATTGTTTAATGAGACCGGAAACTCGAGCAAAATGATGCCGAATGCTCTACTTTCTGATATTGAGATTCCGAAAAAACGATGCATCGAATCAGTTAATAACTGGCCAAAGACCTGGAGTATTCGAAGAGTCTAATTCAAATAAAATTAAGATTATGGGAAGAAAAGATTTCACAGTATTAAAAAAAAAGAAAAAAGGAGTTTTTCTGGGGTGACAATCAGGAATTCAGTCTATGATTTTCTTTAATTGACTATGTTTCGATCCAAGAACTTTTTTCGACCCAAGGTTTCTTGAAGACTCTGAAATAGAGGGTGTATCTATTTTGGAATCTATTTTAATATTTTATATTTATCTTTATACGGAGGTGTAAACGATTCATCAAGTACTAATGATGACTCATGTGCAAGATATTGAGATTCCGAAAAAAGATGCATCGAATCAGTTAATAACTGGCCAAAGACCTGGAGTATTCGAAGGGTCTAATTCAAATAAAATTAAGATTATGGGAAGAAAAGATTTCACAGTATTAAAAAAAAAGAAAAAAGGAGTTTTTCTGGGGTGACAATCAGGAATTCATTCTATGATTTTCTTTAATTGACTATGTTTCGATCCAAGAACTTTTTTCGACCCAAGGTTTCTTGAAGACTCTGAAATAGAGGGTGTATCTATTTTGGAATCTATTTTAATATTTTATATTTATCTTTATACGGAGGTATAAACGATTCATCAAGTACTAATGATGACTCATGTGCAAGATATTGAGATTCCGAAAAAAGATGCATCGAATCAGTTAATAACTGGCCAAAGACCTGGAGTATTCGAAGAGTCTAATTCAAATAAAATTAAGATTATGGGAAGAAAAGATTTCACAGTATTAAAAAAAAAGAAAAAAGGAGTTTTTCTGGGGTGACAATCAGGAATTCAGTCTATGATTTTCTTTAATTGACTATGTTTCGATCCAAGAACTTTTTTCGACCCAAGGTTTCTTGAAGACTCTGAAATAGAGGGTGTATCTATTTTGGAATCTATTTTAATATTTTATATTTATCTTTATACGGAGGTATAAACGATTCATCAAGTACTAATGATAACTAGTGCAAGTTCAAAATGTAGACTAGTTAAATAAAGGAAATTTTTGACTGAAACTCCCAACTATCCATCACCACAGAACGATTTTCAAGAAAACAGTCGACCATTTTCTAATTCTAAAAGAATTTAGTTAAACCAAGGCCTTTCTTTCGTTTTTGAGTCTCCTATGACTTTTTTTTTTCAGTCCTGATGACCTAGAATTTATGTCGAAATGCCAGCAAATATAAATTATCTATCATTCTACGTGTTGATACTATATAGTGTTTGGGTACATTTAAAGTTTCTATAGCTTGAATCGTCATCCGATTTATAGACTGCCTACTAAAATAGATATCTCTAAAATAAAGTTACCTATATTTATTTGTTAGGTTACCTGTATTTATATATAGTTACCTATACCTAATCTCATTTTATCTGCAATCCCTCCCCCTCCCTCTGAATACACAACCCTTTTTTTTTTAAAGCCAATGTTTTAAGTCCGCTTTATTCTATACTTAACTCTTGTCAATACAGCTTAACGCTATTGATTATCCAGACACAGCTAACAGCGACTCGAGCCTGTTAACGGCTTGACAGTATCGATCGAAAGAGTACATAAATGACGTCATGGTTTTAAATGGTTAATGTATATTATATCGGAATGATTTTATTAGTTATTTTATTTTTAACCATATAAATTTTTCTCACGTTTCAGTTCACTGCTGCAATTTTTTTTTTTATCCATGGATGAGAGAAAATAAAAGAATGTTTAAAAATGTAAATCAAAGGATACTTTATTTTTGCAGACAGTAAGCTTCAATACTGTCTGCAAAAATAACGCTGAACGTCTTTTATAGGCTACACATGTCTAATTGAACATGAAGTATCTTTTGTATTTCATGAAAAACTAAATAAAAGTCTTTTCACTGTTGTAATTATGTCACAGAACTGATTTATTTTCCCTGAGTTACTTATATATTTTTGTTTTATTATTTCTAACCCAATAATAAACATCATCAATTTTATTAAATTTTAATTGATATTGTTTCCTGTTAAACCCACATTCCTTAAATGTTCAATTTTATCCCTTGTTTTAACCGTTATGAATATTACGAATAATCAGCGAATTCCAAGGTAAACTTCGGGCGATTGATACCGACCTAACAATCCATTACTATTTTAGTGATTATGTTACTGATTGTTGTAAACTGATTTTAGAGATTGTTAGTGCCTTTTTTTGTTTGTGACAGTTGAGGTTTAGAAAGGATTTTAGTGTCTCGGCTTGCAAGTTTCACTTGACTAATGTTTCAGATGACCTAGTTTGGAAACTCGGAAATTACAGTTCCGTTAATTCCGTCGAGGTATTCCCAGTTGAATCAGTGACATTAATGTCTATGTGTGCTTGCATGTTTTATTCCAAGTACTATATTACGTTATACAGAGCTATGTACACGTGGGATCTATTTTCGGATTTCATCTATTTTTCTTATATATGAAGTTTAGCTCTTTAGAATGAAATTCTTCATTATCTTTTTATTAATTTCTCGTCTACCGCTCATGTAGTCTAAATAATATTTAATATGAAATAAAAATAAAATGAATAGTTATGACTAATTTGAAATATGTATTTATGAGACTGTCATTTTTGCAAAGTCAAGCATAAAATTTATATGCTTTATTTTTAAACATTTATATTGGAAGATTAATTGGCTCATAATTATACAGTTCATATTGATAATTGATAAAATGTATAATTATAGGTTCTTTCTATAAATTTATTCTAAATTTAATTTTTCTAAAGAAACATTCAATTTTTCAATTAACAACATACCTCCATTTTTAAAATTAATTAGAAGATCGTAGAAATCTTGTTAGGTCTCTATTGATTGCATTATTGCGTTCAACTAAATGAGCTATTGTGTCATGAACAAAGGAAAAATATCTCTGTGAATTACGCCTTTTTTTTAAATTTGTTAGATACATTTTTGATTTATTTATTTATATTTTATGCGCTGGAGCGCTAGCAAATTTGTGGAGAATCCAAAGTTTATCTGCGATTTGCTTAATTTAAATGGTGTACCCGACCATATCCTTCGGCCAATGTCTTTTTAATCTTCTTTGGACGGGTAACTGGGAGGAAGAAAGAGAAGAAACCAGTGGATTTGGATGGTTGAGGTGAACAGTGAAACATTATTTTATATGAGTTTAACTGTGAAATGTTACATAGTTAGATACATTTATCTTAAAAGATATAATATTCTACCCAGGCTTTAATTATTTTTCTTAACAGCTCCTTGATAAACGTTTCTGTGCATTTTTTAGCATCTTTTTTGGCCCCACAGACATCCCATTGATATTCGGTATCATCGCACACGAAACTGTTCATATCATGAAATAATCGTTCGAGAGAATCATTACCACCAAATAATAAATTAGTCAAGACTCAACTCACGCAGATCAACTTCCGCTTGAAACCCGCTCAAGATTGCTTTCTTGTGAATTTTCGCCGAACCTACTTCCCAGTCCAAACCTCGCATGGGACACTATTGACCCAAAAGGCTCTCATGCTTGTTATAAATTGCTATTGTTATATTGTTATTTTTTAGCATAAACTTATAGAGTTTTGTTGTCATAAAGCTAAGCCATCGATAAAATAAGCAACATGCATGAAACTGACCCTTCCCTCGTAGCAATACTTTCTTTTCTTCATTTCCTCTTCCTTCCTGATTGCCTTTTATTCAATCTTTTCTCACGTCCTTCTTAGGCGCTATAATTATATTTTCTTCTTAATTAGGCCATCATCGAGACCGACTTAATAATCTCTACAGCTCGCCACTCTCACAGGCAATCCTCACGCAATTATACCGACGCTAGTTACGCTTGTTACTTAATTGATTCATTTTTTGTAATTAATCAATCTCTTATTGATGGACGCCTAATAGCCTGTTGTTAAGGATGTACACAGGAAACTTTTTCACTTTTCAGTTATCGAAATAAAGTCAATTAAGTGATTTGTGTCTTATTCACATTACTGAATTTCTTTGGCCATTTGAAATAACTTGGTAAGTCGAACAGTCGACATGAGTTATATATATATTTGGATCATTTCAGAAGCCTTCTCTGGACACAATGAAGAAGTTTACAACACAGCTCTAAATGTTAAGTCTGTTTTGTTTTTTTAATGGATTGTGTATTTTAACTTAACTAAATGTTAAGTATTCTTCATGATATCCTCGGAGTTTTCAACTTCATTATATTATGCAGAAGGCTTTTCAAATGAGCATAATATAGATAAATCATGTTGATTATTTATAGACAACCTACGTAGTTATTCCCTGTAACCATAGATATCCTGTTAACACTATGAAATCTTAGGCTTCCAAACCTTACCGCTAAGATTCGCCATTAATATATGTAATAGCCCCTTATATTGATTATTTAAAAAGCAACAACAAAAAATACGATTAAAAAAAGAATTATTATCCTAGAATTATTTATATTTCTATATAAATATTTATATTTCTTTAATACAATTGCCGATTTTTACCTGCGCTTTTTTATTTGGATGAAATTGTATTCTCCATCAATATTCTATGTATCGTATGAAAATTTATATTTCAGACATCTTGCAAAATTTTTTAAAGCAGGAAGATATAACTATTAGATTAGATATACCCACTACAAATTAAGTATAACCAATTCAAGACACAAATATCAGTTGAAAACTTGAGAAATGCTCTTAAATCCTTTTGATTATCCTCGAAAAGTAGTTAGATCGGCCATACACTCCTCCTCTTAAAATAAACAGCGTTTTTACAGCTAGTGTTTGCCGTGTTTTGGGCGAAACGAAGGACGAACGAGTCATAATACACAGGCCATTCTACCTGGAGGACCAGAATGTTTCTGATAACAAATTTTTGGTTTATCACATGGTGGATTGGTATGATATATTGGACGCAAATTTAGGGTATTCACGGCTAGAAATGTCGTTCTGTATGCTTTATTTGTAATGAACCAGTTGTGAATTTTGGTACAAAACGTAGTTGAGAATAATCACAGGGTATATTATCCATTGCTATAATAATACGTAATTTAATTGGTGAAGGGAGTAAACATTATTTGTGTACAAAAGAGAAGTTCCATTTTCTAATATAAACATTTTTTTTTATAAATCACTCCATTAACCTCCAACACGTTAATTAACGACGTCGTTTATAATTAATTAGCAAATGCTGATGTGGCAGACATATAAACAAAACAAATACATGTATTTAAATTAACAATGTAACGTTTTGTGTAACATTGAGCAATATAAATGTAACTCAATCTATTGCCATTATTTGTGTAATAGTTTTGATTTAGTGTCTATTGTTTTAGCGTGTTTAGGGAATGTACATAGGGAGGGACTCCGCATTGGGTGAAGTGTTAAGTAAGTGAAGTGTAAATTAGTTGGAAGACCCAAAATGTTATTAATGACACGATTTTTGGTTTATCACGTAGTGTTTTGGCAAGATATATTTGACAAAATTTAGAGAGTTCACCGCTGGGGTAATTTTTAGGGTAAAAAAAAAATCATAAATTTAAATTAACGTTATAAAAATTTAAATGAACATTTTATTTACTTATGAGTAAAAACTGATAATCTCCAACATTTTTTCTTAATTAAATATTTTTGTAGCTAAAAAAAAAAAAAAAACGGGCTAGGGTTTTTGCCTAGCGAATAGTTTTCTTATTTGTTATAATAATTAATGTATTATTAATTGACATTATGTTGACAGGTCGGAAAGCAGCGAGACCCCCCACCTAGAGGAGCGGAACCAGCAGGTGGAGGACAAGGGCCGTGTTAAATACGGCGAACTTGTAATATTAGGGTAAGCAGCCTTTTAGCTTATTTTTCAACTTAGACGGTTCCCCCCCCCCCTTTTTTTCCCTTCTGGTTAACTTTTCCTATTTGTTCGTGACAATATCATGTATAATTTTAAATAAGTAATTTAGGCATGTAGTCATGAGGAATATCAGTAGCAAACAGCATCTCCCTCCGGCTATAAATCAATCGCTTGAAAATCAATTAGGTCGATCAAGAGTTTAAAAACAACAATAATATTTGACCTCATTCAAATTCATATGAAAAGCAAGTTACACGTGGCGCGTGTCTCCTATGAATGTGCAATGAAGGATGGAGTACCGTACTTATAAGATTTTTTTTTAATTTTTTTTCCATTCTTTTCTTAAATTAACTAAATTCGTAACTATGTTACGTTTATCAGAAATTGAGAAAAAATATCGAATGTGTGCAATAGCAAGACTAGAGCACGTTCGAACACGTCTATACTTGTCTTAACTTTCACAAGACGGTAGTTATTTTCAGTTCAACGATTTCGTTCTGTCGTATTTGCTCCAGTGTTAATGGAGCTCTTATTTTTCAACCACATCACTATCTAGTTTAATGTTTTTATTATTATAGTATTAGCTCTATTTAATTCATTGAGGATGTCCCAATAATTGCAAATATGAATTCCTTATCACATATTCTTTATCTGCCATAAAATACTTTGCCTATTATTACCCATTTACACCACCTTGAAATGATGTCATTTTATATAAGAAATTTTTTCAACGTTATTAAAAAACGTTTCCTTTCAGCTCGGTAGATTTTGCTAAATATAATATTTTATTTTACATTTAATCTTAAATACTAATACATACATAGCAAGTGTTTCTTAAACTGCGGTCGTTTTTGTATTTATCTTTTAAGAAGCTCTTATTTCAATTTTTAAGAAAAGATCAAAAGTTTTAAATGAATTAATCATTTTTAATGTTTGTACTAATTTTTCGCTTTATATAAAAAAGATGCAACTAATTTAAATCTTATTTATTTTATCAGTGTTAAACAATAAATGTGTTTTAATTAATCTATTAAGGCATTAAATAAAAAATTGATATTAACAAAAGGTACCTTAATTTGAGCTTGTTTATAAGTTTTCTAACTTCAATCTAACATACGGTGTTGCATTAATGGGCTGATAAAAATTTAGTTAGTATTTAAAACGTATTAAAATCACAAAAACAAAAAAACTATAGACTAATAGATGTACCGAAGTTGTTCTCCTATTTCAACCAGAGATAGAAGAATTCTAGACTAATTTTTGCCCCAATGTATACTAAAACGTTATCTTTCTTGATGTAATCACATTGGCACCAGTAAGCCTTATGTATTACATCGGGTTTTTATTAAAACTCGCTGTAAATATTATGACTGTTGGAATGTTTGTGACGCAGATCCATCCAACAATTGCATAACTTTTTACCCATTGCAATAAATTTAACGATGGGGATGTAATCGTTTTTCTGGTGATAATGATTTTATTGACATTATTTATAGAGGTTATTCAGTATCTATTAAATAACTTTTATTGAATATCGGGATTAGCGGTAATATTCAGGTGAGTTAGGTAAAATGTTTTATTTCCTTAAACATCAGTTATTTGCTGCATAGGATCTGATCCAATTAATATTATTATATTTTTGACTTGTTCAACTATACAAAAATATTACACAATTAACAAAACACGTCGGTATCTTCTCCAAGTAGGTTCGTATGTAAAAGTCATGTGTGGCACAAGATTTTTCAGGCTTTGATGACCTCAGGATTCATTCACTTTTGGTTCACTCCGCTTATTGACAATGAATACCTTTAAAACAAATTTTAATGACTTATTAGTTCAGCTTAATGATGAAAACAATAACCTAAATAGGATCATTATATTTAAATTTTAGTTCACAATGTAAAGGGCGGAAAGCTTCGCCTTAGTTACTTCTGGGCGTGGCCTATTTCGGGAGGTTATGTGACTAATATAAGCGAACTCCCTTCGCCTCCATTTCAATTAAGAAGGGCTTTAATCGACTCTGTAAGATCCAAGTTTTTGACTCCCGCTCGCTCTACAGAAAATAACCCCCAAACGGGTTTGATTTTCCAGCTCTTTAGTTGGGACCGGGGTCACACGAAATTGCACAACAAACATAATGGAATAAATAAATAAAATAATATTTTTTTTTAAAAAACAATAATGTTTCTTTTCTTTGGATTCTGCACTGAAGACCATTCCTATCCTCAATAATTAATAATTGAAGAATCGTATTACCTGCCCGCGAATAATCGAGAGTTAACTGTATTTATATTACTTTGTTTAGGAATGTATTTTGTGTTCATTTGTTTGTGTATCTTGTGCCTTTTTTTAGGGATAGCATAGTTTTCGAGGTGCTCTATTACTGAATAGAGATTATGTTACATCTTTATTTAGGTCACCTGTTCCTGAGGCTAGTCGTATTGAGCTTGTAATTCACCTTTACATTTATGTAACAGCTGAGAAGGTCATGTGTTACGCCAGTCACTCACTGCTTGCACTTCGAATTTATTTGTGCGCTCGATGTTTTTATTGCTTCATTTTTATATAATCTTCCTAAATTCCTTAGAAAAATTTTTTGGTTTATTTTTTATTTAAGTTATTTGTGACTTTTGGGGACTACTTAAATGTATAGGAACCTGCAATACGTATATATATTATTTTAGCTGTGGGATAGTAATGTTATTTCCGTAAAACTTCTGTATGGGATAAAATACAGGACAACTTCTTCTAGGATGCTACTTAAGATAAAATTATTCGTTAAATCAAAAATTATGATGGTTTCAATTTGGTAGTTTTCCGTCTATTTTACCCTTCTTTTTCTTTCTTTATCCTAGTCCAATTCAGTAATTTTCAATTTGATGATGTTGCATTGAAATTATATAAAGTTATATAAATGTTGTCCTCTCTATTTTACGGAAAAATCGTTTGTAATCGTGTTGAGGAAATTGATTCTAGATTTTAAAATTAGAAAGATTTATTCCTAATTAATCACGGCCTTGGATTTCGAAATTTGTGGAGGAGTAAATTGTTGACGTCGGTTCTCAAATATTTTACTTCCAGCCTTACCCTACCCCCCTGCCCAATATGGTTTTACTGTAATCCATACCAGCGTGTTTCATGAGTTGCCGAAATATATTTCTTTTTTTTAGACATAACAAGAGACTGTTAGTTTTCCATATATACTTATAAAAAAAAAATACTTTATAGGAAAACAAAGAAGGCCCCTTCCCCATTTAATTCCCTTAAGAACATAATAATAATAATAAAGCTTACCTGATTTTAAAGAATACTTGATTCTTACTAAGCATGACGAGTTTAATCAAAATAGTTAAAGATATTTTTCAGAAAATCGAAAAAGACTTGTAAAAATGGGAAAACAAGTTATTAAAGAAAGTGGCGCCTCCGTTGGATCAATTTTGATAAAATCTCGGTTGTTGCATTGTGGGCATATACATACATCAAATACCCAGTTTAATCAAAATCGTTAAAACCGTTTTTGAGTAAATAAAAAACACATGGAAATGAGATAAAATTTATTAAGTAAAGTGTCCCCACCAATTGATCAATTTTGATGAAATTTTGACTGTCGCATCGTGGGAATATACATAAATCAAAAACCGATTTTATATAAAACTTACATGATATTAAAGAATACTCGATTCTCATTAAACATGACGAGTTTGATCAAAATCGTTAGAAACCATATCGCGGGACTTGGTTATTTGGATTCAGGGTACCCCAAAACGATTATTTCCGTTGAAAACCGGAAGTTGAAATTTTTCACGATATATATTTCATATATAGGTCAGCGAAAGTAAAAATGCTTTCATTAGGTTCGCTCTGACATTCCAATATAGACTGTTACAAAAATTTTACATGATTAAAAAATTAAATGTATGGTTTTTGGATTACGCCTGAAAAACGCATTTCATTTTCCTCTCTGATTCGGAGAAAATTATTTTTAATTTTTACATCATAACAAGATTACTTTACTATATATCTTTTTTTTTCTCAGCTTTTTTTGTTTCCCTTAAATTTGTTTATTTTTTTCTATGATACTCTAAGGCACTGAAGCCTATCATATGTTTCTGTATAATGTTTTCCTAAGGGACTATTAAATAAAGTTCCCGGGACAATTAAATAAAGAGTTTATTATTATTATTTCTTGCGGATCTCGCAGCTGCGGGTTGATTAACTGAGGTGGGGGACAATTCCAACGACCTTCAGTTATCTATTCTTCATACACGTTTTAAAACATTCAAAAATTTACAAACAATCAGGGCCGTGTCCAGGAGAGTCGATTTTTGAGCCTCTCTCAGTACATCAAGATGCAATTTTAAGTTTTCTGTGCCCATTACCGTGGACTTAGGAATCAGTCCGTTGGTATATATTACTATTGGCTCCACCGTCACATTTTCCAGGTGGTAGAGTTGTTTCAGCTCCATCCCTATTTCATGATATTTCTCACCGACTGTAGAGCTGATATTGTTGTCATTGGGATCGCAGTATCGATAATGAAATTTCCGTTTTTACTTTCACTTACCTATATGAAATATATAGTAAGTGGAAGTATTGCGATCGTGAAAAATTTCGACTTCCGGTTTTCAACGTAAATACACGTTTTGGGGTCCCCTGAGTCCAATTAACCAAGTCCCGCGAAATGGTCTGTGTGTGTGTGTGTGTGTGTGTGTGTGTGTGTGTGTGTGTGTGTGTGTGTGTGTGTGTGTGTGTGTGTGTGTGTGTGTGTGTGTGTGTGTGTGTGTGTGTGTGTGTGTGTGTGTGTGTGTGTGTGTGTGTGTGTGTGTGTGTGTGTGTGTGTGTGTGTGTGTGTGTGTGTGTGTGTGTGTGTGTGTGTGTGTGTGTGTGTGTGTGTGTGTGTGTGTGTGTGTGTGTGTGTGTGTGTGTGTGTGTGTGTGTGTGTGTGTGTGTGTGTGTGTGTGTGTGTGTGTGTGTGTGTGTGTGTGTGTGTGTGTGTGTGTGTGTGTGTGTGTGTGTGTGTGTGTGTGTGTGTGTGTGTGTGTGTGTGTGTGTGTGTGTGTGTGTGTGTGTGTGTGTGTGTGTGTGTGTGTGTGTGTGTGTGTGTGTGTGTGTGTGTGTGTGTGTGTGTGTGTGTGTGTGTGTGTGTGTGTGTGTGTGTGTGTGTGTGTGTGTGTGTGTGTGTGTGTGTGTGTGTGTGTGTGTGTGTGTGTGTGTGTGTGTGTGTGTGTGTGTGTGTGTGTGTGTGTGTGTGTGTGTGTGTGTGTGTGTGTGTGTGTGTGTGTGTGTGTGTGTGTGTGTGTGTGTGTGTGTGTGTGTGTGTGTGTGTGTGTGTGTGTGTGTGTGTGTGTGTGTGTGTGTGTGTGTGTGTGTGTGTGTGTGTGTGTGTGTGTGTGTGTGTGTGTGTGTGTGTGTGTGTGTGTGTGTGTGTGTGTGTGTGTGTGTGTGTGTGTGTGTGTGTGTGTGTGTGTGTGTGTGTGTGTGTGTGTGTGTGTGAACAGACTAGCTCAAAAACTATAAACCGTGCGAACCTGAAATTGGGTATTTAGAGTATGTATATGCCCGCGATGTGACAGCAAAAATTTCATCAAAATTGCTCAAAGGGAGGGGGTACTTTATTTAATAACTTTTTACGTTTTTTTTTATTTACTCAAAAACGGTTTTAACGATTTTGATCAAACTTGGTATTTGATGTATTTATATGCCCGAGATATGACTGTAAAAATTTCATCGAAATTGATCAACCGGAGGGGGGACTTTACTTAATAAATTTTGTATAATTTTCAAGTGTTTTTTTTTATTTACTCAAAAACCGTTTTAACGATTTTGATCAAACCGGGTATTTGATATATGTATATGCCAAAGATGCGATAGCCAACATTTCATCAAAATTGATCAACCGGAGGGGGGACTTTACTTAATAAATTTTGTATCATTTTCAAGTGTTTTTTTTTTTATTTACTCAAAAACCGTTTTAACGATTTTGATCAAACTGGGTATTTGATGTATGTATATGCCAGAAATGCGATAGCCAACATTACATCAAAATTGATCAACCGGAGGGGGGACTTTACTTAATAAATTTTGTATTTTTTTATGTGTTTTTTTTATTTACTCAAAAAAGGCTTTAACGATTTTGATCAAACTCGGTATTTGATGTATGTATATGCCAAAAATGTGATAGCCAACATTTCATCAAAATTGATCAACCGGAGGGGGGACTTTACTTATTAAATTTAGTATCATTTTCACGTGTTTTTTTTTATTTACTCAAAAACGGTTTTAACAATTTTGATCAAACTGGGTATTTAATGTAAGGTATTAAGTAATTTAAGGTGTTCTTTAATATCAGGTAAGCTTTATCATTTATTAAAATGTTCTGAGGGGGCTTTTTTTGGGGGGGGGTTGGGCCTTTTTTGTTTGTTTGTTTCCTATAAAGTACCTTTGTTTTGGTTTATATGGAGAAATTAACTGTCTCTCGTTACGCCTAAAAATAAGAAATGGCTAAATATGAGATATGATAAAAATAAAGAAAACATAAAGAGGAGAAAAAAAGAAAAGTATTTAGTCAACTCATAAAACTCGTTGAGCCCACGCATGCGGAGTACGCCTTTAAGGACAGACCATTGTTCATAATTAAAGCCGTTCTGTTCATTTGAGAAGTGGCAAATAACAAAACGCATTAATTTCTAATCTAAGTAAGTTGGTAAGTGAAAGTTGTGTGTTGCGCGCACGCACCAGATTTTTTTCTCTCCCAGATCTAAAGAGAAAACATCGCACTGTGTGGTCTGTAATGATAGATTTATCCCAGTACAATTTATTAGTACAATTTCATCCCAGTTATTATTATTATTAAAAGCATTTTTAAAGAAAAAGTAACCGTTCTTTCGTGATGCTGTTATCAGCGAATATCATTTAATTTTTATTATGTAGATTAAATGTAAATGTTTTTGTGTGTTCTCGAATTGGTAAAATCTTACAACTAGATAAATCTATATATCTTATAGAAACTTTTCTTAAGGATTTATCAAAACTTTTGGTGAAGAGGACGTTAATATTTTCTTCGTTAAAGTAATTTCTCAGACATTCTTGGTCAGTCGTTTCTTATTAGCAGAGAGTCCTTTTCTTGTCCCACTGACTGTTATTACCAACTACTTGCTTATAGGGTGACTGTGGCTATCAAATAATATATTTTCCTTTAGGGTTGTGTCTACAGCAGCTAAAATATTTAAGGTGTTAGCTGGTTTGGTTGAGAAATCAAGTTTTGCGTTTATAGTTGGTTAGAATTCTTAGTATTGTCGCACGGAAAAATAAATTTATAAAAAGGTCATATAAAAAATCTATTGGAAGCCCATCCATGTATCGATTCTTGGTCGAATGTGTCTTGATCCTTTGAAATTGTTGAATCCGATTTCGGCCGACCGGTATTTCTATATTTTGAAATGGGGGAAGTTATATGTCAAAAGACTTGCTTTTCTCGGATTCGTAGTCATGTTCCGTTGGACCCGGTAGTTGTTTGGACTATGGGTTTATCGAGCGGGCCAGCAGGCCTCGTTGTAGCCAGCTGGCAACAGGTGCCCATGTCCTGTGTCCCACCTGTTTGGAGTCTGGGCTCTCAAGGTCCAGCTGCTGTCTTCGCCGAGCCAACAACCGGAGGTGGTCATCATAAAAGTAAAATCATGTTTAGGGAAATAAAAATGTTTTTTCAACAATTGTTACTAATTTTAACGACTGCTTTATCAGCAATGCACTAGTATTATTACAAGCAATTTAAAAAAAAAAAAAAATAAAAAAAAATAAGAGCACCGTACTTATACCTCTCAAAGAGGACTTCTTTGAACATGTTGGCCGTCTCCCAAAAAGGTCTAGGAGTGTTCATAGCAATTTCATGATGAACAGATAGATACTAGGGGTCCCTAGGTAGATATTTGGGATGGATAAACCTACCTCCAAATTTGCACATCTAATTTTTCATGAATATAGTTGATGAACTCTGTCTAAAAATTTAATAAATTTAATAAAGGTTCTATTCATATTTTAAATAAATTGTTGTAAATGTTTTTACGTTTTAAATTAATCCCACCAAGAAAAAAATAAATTATTATATAAATTTATTTTAATTATATATACTTAATTACTTTTATTGTAAATAGAAATGGATTTGTACATAAATAAACACTATTGTGCCGTCCCACATTGTTACTGATGGTCCGTCTTAAAAATTGAAAACTTGTTCTATTATGTTTCTCGGTTCGGAATATAACATTGTTATTGATAGTTAAGAACTCTTTAAATTCGAATCATCATCATCATCTTATTCAAATTGATGCGCATTACCTCAAAATCAACGATGTGATCAGATCCGCGAGTATTTATTTGCGAACACGGCACATTATTTACCTGTTAAATTTGCTGTCATAAAGTTGAAACGCCCCCATTACTTGCGCAAAAATACAACTCAATTAAAAAGATGAAATTTTGACACATGTGGACGAGGTTTGGTACTAGGACTGTATGCTTCAGGGAAAGAAATATAGGTCCTCTGGGCCTGCTGACTCTGGGCTAGACCTAGACCAGTTTGTCACTGTCCTTGAACCCGAGAGAGCTGACGCCATCGGTGGTAAGGACACTGCCAAATTGGCCCCAAAGAGATTGGTATGGAGCTATGGGCAGTCTGCCGCTGCACCATGGTGACCATGGCTTGCAGCAACGTTAGGTTGGGCTACCCCCTCCAGGTTTTCTGTGCTCCCGCAAGCAACGCAAATGTCTGTATGAAGATCACACTGCACGGCCAAAGGTCTCATTACGCCTAATGCGCCAGCCGAAAAAAAAAAAAATAAAAAAAAAATTAATGGGCCAGTTACAGTATGAATTAGACATGTTATCCTGCATTGATTTTATCCTAAGTACAGGCCATGTCTTTAACCCTTTCAGTCACCATGTCCACAATTGTGGACACCGATTTTGTTAGGGATACAAAACAAAAAATTTGTTTACTTGATATTTCTGATAATTTTTTGCCAAGAAGCAGCACTAGGTATTCCAAAGAGGTATAAACTGATATGAGAAATCGAGTTTGGACATTGAAAATGCTTTGAACTAATTTTTTTCGGACATCAAAATTGGTGACTGAAAGGGTTAAATAAACAAATTTTTTAACTATAATCACCCAATTCCACTTAAGCTATGAAATGACGGAGGAAAATTACATCAAATATAGATAATGCATTAAACATTGGTGCTGATTCACCAAAGACAGGGAGATGTTCTGAGTCGAAGGACAATAACATTTTTGAGTCGACCGGGATTGATTGTAACTGTGGTATCATTACATTTTCAGCATTGAAATGCTGACTAAATTACTACACTGGAAGGAAGTTTATGTTGAATTATTTTTTCTGTTGATGGCTTAAGATTTATTCTGATGCAGAACGTCTTGAGATTGATTTTTCAAAGCTGGTTGAATCAGTCGGACCATAGCCCCTTAACCGCCGCCGTTTACTCTTGGCCGATGAAGGAACAAAGAAAGGCAGGTGGGGCATCTTGTAGGAGACAAAGGCCTTTGTAGCCGGCACTGTCGTTTCACTTACATAAGCCGGTCGTGGTGGGAGGCCGCGGTTCCGGCTCTGCGCCTCTGCTGCGGAAGTGGTGGGTAACGTACCCGCTATCGAGTTGATTCTGTACCCTCCCCCGCTTGTCACACGTTCCAATAAAATCTAGCGGCTCCGGTACCAATGCGGCATGGGCTGATTGGCATTTATTTTTAAGGACCCACGGACAGATTCTTTATCCCCTCTAACATGAAGAAAAGAATAGGTTGTTTATGTCTCTAAAATACCACTCAACCCATGTGTTTGTAACAGCTAAATTTGTTTTTACTTTCACTTACCTACATATGAAATATATAGTAAGGGAAGGCATTGCGATCGTTAAAATGTTTTTGTGTTTTTTAGATTGGGTTAGAGGGAAAAAAGAAAAAAAGGTCCCAGTGAATTTATTTATTTAATGATAAGTTTCTAACAACGCGTTGCCACAATACAATATTCCCGAAACAAACATTATATTACTTTTAGGTGTTTTATGCTGTATTGCATCTTACTTAACCAAATAACTAACAGGAATTCATTTCATAAGTACTGTAATACTTTCATTTGTTTTGAGTACCTTGAATTTATAGATTAATTTTTCAAAAAAGAAATAAAAAATCTGGGTTGGGGTGAGCTGTGAGGGCATAGATTCCTGCCGAAGTCATAAGTTATTCAAGATCTATTTTCGCATTCAATACGATACTAGATTATTCATGGCCTCTGATTGGTTTCTCCGTGAATAAAACGTTTTCTGAAGGGAACTCTATCTGATCTGACATACTGTCTCCGTAAACTTCATAGGTTCATGGCCATCATTCGTTGGCATCAGTTATTTTTTATTCTGTTTTTTTACCTCATTTCATGGGCGGATCCAGCCGATTGTCAAGGGGGGACTGCATCATTAAGAGGGGGGCTGCAGCCCCACAGACCTTCATTTGGATCTGCCAATCAGCTTTTTTACCTTTATGTTCCTTTCTCACAACTAAAAATCTACTTGTTCTGTACATTATTTGTTCTTTAAATTGCTTCCTTGGTTTAAGGAAAGTCTTTAAATGACAAAATAATTTCAAAAGGGAGGGGCTGCAGCCCCCACAGCCTCCCCCCCCCTGGATCCGCCAATGCCTCATTTTAGCACCTTTCTGGCATATGGCAGGTTGTTTTTTAGGTAGCCAACCCTATTTTATAGAGGTACGGTCATGGATTCATTGTGTCGGTTAATTTCAACTCGCCCAGGTCGGTTCCTAATTTACGTCGCATGAAAGGAGGTTACCGAGAAGACTGACGCCAAAACACTCTCGGACATCCTGACCGTTTAATGAAGGGTCTTGTACATAACCTTATTTTTAGTCTTTGAATTTAAATACTGTCCAATATGTTTACAACGATTGACGGTGTAGTTCAATATCGTTTAATATTTTTCTTAGAGTATTTTATTTTGATCGCACTATTTTCGGTATGGTTTGTTATGTGCAAATTGGAAATTATTTATTAGATAAACCTTATGCCGTTTATTGGATCGCAACCGACCTCTCCAGCGTGACCCACTTGGGATATTGCTCTATTCACAGGGCTGCTTCGCAGATAACCAACTTTCTATTTTTCCTCAAAACCCAAGTTTTCTACGGTTTGCGTACCGTTCCACTTCAATACCCTTCTCAAGATTATGCAAGCACTATCAGAAGAAACAATTACTTTTCGTTATCGCTCCTTTCCTTAACCGATTCATTATTGAGGTCACCATAAGCACTTTCCTTTCAATAGGTTACTGTACGCTGAGGGAGCTCTTAGCAACACAATATGACTTTCCCAAACGGAGCTGCCTTGTCCCATCATCTTGGACCCGTTCTTAGCCACGCCACGACCTTCCGCAGTCCGTGGGCCAAGGATTCTCATTGTCTTTGCCCTGTTTCTACTTTTCCCTTTCCCATAATTTAATAGGGAATACTATTGAAGATCTTTTAATGACCTCCAGAGAAAAGGTAAGAGTTTTTATCTGTTAGGAGATTTATTTTATAGTTATCATTTTACCTATGTTAATACGGTTTAGTAATTAGAACGGATATATTTCGTCAATAGTAAGGCGAGGAGTAAATTTTGCCCCCCCCCCTCTTTTATTTTCCTTTGGCAAGTACGGCTTTCTTAATACTTCTTTATGGATTAAAAAGCTATTCAGAGTACTCCTGCATTACTAAATTGTCATTTAATTAAAAAAATTATATTATTTCTATTATATTTCGTTCTTGTTATTGTCATTTAGGTACGTTGGACTTAATTGTAGTCTCATCATTGTCATTGTGCGTCTGCTTTCTATTTGGTATCGTGCCGTTTATCAGATCCCCCCTCCTTCATTCGTTATACTTCCTCCTTGCATAACATGTCTAGCGTTGTGAGCATACTTAGTAGTATATTCAATTAAAACGTTTCTTTGTTCCAACCTACATCGTTGTCTGATTCGGTGGAGTGAATGTTTAATTGCAATCCTCAACCCTTGATGCGACATTAGTAGCAAAAGTTTTATATACCTTGATTCATCTCAAAGCTCAAATATTTCATTATCCGAAATCAGTTGAACCGCATTTATTATATCATTTTCACTGTCTGGATCTGGCTCGTTTCGGGATCCTAAGCTTCAATTTTATTATTATAACAAGGTTGGAATGACGCCGCCACAGTACAATTACTGACTGGTAGAGTGAGACCGGGGCGCGTGAGTTCTTTAGCTATGGTAATTTTTACTGTCGTTTGATTGTCGGCCTGTCCCGAAAATCCCATCAATAAATTACTAGTTCTGAAGTCACGTCTATCAGATTTTTTTCAGCCTGGTGTTTGTTTTTATTTATTCTTTGATATTGTTTTTTATCTAGTCAACCTGCAACACCCTTATAAGATAATTTAACATTTATTTAAAATGTTAGATTGTCTTATAATAAGATTACTATTTAATAGGATATGTCTATTGCTTAGCCCCGCCTTTCTACAAAATATACTATGATTGGCCATAGTTTTTTGTTTTTTTTTAATAAACTTTACTCAGTACATACTTGTCGAAAGTGGATTGCTTCCTTTCTAACAAACAAATGAATAATTATATTGCTCACAATTATTGTGATAGTTTATGTAATCCATAAAGAGCTTAAAATCTTCGAACACTATAATTAATTAAAATTACAAGGACTAATTGGGCACTGTACTTCGCATTATCTATTGTAAAATGGATAGAATAGCGTTTAGTTTCGGTAGAATCAAAAAAGGTATTGTAGCAAATGGTTAAATTGGTCAAGTTGGTAACAAAGGATTCGGTCCAGATATCGCGTTAGCATTGTCCGCTAATGCGAGTAGCCTTGCCGTAAATCGGATTCCTATGAATTATGCATTATGCAAAAACCAATCTCCGGCTAGAGAAAGACATTATCCATTCGAGTGAGTTTGTCCTCTCCATCCCCCGTTTCTGTTTGGGAAGCGGATTATGACTTACAACCAAGGAGGGAGAGAACTTACTAAGAGAGGACGCAATTTTGACTTTCACAGATTTTGATGAGATTTTTTAAAAGGGTTTCTGGTCAAAAAATACATGAAACGTATTTTGCTCATCGCGCCAATTGGCCCTAGAAGCCGAAAATATTTGCTTAACTACATTATTTTATATTTCGAGTTTAATAAATTATATTACCATGATTATTGTACCAAAATTTTTATCTTTAGTTGCAGATTTACGAAAAAAACAACTGTTCCATAGATTCTGTCTTAATTAAATAAAATAATAAAAGAAAAGAAATAGATTTTTAGGGAAAAATTATATCGAGTTTTAAAAATACAGTAGTTAACTGTTATTTTATTTGTCTCGGCTTTTGCGGCCTATCGACACTCACGTAAGAGTACGTTTCTAATATTTTTCGACAAGGAAACCCCAAAAAAAGTATTCTTCAGGGCAAGAGAAGAGTCGTAAAAACTATTTAACTTGAAGAATTTAGCCTAAATACTTCTCTTGCAATCAAGAAGACATGCATTGAGGATAGAAACTTTGGCTACAATAAAATTTTTGATTATTAGTTTTCGATTCTTTGATCGTAAAAGCCGTTTGACCGTTATTTTTGTAAATTCCTTCGTAATGTTTTAATATTCGTTTTTTCAATTTTATAATAAAAATTTTTTTAGTTCGCTTATCAACCGGTTAATAAGACCCATCATCCCAAGATTATTAACATTCGTGTATAAAGGACTATTAGGTCCATTGTAACTAGCGATCATAAAGCGAAGCAATGTTTTGTTCCAAAAATGTAGCCTTGTTTAAAGGTCTTTACAATGGATTTAAACCATATCGTTTACAAATATTTTAATATCACTAAATAACTTTGTAAAAATGACATTCCGTTAGCCTTCTTTAGGACGATCCTGATACTGGCAAGAGAAAAACTTTTATAACAATGGGTCATCCCTGCCTTAGCTGCCTGGATCTCTTGTGGAATCCCGGATTAAAAATGTTCTTAACGCCCAAATTAAACAATACTATTCTTTATACTAAGCGTAATGAATTCTGCATGTAAAGAATGATTTCTTCACATATTAATTTACGAGGCACATCCATGTTTATCACTATCACACTCAGCGTAATGAATTCTGCATGTAAAGAATGATTTCTGTACACGTTAATTTACGTGGCACATCCATTTTTATCACTATCACGTTGTCATCAAGGGTGCTTAAGGCCATGAAAGAGATAAAGCTTACAAGCTGAAATCGTGTTGTCCCGCTCAGACGGGAATATCAGAACGCGAATGCGAGTTTCGGGAATATTAGACGCGAATGCGAGTTTCGGTTTAGCCGAAATGTTTTGCCGATTATTAGCCGAAAGCGAAACTTCGGTCGGTCACTAATACAAAGTAATTTTGAGGTGCAAAAGAAATCGCTCTGAAGGCTTTAAAGCTTACAGATATTGTTATTGATGATGGAAAATTCATAACGTAAAAATATGCAATCCATTCCATGTACCTGAGTCATGCCCGTTAAAATAAAAAAAAAAGACAATATTTAAGGTCAAAGACATTTAATATACCATTTATGTTGTATGACTTATTTGAGTAGAAACAAGGCGTATAAACTAATGATTTGATAAAGCAATTAATGAAATAAACAATGGTGGAAGATAACCTGAGCTGGTGGGAAATCGATAGGGGAGCTATGGAGAGGTTTTTGTGTCGCCATGGCAACATTACCCCCTGTTCATGGCCATCTCGTCCTCAAGGTTTCTCGCCAGAAATTAAACATATCCTCAGTTTTTTAACTGCCTTTATTTCACATCATTTTTTTCGTGAAACATTTAAATATATCAGTTTGATGGATTTGTTAATATTTATATTTATTTACATCCCTACCTGGCCTTAATGGTCATACGGGTTATATTTGGTGCCATGTTACATATTCTATGTTCGGTGTCGGCCATACTTGTTATGTATATTCAATGGATGAATGTTTTAAGAGCAATTTGTGTTGTAAGTCTGAAATTCAGGAAATGTATCAATTTTATCCGCGTTCATTTGTAATGCATCAATTTAATATTTGGTTATTGGTTAATATATAAATACCTAATTATAGCGGAATACATTAAAAAAATTATCATAGAGAAAATGAGATGATATAAATGAAATTGCTTATGGTGTTATCCGTAATACAATAACGAGTCCCCTTAAAGATTCGCATTTTATGAACAGTTAAAATGAAAGGTATCTCTTATTTATTTACCTATCCAGGGTTAATAGGGATAGGGATCTTTAACCAAGTACCTGAAGTCGCATAGGCTCGGGACATCTATGGCCGTGGATCTGTGGTACTAGTTTCCCGATTGAAAAAGACCATTATGGGTTTATTTATCTTTGAAAAGCGAGTGTTGAAAGCTAATCAAGGGACTTCTTAACTGACAAGGACGTGATGAGAGCCACCTTAAATCTCGGTAACATAGCCTCCCGAAATAGGCCACGCTCGAAAGTAGTTTCGGCAATCTTTTACCGATTTTTATTTTACTCCAATTTAAAAACCCATGGGCCACCTGGATACAAATCTGTTATGGTAGCCACTATTTCAGAGGTGACCCCTTAAGTATAATTCAAACTAAATGTTAGCGTTTAGAAAAGGCAGTCCTGAGCTAAAGAAAATTGGATTCTCTTATTATTAAGTTTTAAATATATTAAAACAATACTAATATTAAGTTATTCTTGAAAAATTTTCAATTGTCGTCATCCTTTTTTTTCCCTCTTTTTGAATGATCTACGAGCGTGCTGATTT
Organism: Aelia acuminata; assembly: GCA_911387785.2. NCBI lineage: Eukaryota > Metazoa > Arthropoda > Insecta > Hemiptera > Pentatomidae > Aelia > Aelia acuminata. Next base: position 174,455,519 of record OU426978.1, read on the forward strand.
CCTTTTTCGTTATTTATGTATGGAATTACATTCTAATTCTTGGTTAAAAAATGGTTTGCTCTATCTTGAATAAGATTTTGAAATATTAGGAAATACATAAACAAATAAATATTAGTTATTCTTGTTTACAATCTTCCTTTTTTGAGTAAAGGGAATCGGATGAAATCGAAAATAAACCCTCGATGCCAGCCGCGCTCCAGCTGGTTGACCCCCAGCGTCCACACGTGCCTTCTGTTATTTCCTCTAGCTGATAAATTATGTTTACTTCGGCCCCATGTACAGCTCCGATTACCTACAATACTATAAACAATATTGTTAGGGGAGGTAATGAATGTCCCCTTATTTAAATTAATTAACCTAAATTGAAAACCATTTATATGCTTGTCATTATATATTTAATCATATGTTCAATTATGTTAATTATTCGGTTTAATTTGTTGTTGAAAGGCAGGGAAGTATGTTCAATAAATAATAAATAAAGGTTCATTTTGATTGGCTCTCCCCTCTATTTTCGGTGGAATGTTAAAGAAAGAAATTTAATTGATTATATTGTAATTAATTAATGGATATTAAACGTTTCGGGCTAACGATATTGGTAATTTAAGAACTGCAAAATAGATACGAATGATACTAAATAAAATTTAAAAAATAAAAATAAATAAAACACTTTGCTAGTAAAGAATTAATACAGTATTAAGGTTTTCTCTATAGATGAGTATGTTTGTGTATACATAAATGTACACCACTACACTCTATAAGTATATTCATACACATTTTGTAATTGGAATAATTTATAGTCATACAACCTATGCATTTTATATACTTATATTACTGATATATTTAGTCAAAAATTTTACCTATGTAACTCATATTATTGTATCGGGACCTGTTATCGTCATTATGATTATAATTGTATATTATTAACTGAATTTTTTTCATTATACCAAAGTTGTGATGAGTTGAGTGTTATATAAATCCATTTTTATTTTTTCCTAATTTTGTAAGCTCTGGCGTTAAATATCATTGTTTAATGAGTGTTATTTTCGTTTGTTTATTTGTGTTTAGAACTAAGAAATAATGGTGAAGGATCTAATATTTCAATTAATAGTATAACTATAGTATTATACTTGTATGTAATATAACTTGTTTTATTATTCTTGCATTTTAATTGTATCCCATGATGGTTTTGAGCTTTGGCATTCTTGTGTGATCAATAGAAAAAAAAATAACATTTCATTCTCGATCAGCCTTTATTTCAATAACTCTTTCAATAGAGTTGGGGCATAAAGTTGGGGGTGGTAAGTTAAACCAGTGCCGATATTAACCTTCAAATTCAATTTAAATATTCGAGTGAACCTTTAGTAGGTTGGTTGGTTGTATTGTATTTTTTAACTGATAGCATTTTATAAACAGTTTTTTTTCTATTATAAGTGCCACTAATTTTTATATTTGTTTTAGTAGTTTTATTAAGCTCATACGAATTAGGTATAAAAGTTAATGCTCCTAATTTCTCATGTTTCATATTAAAACTTCACGAACTGAAAATTTCAGATTGGGATATAAATTTACAGTAACACGTAGACATTATTTATTATTACAATAAACTTGTTTTCACTGAATCAGTCAATAGAAATGATGTTGCTCCACTGGCCGACATGATTGAAGTTCTGATGATAATGTTCTCATGATTCTAAATAGAACCTTCTTGTGTCTTGGTACTCTTATTCGTCATATGAGTATTTTTAAATACTTTTGTTTGGGCTTTTAGCTATAAATATTATGTTTAATAAATAATAAGGTTATTGTTAATATAAAAAATAATCTTATCTGCAACTCTGTTTAATAACTATGACACAATAGAAGTTAGGTATCCGGTGATGTTTCCATGGTGTCGAACTTCATCATCATCTTTCTCTTCCAGCCTGCACTTTTGGGTCAGGGCTGCAACCCAACGTGGTCACGCTTCGTTGTCGTTTCTTATCTTTGTCGAGGGTTATCATCACATGCAATATAATTAGGCGAGCGGTAATTCAATTATTTTCATTTATTTCCGGTTTCTCCTAATAAGTCACGGTACTTTTTAGCTTCAACATCATCATCGGGTGGCTAATATAAATTCCACTAACGGAACATGGCTTCTTCCTTTCGACGTTAATTCCCCCCCCCCTTGATAAGCCTTTGAAAAAGTTTCGATTAGCGCAACTAGTTACGTAACTTATTTAATTCCAATTGAAGTGTTAATTATCACAACCTGATAAAAATCATTCTAAGCTTTGGCCTTGGGGTAGTAGTATTACCTCGGAAATCCCCTATCGGGTATAGCTCAGAACTTCCTGTCAACATCGATGGAGTAACGCATTCATGCACCGTTTTGCGATAAGAAAAGTATTTTTTATTATCTTTTATTGGTTGTTGTTATTGTTATTGGAAATAACACATCTTTCCTTCAGGATGAAAGCGCAAATTCCAAATAGCGAAGCAGTTGTTTTAATTTTTCATAACACGTTGTAACTAGATCATTTAATTTTTTTTTTGTTATTTTGGTTCGATATTTGATGGTGGATAAGTGGAGTACAATAAAAATGAGGTAGATTATGACGATTCTGTGTTTGAATGTTGTTGTTTTTTTACGGTTCCATGGTTTGGTAAATATCTTTTAGTAGGAATATGTAGTCTATACTGCCTAGGTAAGTGTTTTTCGAAATTCGACTCACTATCTGATTAATATCCGATTTGCAGGTGGAAAATCGGATTAGGATTGTTTTTAGTGGAAATGGTTGGAGGTGCGGGCACTGATTGGTCGGTGCTGAAATGAACTAAGCGGCAAAGTCCATATTTTTAAGAAAACATAATTTCATTGTCTCATACATTATCCAAATAAAAATAAGTGTCATTAAAAAAGATAACAATAGGTGATTCGATAAAATTTATTAACATTTTTTGGGGCTTAGTCCACTATGATTTTATGCCGACCATAGATGTTACTTATACAATCCTGCCGACGTTTCGACTTAAATTTCAGGTCTTCATCAGGGGCTTCATGGTGGCTCTCGTCCCAGTGAGTAGGGTAAAATTTGCTTGATTGTTCATAAGAGGAGCTGATTCAAAACAATAGATTTATACAATATTTTAGATTTACTACTTAATTATTATGGGTTTATTACTGTAGTAATTAGAAGTGCTGCCGGCTATAATTGCTTGTAATATTTTTTTTTACGATTTTTAACTCAGAGGGGTGATGGTAGAGGCAAGGTATGATGGCTCTGGACGCATCCCTCAAGAACTCCTTATCGATTGGAAGTGCTCTCAAGTTTGAAATGACATCGACGACTTTTACACGCAGCTTATTTTTTTCTTTGGTTGTGTATTAGTAAAATATTTAGTAGAACCTATTCGAAAACGAACTTAGCGATTAAGCCAAATCAGATATATATTAGTTTTATAATTATGGAAGTACAAATCAGCAAACAAACAAATATAATTAACAATTTATTTTAAAAATATCTATGGTTATATAAACCGATTGCCTATCTAAATAAAATAATGCGTCACATTAAGTACTGAAGATCATTTGTATGTTCCATTTGATTGTTGCGTCAAAGTTCTTGGAGGACATGGTTGATAAACGGAATAGGAGGAAGCAACCCGTGCTGGTTTACTCTGGTATAATGACTGGAGGCAGGGAAATCCCCGGCTGTTTAAAGCTAATAGGACCATTGAAAAGTCACTTCTCTGACTCGAAGGAAAGGTCGGGGCTTTATTGCGTTTTATGGTTGTCTCACTAATAGCAATCCGATGCAAGTCTGTCTGAGGTCATCAAATTGTTTAGCGTTCAGTGGTCATTAATATGTAGTTCTTTCAGCAAGTTCAGTGCTGCTGGATGAACTCCATAAAATTTTGAATAACATGCTCAAGAAACTGTACTATAGTGGATTATACTACTAGTAATTACCTCCCTCGGAACTGAAATTATCTTATGTACGTTATTTATTTAATGTTAATTGTAATGGCGCAATTATAGTATTTATAATACACCAGTCTCTAAATTTGTCTTATTTATATCTATATATAAGGGAGAAAATTCGCAAAAGAAGAAGTCGATAAAAGCTATTGAGAGTTCATTGACGGAAGATTCAAGTATAAACCTTGGACTCCTCAAATGGAAGTGGGATTGTAAAACCAGTCAACGCTTTGCCAATCCAGGCAGTATAAGGACTGTATAATGATATAACTTCAGACTGAAAGATCCTACATCAAGGGGATCAAAAAGAATTTCCACGTGTAGATAGAACGTCTCTCCAGAACAATTCAACTAATACATCCCTGGAAGTCATATATACAACTAAGGAACTTTGTTTAAAATTAAATGGAAATATTATTACAAAATATTAATACTAGTTATGAAGTTATTTTTAATCACAAGGAGGCATTTTTTTTTTTTTTTTTTTGCAATTTTTAAATATTTATTTTATGTTCTCAGATAACCAACTGTTTCGGACTCTATATAATAACCATCCCTACCTCAGGACAATTCAATATTATTTCTCTACTTTAATTAGTATTTTGTTTAAATAGCGTTATAAGCAACGAAGGCAAACCGGTGGATAGATTTGCCGTGTTGATTGGAATGGTGGCTTCCCACATATTTTTAATGTCGATTGTACAGTTCAGATGTCTACCAGGAAGCAGCACGCTAGGAAAATAAAATTTCAAACTTCTCGATAGCTTTTTTTATTATTATTGAAAGATAGATAGATATTTTGCATATCTACTATATAGATATGGAGGACCAGCCTCCTGCACGCTGACACTATTTTTTTCTATAAAATGAAATATTATATTTTAAACATCTTTATATAATAGAAATATTGAATGTCAAGTTTGTTGCAAAAAAATAACATAGATAAAAACTTTATGTTATGATATTGATATCTGTACATATTTTACATATATATTTATAATACATATCTTTCAACTTTATTGTTTGAATTGCCACAGAGGGGTGAGAAAGGTGAGGTCCCTCATTAAGGGACTACAAAAAGGGACTCCTATTTTATTTAATTAATTTTTAATAAAGAAACCCAAAGTATTCTACTGCAGTGGTCACGAAATGGCGGACCACGGTCCGGATACGGACCGCCGGCAAGTTTTGTGCGACCGCGATGACATACCGATCAACCAAATAAACTTAAAATAAATTCTAAAACAAAATATACAAAATTGATACAGATTAATAAATATCCCAAATATTTGAGTAATTATTAAAATTAATGTAGTTAAACTGTTAATTTTTCGAAAATTTTCCGGGAGTGTACCCGCGGTGGTTTCCCCAGCGGAAGCTCGGCAAGACTTTGAAATGGACCTTCATGAAACTTAATTGGTGACCACTGTTCTACTGCATTGAATACCAACATGGCGAGTTTAGATATTTATGAATACATTATTTCTCGCGGTTGCCTCGCACTAATCATACATCAAAGAGCCCTACCAAAAGTTTACTGTGTAATTTCATAAGAGTCATGTTTAATTTTCTAGGAAATTTTTAATACGCCAGTTGAATTTCCTGAGTGTTCTATATTTGGTAAATAGTCTGAATTAATGTGGAGGTATCAGTTTCCTAATCGCAGGATTAGAATTTCATGTGTTCCCTTTGTACGGATGTAACCCAAGCCGTAGGGTGTGTTCCGCTGCAAGGAGCGGTACATCATTATTGTGTACAATGATGTGGAGCAGGATGTGGAGGACTTCCGGGGATGAGAGAAGATGGTCTCTCCTCGGCGTGGTGTGATGGATCTCGTGTCGGGCGATGGCCATTATCTACACCGGCATAACGATCACATTTGCAACCGCTCGTGTGGAAATTAGGAAGCCATCGGGTGGAAAGGCTGCGAGTGATCCAATCGCTTAGCTAACGGAGATGGAGCGGGTCACGGCTAAATGATCTTACTGCGCTACTTAATTTCTGTATTTATTTCATTATTAATTAATTTATCGGATAATTAGCCCTACTTATATTGAGGAAAACTCCGTGAACATTGCCTTGTTATGCAACTTATTTCAATTGTGCTGAAAAGTACCACTCGTCTTTTGTTGCTTAATCGCAGTGATAGCTCTTAGTTGCAATTTTATTGTAAATCTTTAATTCCGAAAAAAAATTATGAATTCTCAGGTTTTCTGTCAATTTAGTCAACATTAGAAATCAATCAACAAGGCCATCCTCAGGGGAAGTGCAAGTAGTGAAAAACTACTAACAGTAGAATACTGCTCATTTTATCGCAACAGTTTTCATTCGACTGGTCTACACCATTCGTTAGTTGAAGTAGCAGAGTATCCATAAGCCTTAATTGATGCTAATAATCAAGAATGGACTAACTCCCTCACCAGATGAAGCTGTTGAGATAGTTGACACAAACTTTCAGTCGCTTGCCATCTGGAAGTTGGATATATCTCGGTTCCCTCCTCACAAAAATCACCTATTAGTTTCTAAAGTTTAATTGACCTTTATTTAAAATAAAGGGAAGTATTGAATTATTAGACTCTTGCGTATGACCATATTTATTAATGAAATTACCATTAGATTATGATGAACAACATGGAATTGGAACGAATTAACTGGCTATTTGTTACTTACAACTTAAAATATCTAATATAGTATTATTTAAAAGTAGCTTGTTATAGTTTTTTTTTTTATATTGTAATTAAAGCTTGGTTTATTGTCATATAAATACAAGTATATGATGTAACCGATAATTAAAGGACCACAGATCATTTAAAAAAAAAAATTTAAATTATAAAACAGTGGCAGATAGTGGTTTCATTATTCGCATTTTCTCTCTATTGAGAGATAAGTTACAGTACTTCCGAGAGAGAACAAAAAACCCATAGCCTAATGAAATATATCCCACATATACAATTTAGTTCGCTGAAGAACTAATGTTTATGTATATATATTTTTTAATTTAATGTTATCACCTGGAATATATTACTTTATCATTAAATATTTAATTCCGACAGAATACGTAAAATTTCACTGATCTGGGCTACTAGGAAGTTCTTGTCGTACAGAACAAAGGGCCTAGACAAGAGTTTCCTGGCGAGTGCGATCTTGAATTACTAATAACTGCCATTGTCATCCTCCTTTGTTACCACAACAGCCTCCTACCGTTAGTTCCTGTTTCTTACGAGGGTGAAAGAACCGCGTTTTTGTTTGTTCTCGCCGATTAACGTAGTGATTACCGGGCCAATGAAATCAATTGTAGTAGTAGTAGGCATAGTAAAACCTTACAAATGTTTTCTTGATAGCACTGGGTAGAGTCAGTGCAGAATCCAGAAAAATCCTGCTAACTCGTTGAAACTTGATGTCAACCTAAGGAGGAAGTAGTTATAGAGGAGGGGGAGGAGGATGGAATCCAAGTTAACGGAGTGGCCTATTTTAGTTATGAACCCTAATCAGTGAGCAATTGCAAGTAATTTGAATGGAAGACCTGATTTAATTCTTCAGCCTATAAGGTGCCTTTTACATCTAGTACTCAGCCATTTATTTTAGGTTGAATGTTCTTATATCATGTTTCTCACTGTCTAGGATATATTTCAGTATCAATACAGTAGCACGGGAGGACTATTTTCAGCTATAGTTTTTCATATGTTGGATGATGGAAATCACACAAAATAAAAAATGTCTGCTAAGGATCTTTTTCCTCACTTAGAGGGGAAGAGTGCTGTAAATTGTAGGATTTTCTTTAATGAAGGAGCTCTTCCGTGTATAATATTTATTTATTTATTATTTTTTTCCCGACGTTTCGAGCTTGTGGCTCATCTTCTGGGGTTAAAATGATAAAAAAATAAAAAATGATGTCTGACAATTTAATGTATGTGAACACAAAAAAAAAAAAAAAAAAAAAAAGAATTTTACCAAATGAAGAGTTTTTTCAAAGGGATAAAAAACGTATATTAAAATTGTAGCACTATGTGTAGAATAGTAAATCGGTTAAAATTTGCTCTCTTTTTTTCAGTTTTTACAAATGTATTTGTAAAATATTTAGAAAGGGCCTATACAGAAAAAAAAAGTACGAATCAAATACAAACCTGTTTCCACCCTATTCGTTTGCATGTTCTATTTCTGATTCTCATATTGTGTAATGACTTGGACCAGCATTGGAATATATTTTAGCTGTTTAGATCAAATTTAATGAATAGTTCATAAATTTAATTTTGTAAATAATTCAGAGCGTAAGATCATGGAATTCATATATTTTTTGAAGGCCTTATAGAAAGATTTACGATCGCCGACGCTATATTGTCAAAAGGGCCATTCCAACAATTACTTACTTTTTAAAGAACTTGTTTGGCCAGTCTTGTGCGGGGTGCCTATCCCCTCCCCAAGGAATTTTACTTTTCCGATTTTCTTAATAATCGCGCTATTTAAAGAGGTTTTATTAAAATTGTAGTTCACTTAGGATTAAACTGAGGTCAGTTTCAAGTTTGAGGTCAAGTTTCAGTTTCCCCTCTTCAAGTAGTCGAATAAAAATCATTGCCCAGATAAAATGTGCCACTTCATTGCTTCGTAAACCCGTAAAATTTTGCACACTCAATTTGCAAAGCCTCCTTTCTTCTGGGCACCCTGATCAATATCCGGGGATCTTCAAGCAAGTATTATGTTCACAGATCTGTTCTGTACTGAAATACCCATAGATTGTTGTATTCACTGTTAATATTTCAAAGAAAGATGTTGAAATTAACTAAACATTTTTTTAGTTCCATAAAAAAAGGAGAGAAACACATTGTGAATAACCAATTTTATTTATTGTTGTTTATTAGGTCATGTATACTCATTGTCTTTGGGCAGGCTGTGCATACGTTGTCTTGCGTGAATAACGGTGACGCGTATAACGGTCTTGTATTAGTGACACGCGTGCTACGTAGATTAAGTAAATATATTGAAATGGTTTTATATGATGAATATTATTGCTCGTGTTAGTATTTTTACTATGTCGTAGGAATAGTCCTTCTTCGTAGCTTCCTCCATGTTTATTATGTATTAAGTTAAGTAGAGAAATAATATCCTATCTTTAGTCTGCTATGTAAGTAATAATAAATTTCCTTGTCATCATTAAGATTTTGAAGCAGAAGTGTAAAAATTTAAAACTATTTAAGTTGATAGTTCGATAAAGTTCATCCGAATCAGTAAATGTTGGATGTAGAATTTCCTCCCGGTATTATCTATATACTAAACTGATACAGGTTGCGTAGAACTCAGGTTACATTAGATTAGATAGGTACCTACCTACATTTCGTTTGAGTGATAATGAACTCATGGGTAAATATTTTGAAGAGGTTGAATTACGTAAGTGGAAAGCACGAAGCCATAATTCTGGACATAATTTATCCCGGACAGCAGGCAAATGCGGAGATAAACTAACCGTCAACTTCCGTAGTTGGTATTTGTTTTCACTTCTATCCTTCTCAAATATTTAAGAAACATTTGCGTCATGGCGTCTGTGAGAACTGTGTTATCGTTTTACTTTTTTTCCTTTCTTATAAATTATGCCAGCTGTCTTGTAAATGGAACGAAACAATATTAGTTAATTTTCACTAATATTTCAGTTCGTCAACTGTTTTTAACACGCCATTTTGGTTTATTATACATTTATCGATGTTTTTTTCGAAATATATGTTTTAAAAAGTTACTTGTTTTGTAACGCAGGAAGGAAGAGCGATTTATCTCTGAAGTTATTGACCTGTTTTACTGAAGGTCGTTTCTTCTATATAGTCAACTCTCGACTTACCGAATTACTGTAAGTCGAATCCTAAAATATGTCGAACAGAATCTGTGGTCACGAGTCAATACACTTAAATTTTACTTCAATAATTCTATTTCAGGCCTACATGTAAGCAAGTCGGACATTTTTACGGTCTCCTGGAGTTCGACTTATCGAGAGTTTTTTTCATAATGGTGGAAAATAGTTGACCATAAATATTAATGAAGTGGAACTGATGGGTTGGCGGGGGTTGGGGTTCGTTCAAAAGAGATAAAAAAATGGTCCCGACTTTTTCAACCTGGTTTTACTCCTCATCAGAGTCCTAGGGTGGTTGTGCATCATACACATTTGGATGATAACCACCTTAGAACCCCATGAGGATCTCATCTAGAACTCCCCCATCCTAGCTTTTCTACTAAAACAATTTTCGTTTTTTTTTTAAACTTATTCTGATTTTTTTTCGAATTATATTCAAGATTGATTATTTATGTATTTTTATTAAACGCTATCGGAGTTGGGAGTTCCTCGAAGACAGCTGGTGTCCCCACCCCCACTCCTCGCAAACAGTCCCCCCTAGCTCGCGGCCTACTTCTGTCCTCTGTGATTATCTTTCTTCAACTTTGTCTCTGCCTTATTAATGTCACTCTTCTTTTGACGTTTCTTCTACCATCTTTTTACAACCAACAAAACTCATGGATATTTTTGGGGGATTGAAATTCAAAAACTGCTTAAGAACTTTATTCGATCGTCGTGGACATACGGGAGCTCTTTCGAATAATTCAAGAACTAAGTACATGAAAACTAAGTGAACTATGCAATATGCATCTATTGAAATTTGAAATTTATACCTTAAAGCACAAAAATACATTCGCCCAGAAACATTTACACCAAATTAGTTTTACGATACCCAATATCTCCAAGATCTTACTTTTATTTCATCACAATCATTTTAACTCTACATTGATTTCAAAGTAGTAAGATTTCAACTGGAATATAGGTTCAAATGGAATATGGGATATTTTGCAGAATATTTAATTTTTGAAAAGATATTGTTAAAAAAATAATTACAAAATGTTGAATTTTTTGTATTATGTGTCTTTTATTTCGGGTTGTTATACATCCAACTTCATTATTATATTCTTTTTATTATTCATTAGTACAACATTTCGGACGATGTTCCATTATCAACTACCTAAATTTTTTTATCCATTATAAATTAATAGATAAATATAAATAAAATACTATTCTCTATATATTCATACAAATAAATCTATAAGTATAAAAACAAAACTAACAACATATATAAACTTTCTTATAGAACGATTTTTATATAATTTTGAAAAATAGACAATGTCATAAAATTATTTTTTTTAATTAATTAAGAAGTAATTAAATTAATATATATCTTATAATTTTTTTATTGAACATTTCTTTGAAAATATCTTTTTTTAATATTTTGTTGTACTGTTCACTGGTTTTCTTTGGACTAGTCTCAATTTTCTCCTTCTCTTCATCTTGGGACTGTCTCATGTATCCCCACTTTTCCTATATTTTTACTTTTGTATCCTTATTTTTTATATATACTATTAAAAAATCTCTCATTTTTTAATTTTTGGTACTTAATCCACCTATATCACTTTTATTGTTTGTTTGTTTGTTTTAACGTCACTTTATGCTACTAAGGCTAATCGGACGATGCTACAGTGGGAGTCCTACATTTAGCCTATCCAGAGGTCCAACTGGGATAGGGATCTTTAACGAGTACCTGACATCGTACAGGCTTGGGACCTCCATTTTACGTCCTATATTGCTTTTATAATGTTCTGTGTTTTTAATGTTTTTTGTTAACTGTATAGCCTCCTTAAATTTTCTTATTTTATTACTTTGTTCTTTGTCCATTATTTTTGTAGGATCGAAATCAAATTTATGGTTTTGGGTTATTGCATGTTTGGCCAACGATGATTTATTAATGTTTTTTGGGTTATTGGGTTGTTAGTGCTATATTAAATAGGAAACATCCAAAGAAAATTTGGTGAGAAAAGGAAAAAGAAGAAAAAAATTGAATTTTTATTTGATAAGCGTCTGTCTAATCACTATTATTGTAATTACTAAATTTGTATTGTTGGTGCAAAATGGCCCTTTGTAGATGAATCAATGAAATAAATAATTAATAAAGTATTAAACTGAGTTATAAGTCTCAGATATTACATGTTTTAAATTAATTCTCTTACGTAAAATTTTTCGATTAACTGTAATTATAGTGCCTCATTGTTACAACCGGTCAATAGTGAAACTACATAAAAAATTACGACGAAGTGGTGTTTTGAAATATTTATAAGCCAATCTTAGAAAAAATGTATTAGTAAGGTGTTAATAACTCCCGTTTATTAATCATTTTATCACCGCCTGAACCGATAATAGAACCGAAACAGTACTTCAGTAATTTTTTTCTGTTATTTTTTTTTTAATTTATAAAAAGTTTCAAACGCTATTTTCTGGTACGAAAAAAAGTAGTAAAAAGCAGTTCAGAACAATCATGAACATGTTTTATTGAAATACATTTTATTTTGTATTGATTTTGGGGCTTCGACGCCATCCTAAACCTCCATTACCATTAATAAATTTCACGTTTGCGAAATATTTGTCTTCGTCTCAAGAATAAGTGCAATATTTGTCCTAGTTATTTTTAGGCTTTAATTTATTGTCGGCTGTACTGTTATGACGGCGGCTACAGTAATAAGACTGTTTCAACATTGTAATGTTTTCTCGTTAAAATGTTTAAGTAGATTAGTCATTATTTCTCTCCTATTACATTCCACCTTTTATTATTCATGAGTGCATTGTTTGTCGGATTCTTACGTGGCAGGTTTTTGTTATTGTGATTCTGATTCGTTTTCATTGCGACCTTGTTGGGGTTAGGCTTATCAGAGGTCATACAATATTTATTCAGGCTTACTGCGCAGCGGGTGCAGGCAGGCATGTGTAGATGCCCTATGTTGCAACGTCTCATCCACGATATGTTTCTCAATAGAATTGGATCGTCTCTTGTTATCGTATCAATTATACGCTTATCGTGCAGTAATAGGCAAACATTGGAACCTTTGAAGTACAACTTTTTTTTTCCTCCCTTCTTTTTCTCTTTCCTTTAAATAAACGGAATGAAATAGTACCCGAGATATCGGAGCTGAAAATGCAGACCAGAATAATTGTAAAATCGATTTTTTAATGTATACCTGTTTAGGTATTAGGTTGTATCTAAAAAAAAAAAAAAAAGAATTAACAAAATAATGCATTTTGAAACACTGGCCAAGCCATTATTTAATCGAGAAATGAAAATAGTTAATAAAGATTTCAAGTTTCAAAATCAGAAACTACTCACCGATCTTTATAATTTATAAAATCTTGCTCATTGTGAAAAGTTTTATCCAACTTAAAAGATAGGTTAGGTTTTATCTCGATTATTGGCCTCACTATTTCTTTTATTACAAATCAAGTGCTTATTGTACTTCAATTGAATGTTATTATTTGTAAGTTCTATAAATTTCTAACCTTTGGTGGTGTAAATTGATTTATTGACACAACACTTCATTTCCTTTCGATACTTAGGGAGGGTAAGCATCCAGTAGCCAAACCTATTTTTTCTGGCTTGGACTTGCAAAAACCGTGTTTTTCCCATGGGCAATTATGTGTCGCCTTTTCACGTGTGGGGAAAAGTTCGAATCTATTTGTTTTAGCAAAAAACATGTTAATCAAAATCATTGTGCATCTATTAGCACTACAATAAATAAAAATTGTGAATTCTAATAATAATAAATAAGCTGTACATTATTATTATTAAAAGTTATACATTAACGGTATCTATCTCAATTAAAAACTTATGTTTATTTTTTATTTATTTTTATGTTTTCATAAGTAGCACTGTAAGAATATACAGCATGGTTTGAGGATGCTCGCTTTTCATAAACTTTTATTTAGGTAAAACCTACTGATACGATTTCTCATATCATCATGTGTTATATTCTGAATTTAATCATTACGTATTATGACAAAGGATTACTTTAGTACATTTTTGCTTACCGTCTATTGTGATTGTACTAAACCCTATTCCATTTATATTCTTTATTAGTTCCTTTTACATGTGTGTTATTGTTATTTAATCTCGCCTCTGCTGAAATAATCCAGTAATAGCTAAATGAATGGATCATTAATACCTAACTATAGTCAAATATGAGATGTAAAAAATAAAAACTTCAAACCTAAATTTTTTACTAAACAATTTTAAATTCGGCGTAAAGTTCTTTTTTAAATCCCGTTGGTTTTTAGATTAGTTCAAACGTTTTTATCTTTATCAGTGCATTTTGATTTGACTATATTAAAAAGAATAGGATATGATTAATCAACGCATTAGCTACTGAGCCATTGCAGCGCGTGTCCGGGACTGCTCGTATTATACTGTTTTTGTATAACAGTCCTTAGTGGTCTTACAGGTTTCCGTTCCAGTCTACGTACTTAAACACTGAATGCCAATAATAATAAAATATAAATCGGTAGCAAAGAATAGTACGTTTAAAATTTAATTTATTCCAAAGATTTTGTCTCACGTTACTCATTCAAACTTAAAACTTAACCTAATACTAAACTAAGCCAAGGGAAGGAATTTTTCCCTTCTCTCAAGGGATTTCCCATCACTGAACTTATAGAGAGCATATCACCACTTTGTTAAAGGTGACGAAGTAGAGTTTGAATCAGAATTGAATACAAAATATACAAAATTATGAAAATATAAGTATACATTGGAATATAATAGTTAATAAAATGGAATATACGTTAGAAGAAATAGTTAAATCTTAAAGTTTTAAATAGTTTGATTCATTTAGCCTTGATGAAGACTTACATTGCTTGGGCGAAACGTATTCTACAAATAAAGTGCTTATATGAGTTACTCAAATTTGATTACATTAGGACAAAAACTTTTAAAAACTGTCCATTTTTTACAAAAATTCAGTATAGCCTAAAAACTAGTTTTACAAATTCAAAATACTTAAAACTGTTTTTCTTTTGACAATGTTTACTCTATTGATTCATTTAAAAAAAAAAAATGGATTAACTGTAAGAGATGCTCAAAATGATGAGGGATGTAAGGGGTTTGTAGCGAGTTTTGAATTAAAATATTATTATATCCTGAAAGAGCGCAAAAGATACTGTAGTAATCCTCTAAATTTCGACCTTGCATGGATAAGGCGAGTTTTGTTATATCACTACTCATATAAATTTGGAGATTTTTTACTGCGACACCGAAACATCGATATCCGATCAGCTATCAAATATACTCCAATCGATTAACTATCAGAAAATAAATATGAAACTAAAGCATTTATTAATAATATAATGTTTGTTTGTTTGTTTAACGTCCATTTTTATGCTACTAAGGCTAATCGGACGATGCTATAGTGGAAGTCCTGAATTTTGCCTATCCAGGTACAATTATGATAGGGATCTTTAACTAGTACCTGACATCGTACAGGCTCGGGACCTCCATTTTACGTCCTATCCGAGGCATAGCTATGGATTTTTTACTCCCATTAAAAACTCCTAGGGCCACCGCTGGAATCGAACCCGCGACCTTTAGTATTGTAGGTTGCCATGCTTACCACAACACCGAAGGTGACCCCTTTAATTATATAACTAAAGCATTTATTAATAATAAAATAATATATAAGGCAGATACACTGCTAAAATTAATGGCGTGAAGTATAAGTATATTCACTTAAAGTTTCGTTCGATCGACAAAGGTCGATTTTTTTCTTTATTCTTGAGCACTTACCAAACAGGAAAATCAATTTAATTTGTCACCCTTCAAGGCCATGAAAAAGTGGTCCATTTTGTAAAGGGATGTGGCAGCTTTAAGAACAAAAATAAAAGAATAAGTAATTACTCTGGCAGATAAAAATTCAGGTTTATGTTTAAACCGGTTTTATATCGAGCTAAGCTGCTAAGTACAAAATCCCCAAGTTGGGGTAACGTTTCATGGCTACTAATTAATTGTTATTATCTTTCATAAATTTACTACACGGATGCATTTAGTGTTACCTTATGATCTACCTTTTAGTGAATTACTTATATTTACACAGTTCTTATTTATTTTTAAAATAATCCATATTATTGGAGTTAATAAATAGGTAAATGTATATATAAATAATTTTTTTTAATGTTTTTAGATAGACTGTTGCATTAGGTTTTAGAACATTCAATTTTTAACCGTTCGTTTTCTTATATTTTAATATCGGCATCATTGACGGATTTCAGATTATTACTGGATTGTAAAAAATAAATTTAAAAAAGAACTTATTATGCGGTAGTAATGGTAACCAGTAAAAATGGTAGACTGTAGTTTATTTTAGTTTAACTAAACTAAAACTAAAAACAAAAAACTTTTATCGAGTCAACTTATCTGTAACTGATACCTACCTGCCAAATGGTCAGCCAGTCCAAGAGAGAAGGTAAAGAATTTGTGAATGTGGAAATAAAACAAAAATGGATTTAAGTCGGGCTTGGGCTATGTTATCAATTTCCTAGACTTATATGACTTGGTTTTGAATATATATTTAAATTATACTTGTTAAGTATCCACCCCTGGCCTAGGTTTTTCTCTTCCGTATGGCTGGCTTCTAAAGAGACTTTTCCAGCTAAACGTGCCTCATAAATCTCTGACATGGTTTGAAAAAAAAAAATCCCTTTCGAATCTAGTGGGCACTTAGCCGCCTCTCATAGCTTATCGCCGCCGCGTCCAATCAATAATAAAGGCAGCCTTGTTAATTTATTCTGAGGATCAGAATTTAATTTAAGAGGTTTAGAATAAAATTATTATTGTTCTTTATTAGTATACTGGTTGGTGAACATATTTACGAGTATGGTACACATCAGATGTGATTAATTATTATTTTTATCTTATAAATTACAAAAAAAAAATAGTTATTTGAGAACGCTTTTATTGCTTGTTTAATTAATATTAAAAAAATTCGAAAACGTAATTGCGAACTTCCAAAGCTTCATGGGCGTTTATTTACCTAATAATGTAATTGGTTTTGATATAAAGCTTCTTACTTTTTAGGTTACCTGAAATTGGTATTTATATTATTATTTTAATTTTTTCTTTAGTTAGTGAAAAATAATACGAACCGCCATGCTCGAGGGCCTGCTGCAGTACTAGTGTTCTAAATACTTTTAAAATAGAAATATATGAATATGATATATTTAAAAAAATGAAAAATAATAAATATAATTGTGTTTTCACATGGCTATTATCTGCTCCTCGGTCTCTTAGTAAATACATGTGTTGGATTTGGTGCCCCAATACCAATTTTTCATTTACTGGTGGTATGTAAACATCACTAAAAGAAAAGGAGAAAATTAAACATGGGTTCGACACTTCGAGAAATCATACAGGATGTCGAGAATAGTGTTGAGAAGTACGGTATTATTAAAATCATAAAAAAAAAAAAAAGCAGTATATTGTACAAATATTAACATCAATGCTTACAAATAATAACCCTGATCAAATGGAAAAGTGAATTTATCTTGGCATACATTCATACTTACAGATAATAGGAATTTCTTATCAACATTAAATTATTGGTAGAATTTTTGGAAGTTGTATCAAGTTTTTTTTTTTTCATTTTAGGAACAATGGCTCGCTGCCCCAAGGCGACAAAGGGAGAAGGCGGAGCAAGCTTGTACTCTACAAGCGAGACCGCCCAAACGGAATCAAGAGGTCCAAGCACTATGTTGTCAAGACACCCCATGCAAGTCAGGTAACTTCTTTTCTCATATTTTGTTAGTATGTAGGAATTACATATTTCGTAATTATCTTTAATAATTATTTATAAGTAAGCTCCTCCAAGTTTCAAAGCAATTGTCTGAATGTAAAGTTTTAATTAAGGATTCCCGACATTTTGAATGAAACAACGGTGCCACGGTTATCGGAGGACGAAATGAAATATCTGCCAGGAGTTGACATCGTAAAAAAATTAAAATTTGACTACTGTTTTAGTGTTTTATTATCTCAGTATAGAGTGGGCGCCTAATGCTGTACACTGATTAAAGTACATAAAGACGGGGGGTCACGAAATAGGGCGGTGAGTGAGGGCTAAAACGAGGGAGGGAGGATAACGCAAAATCCGATTTTATCAAGGTCGCTCGGTTAATTTAGGGAGGAAGGAAGGAAAAAAGAAGCCTCAACTTGTATTTATTATTCCAGAATTAGTTTTATTATTTTAAGAATGTTTTATTTATGTTAAGCAGTAACACAATCTACCTCATTCAGTGGCAATGAGTATGCTGTGTTCCAGTTAAAATTTTATAATAGGAACTAATCTACTCCTTTGCACAGGGATCATTAGAGTCTTATCCTAAAGGTGTGTGTGTGTGGGGCAATGAAAACTGCGTACTACCAATTTGGGTTTAAAATTACATATACCTAAGTATATTAACATTCTGATTTTTATGTGAAAGAAAAAAGAACCTTTTAATCAAGAACATTTATTAAATAAGAATAAAAGAAAAATTCTGAACATTAATCTGAATATAAGAAAAAGGAATATAAATAAATTTGAAATTCATTAAACATTAAGACTACTATTGGAAATTATACTCAATAAAACAATTAATTTTATGTTTAATGTATATCTGACAACCTGTTAATGTAAGTTTATTGGAATATATAAAATTAAGATTTTATTGACTAAATAAAAATGAACTGAACATATTGAAAATGGTTTATGAAAATATATTATGAACTGAATGTATATTGAATCTACTTCTAAATGTATTTACAAAACTATTGACTTCGGAAGACACTAAACCACAGCCATCGTAGTTTACACATTTTTTTGTTAGATATGCTCTCTACAATAAATTTGAAAGATCAAAAAAAAAAAAAAAAAAATATGATACGAAAAGAAATATTCTACAGGGTACTTATCACTGGTGGTCTTCTAATTGGCGATCTCCCAGTCTGAGGCTGTAGTAGTGTTTCCTCATTACTCTTATGTGTAAGGCATCTTATATCTGGATTTCAGGTAGTTAGCGACGCTCACTCGTTGGTACATCAGCATAGCACTGGCTAAAACTCACTCATAGAAAAAAATAAACAGTGTCTAAAGCAAACTTTAGCACGACTAATCTCCGCACTCGTCAGATACTCACTCTCGAATACCCGTATTCTCTTCGATTGATAGGATTGTAGGGCTTAATTAGGTTATGCCATCTGAAAGCTTGCCCGGGCTTCAAATTTACTATTAACCTCGTAATTAGCAAAAAAAAAAAAAAAAAAAGATAGCCTGTGGACTGTATTTGTTCTAACGGTTGTTTCAGAAAAAGACGCTTTCAGTTAGTCACTGCGGCTGTTGGGGATTTATTGAATTTCTTTCGATCTACCTCTTCTACAGGATGGCAGGCATCCTTATTTGATTAAGAAGGCTGTAGTTCTCTGATCATTTTTGTTATTAATGAATTTATTAAAATTTTAATTTTACCATTGAATTGCTCGTTGAAAATCGTTGATATCTCAAAAGGTATACCCAACCCTATTCATTACGAAGATTTAATCAATCCAGGATATAAGAAGCCTTTCATAATGGTTATAAATACTGTCTAAGGATGATTATACAAGTTATTTAGATTAAAACTGCTGGGTAGTTTTAATACTAGAATGGTACCCAGCATTATTAGTGCCTCCTGTTTATGTTCATAACTTGCTTAAAATAATGTGAAAGGCAAAGCAGGGATCCAGTAGATCCCAGCGCTTCTCTCTCACCCGAGTATTGGTAATGTGCCAGTGGGGAGACTGAGTGGGAGCTGTTGAGCCATGACTGCACATTGTCAAACCTCCGACAGTATATTCCCAGAAAGACTCGCCACCACTGCCGTTTATCTTACGAGGAAGATTATATGGGTGGTTGTGCTGATGTGTAATGTAATATGGAGTATTCATTGTTGTAGGGATGTCAATCTCGATCCGACATTTCATCTAACTTTTTCTTTAGTGGTGATGAAGAGAATTATTTGTTGAGTTGTACCGTTATTAAAAGTCCGGCGATAAAAAATTATTAAATAATAAGACCATGGAACTTTTTCCCTCAAATTAATGCTGTATTAAATTTCAATTTTTTCAATATCTCATAAGTGATTGATATTTACTATTAATTTTATTTATTAACACCTGAGGTACACTCAATACATAAAATGTGAACCTGTGCAGTAACATTTATTTTTTTATAAACCTTTCCTACCTTTCAGCGACAGTAACATATGCCGGGTATGCCAGCTTGTTCATGTTACACCTTTATTCTCAAAATAGCTCTTCTCTTGCTACTTTATCGTCACTGGCTTCTTTCCTCCCATCTACTGATTTCCTCTTCACTTCCTCTATCCGTTAGACTGAAAATTTGAATAAGAAATAAAGCTCTTTATCTCATTATTTTTATTTTTCATCCTGTTTAAGTCGTTGAAATGCATTTTACTTTCTTTATCCCCTATTATTACTTGGTCGACTTTTTTTCACAGCCATAAACGAATTAAGTTTTATTGGTTTTTATAAAGCTATAAGTTTTATAGAAGTTTTTATAAGTTTCGTTTAAATATTTTAGATGTAACAAATTAAGAAATAAGTTCACTTAATATTGATAAATTATTGATTTTTTTTTTATAGTTTCGTGTTTAGGGTTTAAATGTCTTCATTTAATCTGCTTGTCATTATTTCTATTAGACAAAATATGGCCGCTAATGTTTTTAAAAAAGCCATAAATGTGTAGTAACCTCTGCTGACATGGTTTATTTGCTTTCCATGTTCATGAAACAAAATACCAGCTGTCTACAAAGACTGCAAGTCTTCGAAAAAATATCTGGTGCGATGAACGCAACACACAACTTTCACTTACCAACCTTCTAGGTTACAAATCAACATGTTTTAATAAATATGTAAACGACATTTTGCAGCTTCACGCATATTCCCACAATTATTTGCTCATTTTAGTTTTTCTCCATTAGTTATTAAGTATTATAATTTTATGACAAAACTCTAAATGTTGCCATAAAACCTGAAAATTTTCAGTTCTTTTCAATTCAGTTATTTTTTTAAGGGGCCTAAAAAATCCTTATTTTATCATTAGTCGAGTTTTCTTACTGCTTGTTTGTTTTTTTAGTGCGAGTTGCTTTTTGTAAATATATTGTGAAGGGGAATTCTTTAGATGTATTTACTACTCTTAGTAAATCTATTAAGTAACTAAAGTTTGTAAACTAAAATATAATTATTAAATTATGTATAATTATAATTATATATAATTATTGTAATTTAATAATTAAAGATTATCTTGAACCATTGTCATCTTCACTGCTTTGAATAATTTGAGCATCACGTATTTGCTCTCTAAATTACAATGTAAGTTTTCATTTATTTTTGTGATAATACGGGAATGCTACTAAATAATACGGGAAGACTACTTCATCGCGTCTGATTTTATTACGCTCTAAAAAGTTGTTTAAAACTTCATTTAGTTATCATGGAAACAAACAGTTCCCATTTAATATGCATGTTTCACAACATGTTGACAACTCCTTCGCATGAGCAAGTACGCCTTTATTTAGAAACAATGGTTTGTCATTAATGGTACACTGCTCATGCGTTTGTGTTTTAAAAGTTGTCGAAACATTTTTATTTTTTTCCCCTTTATATCTATATCGATTTCTTTCATATTTCATATTTAGCCATTTCTCGTTTTAAGGCATAATGAGAGACAGTTTATTGTATGTACACTCCATATAAACAAAAACAAAGGTGCTTTATACTGAAATTTAGAAATTCCCTTCGCCGTATAAGCCCTCTCTGAACATTTTTTTTATGATAAAACCTACCTTATATTAAATAAAACTTAATTTTCATTTAACATGACAAGTTTAATCAAAATGTTAAAGCTGCTTTTGAGAAAATCGAAAAAAACGTAAACATGAGACACAATTAATCAAATAAAGTGCCCCCTCCTTTTGATCAATTTTGATGAAATTTTAGCTGTAACATCACGGGCATATACATACATTGAACACCAAATTCCAGGTTCATACCGTTTACCGTTTTTGAGCTCGTCTGTTCACACAAATACACACAGACCATTTCGCTTTGCTTGGTTATCTGGACTCGGGGGACCCCAAAACGGTGTATTTCCGTTGAAAACCGGAAGTCGAAATTTTTCGTGATCGCGATACTTTCCTTTCAATTCAATTTCATATATAGGTAAGTAAAAGTAAAACTATTTACTTTTAAATCGTGTCCTAATTTTGATGAAATAATATTTTCCTCAGTTGGTGGTCCGGAAGTCTTACAAATAATGTATAAATAAGTATAGATTATTTAATATCTGCCTACGTTTCGATCTACATTTAGTAAGGTCATCATCAGGGCTGGAATTGTTAACAGTTGAAGGTTAATAAATTCTCATATATTTTTCGGATGTAAAGATTTTGGAAAAATCTTAAAACTTGGATTATATTAAGCATTGTTATTATATATATTCATTATATATATAAATATTATTTATGTAAGCAATGATGAGTGATGGGTAGATAAGTACGACACTGTAGTAAAAGGAGACATTGGCTAACATCGGAGATGTGTAACTAACAATGCCTGGATCGACCCGGTTCCTCGGCCTAACAAAGGAGCGGGCCAAGGACTGTGCAGACAAAGCACCCCCTCCCCCCCTCTCCCTGGCTCTTCCTTAGTCAGCTAATCTGCAAACATCTTTAATGAGGAAGCCTCAATTAGCTCGGGGTGCCAGTCCTTACCCTTAATACATAACCTATTTTTAAGTGTGTAAAGTTCCAGCTGCTCATCGTCCTATTAGTCGAAACGACCAGCTTAAGCTTAGATATGTAGAAGGAGGAGATTTGAATATAAATTATACAAGTGTACAGCAGAAGTTATGGTCGTGATAATAATGTAACGGTTTAATTTAACCTTTTTGGCCTTGATGTGACTTCCGAAAAATATGACTCCTGTTCGAGGGTTCTCGCCATACCTACCCATGAACCGAGACAAAAATCCTAAAAATTAACAAATTTTGTTACTACTTAATAAGTGCGGATTCTCCTTGTCGAATTGACTTGATCGCATTATGGCTCCCTAGACAAAATCCCAAAACTGACCGAGCCATTTACTGTGGATTCGGTATCAATGGACCGTTGAAAACTTTGCTCATTTCATTTCAGCGAGCGGAAGTCGAAAGCTACGATCTAATAAAAGTTAATCAAGGCCGTGTTTTTGATTGAAGAATGCGCGATAGAAGTTCGGTAAAATCGTAAATAGCGATTCAAATGAAGGGAGGTTGCATTCATGAACAAAATAAAAATAGTTTAATTTATTTTAATATTCTGTAGTTTTCTCCTGCTTTAATAAAATTAATGAGATACTAATTACATTTCTTTTTTTATTCAAAAGATAAATATTAATTATTAATACATATTTTATATCTGTGAATGTATGTTTTTCATCAGAATACTATTTAGTGTTTTAATAATTCTTTTACAGGCTATTTTGGACACAACTCAGCATTCGATCTCCTATACACTGTCACGAAATCAAGCGATTATTGTCGAATATATGCCAGATGAAGACACTGACATGTTTCAGGTATTGTACTTGTTGTCATTCTAGTTTATTGAGGTCCTTTAAACCCATTTTATCTTAACGTTCTATAAAAAGTTCAATATTCCTCTGTCCTGAGGACAGTTACAGTCTCATTAATTTCTATTATAATTACCTGTTATATAGGCCTGGGTCAGACCAACAACTTCCTTATTCCATTATATAATGAAATTGAAGTAGTTTTACTTAGTTATTTTTCATTAGGTAAGAATTCTGTCTTCTTTCCATACAAAAAATTGATTTTTAAAAAGGAAGGTGTAGGATTGAAAATTAAGTTATTCCAGTCTTTATAGGTCATTCATATTAAAATCTCATGTGCAGTTACCCTAAATTATCCTATCTGTTTTCTTTATTTACTAATTACAATTACATTAAACATTTTTTGTTAGGATGATATTTTTAAGGAAATTTATTAAAATCTATCAAACACTTTGCACAGATTGGCAGATCTTCAGAACCTCCAATAGATTTTGTTGTGATGGACACGGTACCAGGCGGGGAAAAGTGTTCTGAGGGTAGAGTTCTAGCAAGCACAATTTCGAGGTTTGCCTGTAGGATCCTCGCAAACAGGAACAATCCTAAGGAATCAAGAATATACGCAGCTGGTTTTGATTCTTCTAGAAACATATTCCTTGGTGTAAGTCTATCTCAGCTGACATCATTTAATCAATTATTTTATTTCTTGACCATGACGTTTCCACAAGTAGGATATTTTTTTAACGTGATTGTAATTAACCAATGTTAATTAATGAAAAACAAATTTTTCATTGATTAACTAAAGGATTTTTAACTTTAATGATTCAAATTATTCAGTAAGATCATGGGAATGTTTAGTAAAATATTTAGATTTTTCTATCAACAAGGGAACTTCGAAATAATATCTTGTCTCAGATCAACACAAGTGTGTACCACTTAACAGTTCATACTTCAACATGAGAAAAATTCATTCCTCTATTTTTTGTGTAGAAGTTTAACTTAATTTGTCAGCTTTGAAATAACTGAAAATTCTTATAAAATTATACACTATAATGCTTCTTATTTTTCATTTGCAGCTTGATAAATTTTAATATCCGTCAAGTCATTCTAACATTCAAGTGGTGACAAAAAGTATTTGCACACCAATTTTTTTCATTATTTAATAACTTTAGGTAATAAAAAAGTCATACAATTTACAAATAAAAAGTATATTTAATGCTAGTTTAATACGTATATAATTAAAATAAAAAAACCTCTTCCATATTAAAATGAAAAATAATACTATTAATTGATAAAAGCAGCGAAAAAATCTTCCTTCCTTTACCATAAATATTTATTTATAGCATATGTTGTTAACGTTTCGGGGCTGTTTCCCCATTCTCAAAACATAAAATAATTTTTCAATCGTATGATTGAATGTCTTTAAATAAATATTACAACAATTACATCACTATCATATGCTTAAAAACTATTTTTACATTTTAAATATGTTGGCTCATACTTGTCCATTTTTTATTTGACTCAAATAAAAAATGGACAATATGAGCCAACATATTTAAAATGTAAAAATAGTTTTAAGCATATGACAGTGATGTAATTGTTGTAATATTTATTTAAAGACATTCAATCATACGATTGAAAAATTATTTTATGTTTTGAGAATGGGGAAACAGCCCCGAAACGTTAACAACATATGCTATAAATAAATATTTATGGTAAAGGAAGGAAGATTTTTTCGCTGCTTTTATCAATTAATATATATATATATATATATCTTCCAACTAAATTCAGAAGTAAATAACGAAAAATAATACATAAAATAAAATCTGGAAAAAAATATTTGCACATCACACGCTTTTGCTTTGATTTTATAATTTATGTAAATTTTAATATTTTGTATAAAGTATATTTGCATAGATAACTGCCTGTAGACGTCTTGGCATTGATTGAACCAGGTTTTTAATTAAATCTGGATTGATTCTTTCCCATTCCTGGATTAAAAGATTTTTGAGATGGTGTCTTACAAATACATAGTGTTTTCTAACATTTAGGCCAAATGTGTACCATCAATTTTCAATTATATTTAAGTCTGGTGACTGCGGAGGGTTGTGCAGTTGTATACAAACGTTAAAAAATTGCTATTCTTTTGTTTTATTGGCTGTTTGTTTAGGATCATGGTCCTGTTGAAAAATGAATTGATCCTGGATTCCCAATTTAGCTGCACTTGCTATGAGGTTATGGCACAAAATCCTCACAGAACCTTCTGCATTTGAAATTCCCTAAATTAGTAAGAGATTTCCAACCCCATTACCAGGTCTGCAAGTTTAAAATGTCGTTTATTTCTTAAAATATATACACAGTAATTTAAAAAAAAAGTATAATATATTTTATTCAAAGTACTGGCCCTCGCTTTCTACACATTTTGTCCATCTCTCGGGCAATTTATGGATACCATTCCAAAAGAATGCTTCATCTTTATTTGAAATCCATTCATCGAGCCATTTTCTTACATCCTCCAAATTGTTAAAGTGTTGCTCAGCCAATGAGTGTCCCATCGATGAGAAGAGATGATAATCAGAAGGCGCCAGGTCAGGTGAATACGGCGGGTGGGGTAGGAGTTCCCAACCAAGCGAAGAAATCGTTTCCTTAGTCAATCTGGCTGAATGTGCAGGAGCGTTATCATGCTGAAGAATGACTTTGGCGTGCCTGTGAGCCCATTCTGGGCGTTTTTCGATCAATGCGTGACTCAAATTGATCATTTGTTGTCGGTAGCGGTCGGTATTGACTGTTTCGCCGGGTTTGAGAAGCTCGTAGTAGACTACTCCCTTCTGATCCCACCACACACACAGCATTGTCTTCTTCCCAAAACGATCCGGTCTTGCACTCGATGTGGATGGTTGTCCTGGCGTTACCCATGATTTTATTCGTTTGGGATTCTGAAAATAAATCCATTTTTCATCGCCAGTTACAACTCGATGCAAAAAACCCTTTCTTTCGTGGCGTAAAAGCAGCATTTCGCACACAGTTTTTTGTTTTTCCATCTGTCGTTCGTCCAATTCATGTGGAACCCATTTTCCAACCTTTTGAATTTTTCCCATAGCTCTCAGGCGATCGGAAATGGCTTGCCTAGTGACATTTAACTTTTCTGCCATCATTTGTTGGGTTTGGGTATTGTCTTCGTCTAATAAAGATTGCAATTCGACGTCCTCAAACTTTTTTGGTCGATTTTCTCGTTTTTTATCAGTAACATCAAAATCACCACGTTTGAAACTTTGAAACCAACGTTCACATGTCTTGACGGTTGGAGCAAGATCGCCATAAGTCTCAACAAGAATTCGATGACATTCAGATGCCTTTTTCTTTTGATTGAATAAGAAAATCATGACATGCCGCAAATGCTCTTTATTTGGCTTAAAATTAGACATTTTTAACACCAAAGAAAGGTATGATACGTCCACGTAAACGACTTAAAAACAACTGACTTTTGTAAACAAATGACTAACAAACAAAATAGCGTTTAGAGATAAGCAAATCCTTCAATAGGCTAAGAGCGCATTCTATTGGAATTAAAACGACATTTTAAACTTGCAGACCTGGTATAGGCTAGGCATCCCTAAACCATTACATTTCCACCTTCACGTTTCAAAGTAATAGATACGTTTCGCTTCTTTGATTCTTTTTTTTTTTCTTTACCAAATAATCTTCCGGCCATCAGATCAAACAAATTAAACTTGTCCTCATCAGAGAACAACACATTTTTGCCAAAAACTGGTGGGTTAGTCAATTTATTCCCTAGCAAAAGCAAGCCATTTTCTGCAATTCGTCTAACTACTGTAAGGTTTTTTTCTCAGGACCCTACCATAAAGCCCATTATAATTTAAAACATTCCTTACAGTTTTTTTGCTTAAACACTCCCCAGAAGTTGATTCGACCATATTAGCTTGGGCACCTGCAATTACAGCTGGATTTTTCAGCGCTTCGATTTCATTTTTTCTTTTTATGTTTTCACTTAATTTTCTCGGACGACCTTTTCGCCAGAATTTTGCAGTTGTACCTCGTTCTTTATTTCTCCTAATCATGCACATTACTGTAGAAAAATGAAACACAATAAATCTGCTATTGAGGTGTACGATTTTTATTGGTTGCACAATAAAATCACTTTCTCATAGTGGCAGCACACAGTTCACTTTCTTTTGGCATTAGAAATATCCAAGCTGTTAAAATTAGGTTATGTACATTTGAAATACTTTAGAATACTGACAGGGAAGAATATGATTATATTCAAGCAAGTAAACAACTAAACAAACAAACCTCTGTGCTTCAGAAATCTAAGTGTGCAATTGCATGTACTTTTTTCCAGCTTTTATTTCATGTTTTATTTTTCATTTTACTATGGAGGAAGTTTTTATTCAAAATAATATATGTAATAATCTAGCATTAAATATACTTTTTATTTTTGTAAATTGTATGACTTTTTTATTGTGTTAAATTATTATATAATGAAAATACTAGGTGTGCAAATACTTTTTGACGCCACTGTACATTCATCACTTTTAAAATCTTAACTTTATTGCTCTTGAAGGAAAAGTTCAAGATCAGTTTGAAATGGTAAACAAATAAAAAAATATCTAGCTCTCCAATGCCATAGTATGACTTCAATCGTAGATCAGCTCCTGTGGGGGGGGGGGAAGCTAATTAATTTAAGGGAAATTAATTTAAATTGTTTACTTTAATTTTTTATGCTTAAAGATTTATAAATTCCATATTAATGAATTAGAATTTTATTTTCGTTATACTGATTCCCTCTTCTCTCTTATATATGATGTATATAATATTTTTTTCTTTTTGTAGGAGAAAGCAACAAAGTGGCAGGAAGGACATGACATAGACGGCCTAACTACAAACGGAGTTTTGATTATGCACCCTCAAGGTCAGTTTTGTGGGGGTGATGCTGAACCTGGTATTTGGAAAGAAGTCTCTGTCGGTGGTGGTGTCTACACACTTAGGGAATCAAGATCAGCTCAACAGAAAGGAAAAGCAGTGAGTATTGATTTATAACTTTTTAAAATGAATTATATTTATATACTTGTCTTTGACAAAGTGGGCTATCACCACGGGGTACTGTGAGTCTATTTGATCTACATACAATATAAGAAGACACTATGTTAATACATTTTTGTTATAATTGCATTTGTGTATATCTTAGTGTCAGTGCAGATGAAACAATCTTCTTATCAGCTTTTTAAGAAGAACTAATGATTGTTGAGGGAGAAGTTTATTTCATTTTGGATTGAAAGGTAGATGTTCTTTCAGCATGAGATTTTTTCCATGCTCTGACAGAATTTCAATGTAAACTGCTATTATTGAAAATGAAACTCAAAAGGTAACATGTAGCTATTTTGGAACCATTAAACCGACCTGATTTTTTTTTCCCCCCCTTTTTTTGTGGGGCTGTAATACAATCACACCCTTCCCATCATCTACATAAAAACTTGTTCTTTTTCCTCTTCACTTTCATAATGCCCTTGCCTACTTCAGATTTTGCTGAGTCTCAATCTTTTATGTCTTTGCATTTTTATCTCCCGCTTGAGCAGCATATGGTTCAAATATAAACTAACTTAAAGGTGTTTCAAATTCTCTAGAAATAAAAAGAGCCAACCATCTACTTACAAGTTTTTCACGCTAGTTTACCAAACAAAGAAATCATTGCATATTTTTGGTAAGCAAGTATCTTCCTATAGAAATCAAAGGAAAAATATTGATACTTTCAATATATTGGGTGAAAAGTATCGGTACTGATATCAGTAGTATTTGAAGTATTGATACTTCAGGTTATCAAAATTAACTATTTAAACATTCTAATTAGAGGCATTATAAGGGATTCAAATGTTACCCAACTTCTTTTTTCTCAACTTTTGATATGACATCAAAACTATTTTTGGTGACAGTTATTTTTTATGTTTTGGTTCCCAATATTTTTCTATATTCTACATTCTTTTTGCATTTTTGGCTGGTGACCAATCCCCAAACACTGATAGCCTTTGCGTTTGGATCTAAAACCTCTATATTGCCATTAGGTTCGAACGGTGCCTCTTTCATTTTTGGCTGCACTGAACCTTGAGGTTCCTCTTTTTTCAATTTCTTACTCAGGATGAAAGTGGTACGTTTTAAATATGAACTTTGTAAAATGATTTTACATAATTTTTTTTTAACCTTTTATCTTCAATGGTATACATGTTATATATTTTAAATGGTTCAATTTTTTACTTCATTAGTAATTGAAAACTGAGGAGCCAGTTGAATTAAATACTAACAGAAATTATATTTTTGTCTAGGTTGAAGGGGTTAGTAATGTGCTTCAGGATGGAACATTAATAGATTTATGTGGGGCAACACTGTTATGGAGATCTGCAGAAGGTCTAGCTAAGTCTCCTGTAAGTTTTTTTTTTTTTTTTAATATTTCCATTATTAATTCAAATTTAATTGGTAACTTTATAGTTTTAGTTTTATTAGACAATGCTATTTTTAATCTTCATTTAATATTTTCTTGAAAGTAATTTAACATATTCAAATATTGAGCATGAAGAAATTATTTAAAATTTTATATTTGTTACTCCTAACATAGTATTGCTATTTAAGTTGATTGTAATACCCCATGCTCGAACCTAGGTGAGGCATCATATAGATGACAACCAATCCTGAAAAAAGGGGCATATTAAAAGGAACAATCTATATAAAATAAATTTGATTTTCAGAAACAGGCTGTTAAATAACTTCCAAAACAAAACCAACTAATTTAATACAGCTACATCTTATTCAGTATGAAATTAATTCACCTTTTTTAAAAATAGGTAATGTTATAACTTCTTAGAACTCAAATGAATTTCATCCTTTGTTTAAATAATGTTGAATAAAACTAAGCAAATTTTTTTACCCTCTCTTGTCTAGTGGAGGGCAGGGCATTAATGCTGAGTTGTGCCCCCTAGCACTTGGAACTTGTGAACTTTGAAATGACACCTTTAAACATCTTAGCTCCCTTGATCACCCTGCCTAGGCATGTTTTATTTAATATTTCTTATCTTTCCCACCAGTGGATTCCCTGCTAATTCTGTAAAGCCTCTTTCTCCCCTAACCAATAGGCAACTGCGACTCTGTTAAATTTGTTTTTTATATAAGTTTATTAAATTTGATTTTTATATAAGTTAGAGTGAGCATCTTCTAATTGGAATATTGTAGATAAAATAAAGATT
The DNA here is from genome assembly GCA_911387785.2 of Aelia acuminata. Taxonomy (NCBI): domain Eukaryota; kingdom Metazoa; phylum Arthropoda; class Insecta; order Hemiptera; family Pentatomidae; genus Aelia; species Aelia acuminata. The sequence continues at coordinate 174,486,199 of OU426978.1, forward strand.
TTTATTCCTAACAAAATTTATTTGAGGGAAGTTTTAGTGTATTATCTTTTGGTTTCTTTTTTCAGACAAAAGAATATCTGGAGTCTCTTGTCGATAAAGTTAATGCTGAGCGACCAATGTGCCCTGTGGGTCTTAATACTCTTGTCATTCCTCGTAAGTCAAGCCAGGACGCAGACAAACAGGATAAGCAGCCTTATGTTTACCTCAACTGTGGCCATGTCCAAGGACTACACGATTGGGGAGTGGAAAAAGGTTCCAATTCCAGAACATGCTCCATGTGTTTCAAGGTAATAAAGTTCTTTATTTATTCCAGTTCGGCTTCTTAAAGCCATACATTGATCTATATAATAATTTGTATACAAAGATATTTACAACACCCCAATAAGAAATAAAAGTAATAAACATACTACTTAAAATTTACAAAATAAATTGAAATGCATTTATTTTATGTTCTATATGCAGTTTTTGGTATGTTCTGAATGCAATTCTCAGTGGAGTTGTTTATTTGTAATAAATCATTGGGGATATACTGAGATTATTAGCCATATTGTTTTAGAATGTTTGAAGTGTTTTCGGTTTCAAACACCCAATTAGCAAACATACATAAATAGTGGATGTAAAATGGTTTATTGTAACTAAATGGTTTGTTGTAAAAACTAGATTATTGTAACTTGTGGCTTCAGTTTCGATTTTATGTTTATAATAGGATAGGATACAGCATCGCTAGTTTGGCATAAGCTTGGGGTATTGATGTGTTGAGACCATGTGAGTAGTACACCTACAGTCCAGTAGTACACCTCAATGTTTCGCTGCTTTACCAGCGGCATTCCATGGAACCTTATCTCCATTAATATTTAAGTTTATAGTATTGTTTGGTCGTCTTTGAATGAAAATCTTAGCTAGGCACTATCGTGCATTTATATTAATTTTCCATTTCATAAAATATTGTGTTCTAAAGGAGAAATGCTTTTTTGTAGTTCAGTCTGGGCTTGTGTCATTGGCAAGCATAGCTATGGAAGCTTAGATTATGCCTTGGGCATTGAATGTAAACAATATAAGAGAAAAAAATGATCCTTGTGGATTGCTGGGATGAATCTACCTGAAGGATGAATTATTCTAGCTGTGAATGTTTAGTCCTGTAAAATGAATCGGATATTAAAAAGATATTTTGGTGCATCAACTTTTTTTTTGTTTATATAAATGAATAGTTTGCCAAAATTTTTCGAAGGCTTGCTGAAAGTGCAATAATGCGACCGATGTATGTTTTTTCATTTCAAACCCATTAACCACTGACTTTTAAAGGCTCAAAAATCAGTGAGAAGTGAATTGAATGTATTGAAATCCAGAAAGAAAAGCTTGAATGATGTTATTTGATTCAAAAAAGATGGAAGGGTCCTTTATATTTATATATGATAAGTTTAAAGCATTTTCCCAAGGATTGGTTATAGAGTAGTGGGTCTGTAGTAGTTGACTGATTTGGTTTGGCTTTTTATCTAGTTTTTGGATAACAAACAGAACTGCTTTTTTCCATGTTTCAGGAAAATATCCTGTACGCTGGAAACTATTGTAAATTATAGTTGAGAATTATAGCTTTCCTTGGCAGTTTTTTTTATTGCAATAGATGGAATCAGATCATGCCCTGAACATTTTTTTGTTTTGAGCATAATAATTATCTCCTTAAGTTTTTTTTTTGGATCAAGAAATTGTACTGTATAGGGTAAACGGTACAGTTATTGGCACCCTTAAGACTACATTTCTGTGGTTAAATTAAAAAAAAATACTTTTTATAAACTTTCTATAGCTCCTCATTATCTACCCTCATAAAGATTCAAGAGGTTTTTTTTGGGTCAAAAGTTCAATAGTTTTACAATATGGCAATATTTATTGTTAAAAGTGCCAAATCTAGTTATTGGCACCCTGTGGATTTAATTGTGAAATCTTCCCTATGGTTAGTTTGTTAAAGTCTTACTTCATAGATGACTTAGAGGGAGGACCCTTCAAACGTTGTAAGAAAATTAGGACTTGTTTACCTATTTCTTTAAGTTACAGTTGTGTTGCCAATAACTGTATGGTTTACCCTATTAAGGAGTTTTCAAATATTCTCCAACATAGTCATTTGACTGACTGTTCCCATTTATAGGGTTAAAGAATGATTTTGAGGTATAAGAAATGAGTTACTATTCTATCTTGTATTCTGTGTGTGGACAGAGAGTATTGACAATTACAAGAGATTTGTGTGATAAGTTTATTATTTTAGAAAATATAACTGAATGAAGCAATTCTATTTTTTATAAGTTCTTAAATTAATGCTATAAAAATTAACTAAATTGCAATAAAAGATATTTCCAATTTACTGAAAAGTTACCTAGTTAAAATATTACTAGATGAAAATGAAGTCTTAATCTTTAACAAAAACCAATTTTTGAAAGTTGTTAACTTGCACCTTCAACCACTCATGTATAAGAGTGCTCCAACGTGGATGCAGAGGACCTGGGTTTGATTACCGGCTGTGCTCGAATCTTTTATCTTCTAATCAATTTGTTTTAAAAATATTTTGACAATATTTTTATATTTTCACATTATTTTTTGTGCACACTGTTGTAACCTTCCTGTAATTATGTTTTTCAATTATAAACAACAGATGTTTCAATTCTATGGATATAAAAAGTTTGATGAGTTCAACTCTTTCTAATGAACATGATAATATTTATTTTATTGGTTAATAATTATAAAATTCAGAGATAATAATAGTGGCGACGAGGATGGGATCATTTAGTTCTGCAAATAAAATCCTGCAGCTCTCTTTTTAGTCAGAATAATTGTGTCTAGAGGAAACTTTTTTTTTAACAGTAAGTGAGTATCTATCTGCCTTTTTTTGTGTATTTTAGCATTCTAATAGACACTTAAAAAAAAAAAAAAATTAACAACAAACGGATCAAGCACAGTTTAATCAATTGATGGAAGCATTTACACAGATACTTCAAAGTATGCAATCTTAGCAACATAACCCCAGCACAAACATCGTGCCATTCGAAAATTTTGATAAAAATAGAGAAAATTTCTGAAATAACCTCGAACGTTTTGATCAATATCTTAGTTTAAAGTATTTACAAATGTCCTACTATTATGTACATCCATTGGATCGAACCATTACAATAACTTATCTGTAATTTTAGGCCCGGATAACCCAATTAAAAACCTAACTTTTGATAAACTTATTGAACAGCTAACTGTGATTCTATCACCAAAGAAAAACACGGCCGTTTAGCATCATTACTTTTTCTCTACAATTCAAAGAGTTGATCAAACAATCCCTGAGTATATAGTTGATCTTAAATGGAAATTAACAGCAGATTGTAACTTTCATAAAGAGTGTGAATGTAAAAAGAAAGTAACAGTGGCCGATATATTTTTAAAGATTCAGTTCATACGAGGTATTCGTGACGATTGGGTAGGGGAACAGTTGCTCCAAACCGATCCTAATACTTTCGAAGAATTACAAGGCTCTAGCTTTAGAGGTATAAGTTTGGATAGTAAAGAGCTCACTGGTCACATTAATAACCCTCTCAGCGACATAAAAATGTCATCCTTGGAACAAACATGCGAAGACACGACTCAAAGCACCTTATCTACCTATCAAGCAGCCAGAGGTCGGTTTCAAAAGAAGTCATTTTGTCCCCTAGCACAACAGAACCACTCACAGTCAGAATAGAGTAGACTATCGTGCCCTAGGCATTGATAATCTTTGCCTTTACTGCGGTAGGAATTCTCATAGGCCACAAGAGTGTAGGATCCAGATGAAGGCATTGAAATGTGAGAGATGTGCTAAGGTTGGTCATGTATCGGGGGTATGTATTACATCACTTATAAGACACCAAAAGGGAGTAAATATTGTTGCTGATCATTCAGATGGAAAACGCAGTTGCAGTAGCCACTCATTTCTAAGCGAACTATCCCACCGTGAATCTTACTCCCATGATCCTTACAGAGGAGAATCAAAATACCATCTGAAAGGGGAACAACCTCTATCTTCTCTGGGAATCCATAAAGTCGTTGATTACCTATAAGAAGTTATTGACCTGTATGAAATCAATTTAGTTTCGGAGAAGTATCTTATAACCGTTTTGCTAAATGGAAAGCGACAAGAAATGGAAGTGGATTCAGGGGCAAGGGTCTCAATATTGCCAGAGGAAAATTTTTTTGAGCTGGGGTTTAATGAAAAACTTAAAACCATTAAGCATTAAATTTATAGATTATTCAAAAAACATTGTGCCATGTATAGGCCAACTAACACTCAAGATCCATTATAAGAAAAGAAGGATTATATCAAAATCATACGTGGTCCCTAAGGGGCATGACCCTCTGCTTGGTCGTGACTGGATCAGGCAACTTGGAATGGAATTAAAGGAAATTGACTCGGACATGGAAAAACATTGCCACTCAATAGAAAAATCTGACCCGAACATAGATAGCTCACTGTTTCAGATGGATGACATCATCCGAGAGTTTCCGGAAATTTTTGAACAAAAAGTAGACTGCACACCAAACATAAAAATATCTCTAAAACCGAGGAAGGATGCTAAACCTTCCTTTACAAAGGCACGGAATGTTCCATTTGTTCTGAAAGAACGAGTTAACAAGGAGCTGGATGAAATGGAAAATGCAGGTATTATTAGTTCAGTCACAACAAGTAACTGGGGTTCACCATTAGTAGTCATACCTAAGTCAGATGGAGGAGTCAAACTTTGCATTGACTATAAATCTGGCATAAATGAAAGACTTGTCTCAGCAAATTTCCCCATCAACCGTTTAAAAGATGTACTAAGCAGTCTGAGAAACTCCAGGTACTTCTGTTAACTTGATTTATTCAAAGCATATCCACATCTCCCAGTTGACGAAGAAAGCAGTATAATACAAACCATAACCACACACAGGGGCATGTACTGTATGAATCGCTTAAGCTTTGGAATCCATGCGTACTTTGAGGATATTATTGTTCACGTTTCAGATTTAGAGGGCTGCACTCGAAACCTCCGATTATGTCTTAAAAGATTAAAGGAATACGGCCTCCACCTCAATAAAGCAAAGTGCTCATTCTTCGAAAAAAGGATTGAATATTTGGGCCACGTAGTGGAATTTAACAAAATCATGAAGTCACCAGACAAATTAAGAGCATTATCAGGAATGCCACGAGATTCTATTACAGATGATTTAAGACGCTCCTAGAAATAATGACTTATTACTCCAGATTTATCCCACGCTACTCAACTTTATCATTTCCACTTCAAAAGTTACTACAACAGTGGCAGCGATTTGACTGGAACACTTCCTGTGAAAAAGCATTCTTAAGCTTGAAAAAGGAAATTTGCAGCGACAAGGTATTGGTACCGTTTGATCCATAGTTACCAATCATACTCACTTCAGATGCTAGTCCCGTGGGAATCGCAGTTATACTCAGTCATGTGGTCGATGGAACTGAAAAACCAATAGTATATGCGTCAAGGTCCTTAACTTCCTCGGAAATGAACAAGTCAACTTGACCGTGAGGCCTTGGCAATAATTTTTGCTGTGCAACACTTTTACAATTATATCTTTGGTAGGCACTTCGTTCTAGTCACTCCTCACGAATCACTTTCAAGAATTTTTAGCCATTATCTCGCTGAAATGATAAAAGAGTAAAACCTGAATCTAGGTTTTATTCAACAAAATTTTACATAAGAAATGATAACACTGCATTTTCCAAAAACAAAATGTGAGGTTACAATTAAACAAACATGTGATTATAAAATTAAGAGAACATAGAGATAAAACATATCATTCACCCCCGCCCAAATAATAGTCCCGTAGGTAGGCTGGAGGTTGACGGTTCCTGGAGCTGCGCCTAAGTACTGGAGGTGAAGGCTGCGGCTGTTGAACACCTGGGCTTCGTTCTTGAGGCTGTGGGTGTTGGGCAACTGGGCTCCCTTCTTCCACTTGCTGTGTGCCGGCCGTTGGGGATGTCAGCCGAGCTTCAGCTCTCTGAGGCTGATCCGAGGGAGGTTCCATGTACTCAGCTTCGTCTTGAACCTGTTCACCTTCTTGATAGAGAGCTCCATCTTGGTGGTAGGGGATGGCACTTGGAGCTAGGTGCCTTGTTGACACGGTTGTCTCTCGCCCGTCTGGAAGCCTGACGTGGGCGTACTCCGGGTTCGCTTCTAGAAGGGTCACCTCGTCCACTAGAGGTTTATATTTAGACTGCCTGACATTCCTTCGGAGCAATACAGGGCCCGGGGTCAGAAGCCAGGATGGGGTGGAACAGCCATAGCTAGACTTCCTAGGGTGTTTGAACATGCGTTCATGGGGAGTCTCATTAGTGGAGGTGCACAGAAGAGAGCGGATAGCATGCAGAGCATCGTCTATAACGTCCTCCCACTGATGCATCCTGAGTTGTCTCGTTCTGATGGCAAGTTCGATGGTCTTCCAAATCGTTCCCACGTACCGCTCCGCTTGCCCATTCCCTTGAGGATTATATGGAGTGGTTCGGCTCGTAGCTATCCCATTACTGGTCAAGAATAACTTCAATTCACTTGACATAAACGATGACCCTCTGTCTGTGTGGATTTATGAGGGAAGTCCAAACAGCGAAAACAATATTTTTAATTTGCTGATAACTGTTGCACTAGTGAGATCCGAACAAGGGTATGCAAAAGGATATCTGGAATACTCATCCACCATGACAAGGAGGTAACGATTCTTTGTATTGGATGGTAGCGGGCCCTTGAAATCAATGTTGATCCTTTCGAGTGGCCGCGTTGCTTTTATGAGGTTCCCCTTTTGCTTCAGAAATTTCGGTTTTAATTCGGCGCAGATCTTACAAGCCGACGTCACCTTTTTTATATCCTCTAGTGAGTATGGCAGGTTCTTCATCTTAACCCAGTGGTTCATATGGGTCGTTCCGGGGTGGCATAACACCTCGTGGAGTTCCTTTAGTTTGTCCAAACTACAACTTACAGACGAACATATCCTCGATAATGCATCAGCTGCTTCATTCTGTCGCCCAGGTCGATATATGATTTCGTAATTGAAGCATGACAGTTCTAATCGCCATCGCAAAATCTTGTCATTCTTCACTTTCCCATGTTGCTTCCCATCGAACATGAAGGAAACAGACTTCTGATCTGTTACCAGCCTGAAGTGTCTTCCTAGGAGGTAGTGCCTCCATTTTCGAACCGCTTCCACAATTGCATAGGCCTCCTTTTCTACCGAAGAGTGTCGCCGTTCTGATAGGTTGAGGGTTCGGGAAAAGAATGCAACGGGTCTGCCATTCTGCGATAAGGTTGCTCCTATTGCATGTTCCGAAGCGTCAGTCTCCACGATGAAAGTGGCTTCCTCATCAATGGCTCCTACCAGAGCGTTTTCTACATCTGACTTAAGATTTTTAAAACTTTGAGCTGCAAGATCGTTCAAAGGGAAGGAGCTTGACGTCAAATCTCTAATCTTCTTAGAGAACTGCGGAATGAAATTGGAAAAATGTGCAAACATTCCCATAGCTCTCTTGAGGGATGTTGGGTTATTCGGTAGAGGTAGCTCCCGCAGCGGTGGCAAGCGATCCGGATCTGGGCGTATCGTTTTATTGCTGATGACATAGCCAAGAAGTTTTATAGTCCGAACAGAAAATTCGCTCTTCTCCTCGTTCAGTGTCAGTCCATACTTTTCAACAGCCTTCAGGAATTTTGAAAGGTTAGTGTCATGCTCCGCTTGGTTTTTCCCACACACGGTGATGTCGTCTAAATATGCATATACGCCTGTAAGCTCTTCTCTAGATATGATGTTGTGGATCATTCTCTGGAAGCATGCTACGCCGTTTCGAGGCCCAAAAGATATTCTTCTAAATTGCCATAGCTTACCAGCAGCCTCAAAGGCCGTATATGGCTTGTCTTCGTCGGTTATGGGTATTTGATGATATGCGCTTTTGAGATCGATAGAACTAAATACCTCAAAAGCTGCAACGGCGTTTACGATATCATCAATCCGTGGTAATGGATATGCATCAAGTTCTGTGTATCTGTTGATCGTTTGGGAGTAGTCGATCACCATCCTGCTGCGTTTGTGATTTTCTGTCTGTGTCACAAGAACTTGAGCTCGTCAGGGGGAGAAACTTTCTTCGATTATTCAGAGAGTGTCATCAGAGAGTGTGTGTCATCGAGATTTTATCGCTATGGGTCGTACATCCGATGGAACATTCCTAAACAGTCTTACTGGATCAACTTTGGCCACGGCAAGTCCACAAATGTTCAGCGGGTCCCGGGTACCTCCAAACTTGATCTCGATTGACGAATGGCGACTCAGGATATCATGGCCTAGTATAGCGTCGGAGCATAAATCCGGCAGGATGTTGAGCGTTACCCTCGGGTAGAAGTGGTCTTCAATCTTCAGGTCGACCTGACATGTCCCAGTAACCAAGGAGTTCAGGGAAGTCGACGCCATAGTGACGGTCAGATTTGTCGGGGAAATGGGTATTTTCAGTTGCTTAGCCTTCCTCTCTGAGATGAAACTAAGCGAGCTCCCAGTATCTATTAGTGCCCTAGCCTTCTGGTCATTCAGCTTGACAGGCACGATCGCCTTAGTGAGGCAGACTAACGACTGCTCCGAAATGGAGGCAGTGAGGACAGTTTGACACTTACAGGTCCTAATTGACTTAGTCGACTTCTTACTCGATGTGTTACCGCTCATACAAACTTTAGCAAAATGTCCGGTCTTATCACACTGCCTGCAGACAGCATCACGTGCTGGACAGGTGCTTCTAGGATGATAGGCTCCTCCGCAGAAATAGCATTTCTTCTTCTTTCGCACAGTGGCTGCCACGGCTCCTTCGCCCTCAATGGACGATGACGATGATGATGAGGTCGACTGTCGATTTGGTGTACCAGGGCTTCTGACTGCATGGAGTGAGGCGACAGCGTACTCCCTATACTGGGCAGATTGTTCTATAGCGGATTCGAGGGCTTTAGCCTGGCTAGTCGCCTCATCCAGGCTTATATTTTGACTCTCCAACATTCTCTGACGTATGCTGGGCTCTCTGAGTCCGGAAATAAAAGCGTCCCGTATACAATCATTTCGATTTGTTTCAGCAGTCACGGCTTTAAAATTACAATCCTTGCCGAGCTTTTTCAATGCCTCAAGGTATTTACTAATATTTTCACTTGAATGTTGCCGTCTGGTGGCTAATTTATGTCGTGCAAAGACCTCATTAACCTCTTTTGAAAATATATTTTTGAGTACAGTAATTGCATCATTAAACGAACCGCATTCGCTTATGAGTTCGTAAATAGGCGGCGAGACATGATTGACCAAGATACGTAATTTTTCAATGTCACTTACTTTATACGAGAGAAGAAAGTTTTGAAAAGTCTTGAACCAATGATTCCACTCTTGAGAAGCAGTTGGAGAATCAGCTTCTATCGCAAGGCGATCGGGCCGTAGTAATTTTTCCATAATTTTGTTGAATAAATTGAAATGATAAAAGAGTAAAACCTGAATCTAGGTTTTATTCAACAAAATTTTACATTAGAAATGATAACACTGCATTTTCCAAAAACAAAATGTGAGGTTACAATTAAACAAACATGTGATTATAAAATTAAGAAAACATAGAGATAAAACATATCACTCGCATTGCCTCATATGACTTCAGCCCGGCTCCTACGTTACTCATCATTTCTCTCAGGTTTCGATTATTCCGTGAAATTTAAAAAAGGGAAAGAGAACAAAAATGTTGATTGCATATCACGTGCACCAGTGTACCAGTATGTGAAGTCACTTGATGTCTATAGTAATGAGGATGTCCATCAGTTATATTCTGATTCTTTATTCCAAATTACGAATTATTATGTCACTACCAACCAAATTAGAGAAGAAACAATTAAGGACCCTGATTTGGTAAAGGTTATCTACGATTTACAATCCTCTCCAAAAGTCTCAGAGTTCACCATGTCGCATGGCATCTTATTTAGGAAGGACAGAGTGGTTATCCCAAGAAGTATGAGAATGCTAATACTTAAGGAACTGCATGCAACAGATGCCGGGATAACAAAGATGAAACAACTGGCAAGACATTATGTCTATTGGCTAGGGATCGACCGTGAAATTGAGGAACTTGTCAACAGTTGTGAGCAGTGTGCAAAATTGCCTAGTTACCCTCCTAAAGTGGTAGTTTATCCATGGCAGAAGCCTTAATCAAACTGGGTGCGTATCCACATAGACTTTGCCGGGCCATTTGAAGAATATCATTTTTCAATCGTGGTGGATCACAAATCAAAATGGGCCGAAATTAGAACCCTTCCAAAAAGAGAAGCACCAACTTCTACATCAACCATCAAGCTATTGATTGAAATATTTCCAAAACATGGATACCCAGAAAATCTGGTATCAGATAACGCTGCAATATTTACCAGTGAACAATTCCAGATTTATTGCACAACACCATGGTATCTCACAAAAATTAATCGCACCAGGTCATCGCGCAACAAATGGTCTTGCTGAATGGCACGTACAAACTTTTAAACATCGGCTAAAATCAATGACAAACCAACCCGGTACAATGACAAAAAATGTACAGGAAAACCCCCACCCATCTTGATCCTGTGCTAGGCAGTTTTACTTCACCGAGAATTTGTTATCAATTTAGATTATTATAATTAAGGAATATCCTCAATTAGATTTTTTAAAAAGTTGATACATCGATCCCAATGTTGTAGAATATGAAATTGGAATTTAGTTATGACATCCATTTAATGACCTTCAAATTAAGAAATATACTTATCATCAAAAAGTTGTTGATTTTGATAAATAGATTATCAAATAAATAATTTTCAGATGTTTTATGTAAACTAGTTATTTCTACATTTTATATATTTCGCATTGTACTGACTTTTATTTTCCTATTTTTCCAGAGTGGACCAATGGTGAAACTTTCTATGGGAATAGAGCCAGCATTTTATGTTGATTCAGGGCCACCTACATTCTATGCTTTCAACCCTTGTGGCCACATGGCTACAGAAAAAACTGTCAAGTATGAAGTTTTTTAAAAATATTATTTAATTTTAGGTTATAATTATTTCAGATCAAACCAAATTAAATGACTTTAAAGGTTCTCTCATCCATATGGATACATATTGGTATATTTTACAGAGGTATCTTATTAATTTTTAAAAGAGGAATATTTAAATGCTTAGCATCATAAATGTGCGATTGAATAGCTTAGGTTTAGAGGGATGCATATCCAATTTAGAATTTTCTTTTATGTATGGTGGAAAAACAAATGATAGCCCGGTTATAATATAATCTTAAATTTTTTCCCATTAATTGGAGAAAGTTCATATAACACAAAACTAGGTAATGTTGTATGTGCCCTTTTGTTTTTCCCAGCATTCTCGCCATCTCAAAACAGATAAAGCTGAAAAAAAAAAGCCCAAATCAAGGAAGCGCTAATGATGTGGTATATTAGATACAATATCCACTACTGTTAATCCTCTCTGTCTTTATGTTAAAAACTTAAAATCCTTTGAATCAGTCAGAACACAACAGAGCACATGAAAAAAAAATTCTCTTCTAAAAAATATTTTGGCATGGTTGATTCAATTTAATAAATATTTTCCCCTTTTACTGCAAACTTCTAAATGGAACCTTGAAAAATAGAGAGATTAATTTTATTTAGTAGGAAATGATTAGAAGATTTAATACACTTTTTTTTTATCTTTTAAATTATGAAAGTAAGCCCTTCATTTTACATTATTACCTAATGTCCACAAAATAATACCTCGTGACTCCTGATCTTAGTCTTGCATATTTACTTAAAAGGGCCATTTTGCATTTATTGTCCAGATTCCCAACCCTCTCTTGACGCCATTCACAGCCCCAGTATTAACGATTCTAAACTATATTCATTTTCACTCTTGGGAACAAACCCCTAATTAGGAAAAAGAATGCTACATAGAAGCATAAAAAGGAACCTTTTTATTTAATGGGATGATGGTGTAGCTTTACCCATAATGTTTATTAACAAAAAAGAATTATCGATTTGTACAGATATATATCAAAATGTTAATTTTTGTACTATCAATTCCTTTAAATTGTTTCCTTGGAAAGCAATAAATTTATTTCATTATTACATGGCTTGGGCTGACCATAACCCTCTAAATGTTTTCCATAGTATTATACTATTACTATTAATTATTTATTTTCAGATTAATCACAAATTAAAGATGGATAAGAAGTAAAAAAGTGAAAAGGTATAGCTAATTATTACAAAAAATGGCTAAATAAGCGGTATAGCACAATTTAAATATGTTTCTTAAGGATTGTTTTTTTACTTTCACTTACCTCCTATATATGTAATATATAGTAAGTGGAAGTATTGCGATCGTGAAAAATTTCGACTTCCGGTTTTCAACGGAAATACACGTTTTGGGGTCCCCTGAGTCGAAATGACCAAGTCCCGGAAAATGGTCTGTGTGTGTGTGTCTGTGTGTGTGTGTGTGTGTGTGTGTGTGTGAACAGACTAGCTCAAGAACTATAAACCGTGCGAACCTGAAATTGGGTATTTAGTGTAGGTACATGCCCGCGATGTGACAGCAAAAATTTCATCAAAATTGCTCAAAGGGAGGGGGTACTTTATTTAATAACTTTTTAGGTTTTTTTCGATTTTCTCAAAAACGGCTCTAACGATTTTGATTAAACTGAGTATTTCGTCTATTTATATGCCCGAGATATGACTGTAAAAATTTCATCAAAATTGATTAACCGGAGGGGGGACTTTACTTAATAAATTTTGTAACATTTTCACGTGTTTTTTTTATTTACTCTAAATCGGCTTTAACGATTTTGATCAAACTGGGTATTTGATGTATTTATATGCCCGAGATATGACTGTAAAAATTTCATCAAAATTGATTAACCGGAGGGGGGACTTTACTTAATAAATTTTGTAACATTTTCACGTGTTTTTTTGATTTTCTCAAAAACGGCTCTAACGATTTTGATTAAACTTAGTATTTGATCTACTTATATGCTCGAGATATGTCTATAAAAATTTCATCAAAATTGATCAACCGAAGGGGGGACTTTACTTAACAAATTTTGTATCATTTTCACGGGGTTTTTTATTTACTCAAAAACGGCTTTAACGATTAATAAAAATAAGATATGAATGTAGAAAAATGTGTGATTTTGGGAAATGATATCTAACAAAACACGTCAATTTCTTATCTAAGTAAGTTGGTAAGTGAAAGTTGTGTGTTGCGCGCACGCACCAGATTTTTTTTGGTAAAGATACCGAAGAGCGGCTGCTGGGCGTGGCCTGTTTTGAGAGGTTATGTGACCGTCATGTTGTCGAACTCCCATCGTGTTTTTTTTCGGTTAAAAAGTGCCTTGATTGGCTTTAATAGATCCCAGCTTTCGACTCCTGCTCGCTGCGCTCGCTCTTAAAGATAACTAAACCTTGAACACTGGCATACTTCCTCATATTGACCATTGCCTTCATTCTTTTAATTTTTTCTTGTAATGTTAAGTATGCCGAAATACTTAATTTGAAACTTACTGACTGCATAAACAAGTCATAGATCTGTTTAATACATGAATACCCTGGCATTAAATGCTGCTGGGCCATTCCACGTCAAATCATCCAGCCAAAGTTCAAAATTTTACCTCCCCCCCTCAGATTTTGATAAAAATTTATATGTATTAAGTACATACAGAAATAAGAAAAAATGCCAAATTTTACCTAATTCCAACAAGTAGTTTCAGAATTATGGTCATTTGAACTTTTGAGATATTTGAAGTTCCGATGACGACTTGAGCTCAAAACCAACTTGCAGGTGTTGTTAATACTTTCCTCTGTAGAATGGGCATTAATTGAACTGGAGCTTTCAAAATGTATTCATTAATTCTGCATTTCATACAGAAGTGTGAGGGTGATACCATAATATATAATAACATAATAAATGATATAATGATATAGGTGGGCTTTTGAGTTGGAAGTGTTTTATCCTTATATATATAAAAATCTAGTGTCCTGATGTTTGTCTTTCTATTTCTCAGAAATTACTCAACCGATTTTAATGAAATTTGGCTCAATGTATATAGTTTTGGCCAACTTAATAGATAGGATAGTTTTTAACTTGATTAGTGACCAAAATAATTCTTATATAGCGAATTATTGAAAATACAGTTGGTCGTGTTTCGATTTATTAACATGGCGTCATATGTCGATTTCATAAAGATTTTTTTATTAGCATGCTATTGTAATATAGGTTATCATTATTATAATTTTGTATTGTGTTATGTGAGTGCAGTTATTTGTTCCTATATTATTATTTTCCACAGACAAATAGTAATACAAATCTTTGTATTTATTGTTAATTTTTATTAAAGAATAAATAAATCAAGAAAAGGTTACAATAAATTCTCAAAAGTGTAGGTACTTTTTCCTTTTCCTTTTTTGTTTGTATTTAAATTAAATTACTAGCTAAGCGCTGAAACACTTTGCTGTGGCCCACCCTGATATCAACTTTTAGTAAAGTAAATACATTTTAATAATTTAAATTAGGCTATTATTCGAAATAATACTCTATAAATGTTGTAACAGCACCTACTCTCATAGGTGTAACCTAATAGAAACCTTACTTGGGAAGTCAGTGTTGCCAAAAATTAGTGAGATTATAGTGGCCACACTGCTGGTAACCAGTCATAAAAACTCCCTGAGTGTGTTTTGATTAGGTGTTGTGGGTTACTTTGTGATTTGCATGATTCAAGAACTGCATAATTAAGACTTTAATATTATATTTTCAGTTGATTTATTTATTTATTTAACAGAAGTTTCTTTATTTTCATTATTCGTTTTGTTATTATTATTTAAATTCAGTGTTTTTTTATTTTATCAAACCTTTTTATTATTTTTATCCCGTGCTCTAAAATGTAAAATTTAAAAAATGTCAGTGAAGATTTGTAATTCCTCCTTTATCAACCACAATTTAAAGTTGAGAAAATTAAATCCCAATCGAATAGAGGCTGTTACTTCCTGTTCAGCAGAGTTGTAATTATCTTATGTAAAATTTATGAAATGTCATGTATATGTATGTAAAATTTAAGAAATGTCAGCGAAGATTTTAAGCCTTTCTTTAATTTGAAGTAGGCTATTAGTGGGAATGATTTTTCGTTGTTAATTTCACCAGAATACAATTTCTTACTTATCTTTAAATGATTGTTAATTAAGAAAGGATTACAAATCGCATAATTTTTTAAATTTTTCATATAATGATTATTACACCTCTACTGAACAGGAATAATTGTTATTTGGGTAACCGCAAGTTTCAGATTTATCCACCATAAATATGAGAGTACTACTGCAAAATGATCCATCGGCAGATATATTTTCTAAACAATTGCTCTATATTGGAAACGGTGAAATAGAGCTTCATCGAAATTCAAAATTTATCAAATTACCAAAAATTTCTGAACTGTCTACGAAATATAAAGAGTCTTTCATGATATTTTGAACAATTATTTGGACTATAATTGGCTGGATAGTCGTGCTATTTTGGCCGCAAAAAATGTTGATTTCGATGAAATAAACTTCCAAAATCAACTGACAATGTTCTAGATGTAAACGAAGCCGTAAATTTCCCATCTGAATTTTTTAATTCCCTGGATATACACCCAAACAATCTCCAGTTGAGATTGGCTCACCGATCATTCTTCTTCGTAACTTAAATCCACCTCAATTGTGCAACGGTACACGTTTGGTCATTTTTTATTGGTCAAAAATGTTGCCTGGAAGGTTTACAGGAGATATCGTCCTGTTGCCACCTATTCCCCTGGAACCGTCAGAATTTTCAATAAAATTTAAAAGGCTTCAATATCCTATTCGTTTGGCTTTTGCCATGACCATAAACAAATCCCAAGGGCAAACAATGTCCACTTGGACTTTGAAAATCCGTGTTTTTCCCATGGGCAATGGCATAACTCACGTGGGAAATGGGCATCGCCTGCTCACGTGTGTGGAAACCATCAAATCTTTGGTTTGTGTTAAAAAACAAAACAGGTTAACCCAAAACATTTTGAACAAATTAGTACTTGAATAAATAAAAATTCTTAATTGTATTATGTAAAAACCTCTTTAAGAAGAGATTTCTTATCACTCAAATATATTGCTAAATTAAAAGCTTCAACACACCACCCTCCTACCGAACACTTATTTGCCGTAGGGTCGGGAAATCGAGGTCTCAAAGAAATTGAGAAAAACGCCTATCAAAAGGACATATATGACGCGTTAACCAAGATTGGCATGACCCCGAGCAGATTTAAACCCGTTGTTAAACTAGCAATACCAAGTTGAAGTAGTGTTAGGCCAATAATCAATAGATCAATGGCTGAGGTTACCAAAACTTACTGAAGTACTGTTACCAGACTGAAGTCATCCTTCTTAAAATTAGTGGAAAAATATAGCAATTTCGAGTTAGTTTATACCGATGCATCAAAAAAGGGCGATAGTGTTGGCAGCCCTGTGAGTCGTAAACACAATCAGCTCCTTTTTAATCAAACTACATTGAAATATGAGATGTAAAAAATAAAAACTTTAACTTTCCTATATTCTTTACCAAATACTTTTAAATGGTGTGATGCTCTATTCTCAATCACATTGGATTTTGATTAGCTGAAAAGTTTTCATCTTTATCAATGAATATTGGTATCATTGTATTTGTTTAAAAATATTAGGATATAACTACTGAGCCACAGCAACACGTGGCCGGGTCCGCTAGTTACCATTTAAATCTAATAAAATTAATTCAACTCAGTGTGATGTACATTTCTATATGGCTAAAATCTCTCTCCAACCCTAATAAACTATTATATATCGCTAAAAAGTAGAAGAAATTCTCTATGTAATGATGAAATAATATGAGTGGCTTATTGACTTATAAGGATTTTATGTCGATTTGAATCAAATATAGTTAAATTTAATTTAAAAGTGGCACATACAAATTAATACAGCTAAAATCTATTTCCAAATATCCTTGTACAAAGATATATTATTGAAAAGGGCATCTAATTCCCTTTAAAATGATATAATGATATAGGTGGGCTTTTGGAGTTGGAAGTGTTTTATTACCATTTAAATCTAATAAATTTAATTCAACCCAGTGTGATATGTACATTTCTATATGGCTAAAATCTCTCTCCAAGACTAATAAACTATTATATATCGCTGAAATTGGATGAAATTTTCTATCAAATGATGAAATAATATTAGTGGGTTATTGAGTCATAAGAGTTACATTTCAATTTGAATGTAATATAGTGAAAGTAACTTTAAAAGTGGCGCATACAAATTATTACAAATTTAAGAATTTTTGCGGGCTTTTAAGTTTAAAGAGTTGTTTTATAAGTAAAATTTAATAATATGAAATCAACTCACAACAATGATAGGAACAGATTGACTTTGTCGCACCAACTATTGTTTCTATGCAAACTCAAATGTTCTACGTTTTCATGAGATAATTCAATAAAAATTTTATAAATTATAACTTTTCTTTGTAAATATTATGTATGTATGTATTATGTATGTATTGAATTTTCACTAGAAGAGTTAAAATATTTGCCTACTCTACAAATAAATTTCATTCTATACTCACCGCTACACGCCATAATTTCAATGGTTATCTGTCTAAACGGTTTAATCTATCTAACACGTCCATAACATTACACAATATTAACTAATATAACTAAATTAAACGCAGTAAAAAGTTTAGCACTTAACAAAAATCTTATACTTGGATAAGATTAAAAGATGTTTGGAAGTACTCTTCTTGTGAAATTTTAATATTTACAAAGAAAAGTTATAATTTATAAAATTCTTAGAGAATTATCTCAAGAAAACGGAGAACATTTGAGTTTGCGTAGAAACAATAGTTGCTGCGACAAAGACAGTCTGTTCCTATCATTGTTGTGATTTGATTTCATATAATTAAATTTTCCTTATAAAAAACTCTTTAAACTTAAAAGCCCACAAAAATTCTTAAATTTGTAATAATTTGTATGCGCCACTTTTAAAGTTACTTTCACTATATTACATTCAAATCGAAATGTAACTCTTATGACTCAATAACCCACTAATATTATTTCATCATTTGATAGAAAATTTCATCCAATTTCAGCGATATATAATAGTTTATTAGACTTGGAGAGAGATTTTAGCCATATAGAAATGTACATATCACACTGGGTTGAATTAAATTTATTAGATTTAAATGGTAATAAAAAACTTCCAACTCAAAAACCCACCTACATCATTATATCATTTAAAAGAGAATTAGATGCCCTTTTCAATAATATATCTTTGTACAAGGATATTTGGAAATAGATTTTAGCTGTATTAATTTGTATGTGCCACTTTTAAATTAAATTTAACTATATTTGATTCAAATCGACATAAAATCCTTATAAGTCAATAAGCCACTCATATTATTTCATCATTACATAGAGAATTTCATCTACTTTTTAGCGATATATAATAGTTTATTAGGGTTGGAGAGAGATTTTAGTCATACAGAAATGTACATCACACTGAGTTGAATTAATTTTGTTAGATTTAAATGGTAATAAAACACTTCCAACTCAAAAGCCCACCTATATCATTATATTATTTAAAAGGAAATTAGATGCCCTTTTCAATGATATATCTTTGTATGAGGATATTTTAGAGATATTTCAACTGTATTAATTTGTATGCGCCACTTTTAAATTAAATTTTACTATAGTTGATTCAAATCGACATAAAATTCTTATAAGTCAAAGAGCCACTCATATTATTTCATCATTAGATAGAGAATTTTATCCTCTTTCTATTGATATATAGTTTGTTAGGCTGGTTGAAGAGAGATTTTTACCCATGGTATTTTTTGATGACTGTTTTACAACTTGGGAAAAATCTAAATTGTTATGTTTAAGAATTTTTTTTCCCTTGATGGAAAATGATCTCTCTAATATTTATGGTATCACCCTCACACTTCTGTATGAAATGCAGAATTAATGAATACATTTTGAAAGCTCCAGTTCAATTAATGCCCATTCTACAGAGGAAAGTATTAACAACACCTGCAAGTTGGTTTTGAGCTCAAGTCGTCATCGGAACTTCAAATATCTCAAAAGTTCAAATGACCATAATTCTGAAACTACTTGTTGGAATTAGGTAAAATTTGCCATTTTTTCTTATTGCTGTATGTACTTAATACCTATAAATTTTTATCAAAATCTGAGGGAGGGAGGTAAAATTTTGAACTTTGGCTGGATGATTTGACATGGAATGGCCCTGCTATATAAAAAAAAGCTGATGGATAAGCGATTTTTTGCTTTCAGTTTTTATATTAATTTTCTAAAAATGTTTTTTTATCGAGTTTCAGAAATTGTAAATTTGATTATTTATGTTTCAGATATTGGGCTATCGTTCAGATTCCACATGGAACGTCAGCTTTTGATTCATTTTGCCCTTTCTGTGCAACACCTCTTCAGGGCTACCCTGGCTATGTTAAGCTCATATTCAATTAGATTCTAGCACAAGACTGTTGTTATTAAGATTTTCCCATGTATATACCTTTCCCAGGTATCCAACCTGAACAAAGTGTATTTTTTTGAAATTTGTAGACAGGTTCCCTTTATAGCATTAGTACAGCTTACTCTTCTTCAACGATTTTGAATTTTATGTTGTGACCAGCACATATCATACATGATTAAAAACTCAGATCATATAGCAAAATTTTTTGCCAACTTGTTAGTAACTGAATGTGCAATATTGAAGTAAGCAGTTAATTGTAAATTCCAAACTAAAAAAATTTCATAGCTTAAATATTTGTTTAATTATTTATTGTTGTCTTGTTTTTATTTTTGGAAACAATGTTTTATTATTATCTAGCAGAATGAAATTTATTGGAAAGTTTTTACAATGTTTTTCTTTTCTTTTCCTTTTTTTCCCCATGTTTTAGTTTATTGCCTAATCCTTCCTATCTGTTAATAATTTTCTTCCATAAATAATTTCTTTTATGTTAATTTCTTTCTGTCTGTTTTAACTTTTGTTAATAGTAAAAGGTGAAGTTGTTCGAAACGACCAATTTATTTTCTAAGACCCTTATTGTATAGTTAGTCTTTTTAAAAAAATAGTTAATCCCACTAGTATTTATTAGTATTTATTATGTTTATATTTTATGAATAAATTATTGTTAATAATTTTGTTTGGGTACTAGTACATTTAATCTGTATTGTGTGGCATAAAGTGTGACCTTTTTGTTACATAGCTTTTTCTGGAGTACAAGTATCACTCAGATGTAAATATTGTGTGAAACTCTATGTTCTCAAAACTATGAGTATATCCATATATTATTAAGGAAGTAGTAAAACAAAATAACAAAAAAAATTAAAGAAAAAAACATGTGTTTTTTCTTTCATCTCTCTTAGGAAACTCAAATCTAGAATTATTTGTATATATTATAAAAATATTTTTTAATATTTTTATGCATTGAGATATATTAAATAGTATCCTTGAAATAACATAATTTGTTTGTTATGTCAAGTAGTGATCAAATTTTGTACTGTAATGTAAAACCTTATATAAAATTGCTAAAGGCGATTAAAATAATGTGATAACTGTTTTTAAGTTATATTTTGATTGTAATCTTTGTTAGGTGGAACTATTTTACATAGAAATCGGATATAATTTTAAGAAAAAAAAAATGTAGTGCATTAAAAGAATGTATTATTTTTATTAGAATTTGAAGTCAATAGCTTGTATATTGAGAGACATTATATATGTAGTTGCTATGATCGAAAACTTCCTTCATCAAGAAGGACAATACCATTTTTTTTTTTTTTTTCTGTATGTATTATTATATATAAAATCACGAATGTCTATTGTTCTTCGTAACTTTCAATAATTTTAAATATATATTTTAATTTGTTAACTAAAGGGATATTATTGAGCTTTCCAACTTGAATCATCATAAAAACAAGAATTACATCAATATATTTCTTTGAAATTTAATAATGAAAAGCATTTATGAAATTTAGAGCTCTAACATCAAGAAAAATTGGAGTTATTGATGAAACTTGCTTCTCTTTTTCTTGTGTATCTGTCTGATAATAGTATTTTGATTGTGGCAATGTAAGGAAAACTAAAATTTTGAATGATTTCTGTGGCCTTTTAATGATAGTGAATTGTTCTACTATTTATTTCTTTTTTAAATACGTTCATAGATGTAAAAGGTTTTATTTTTTAACAATGTTTTATTTTTTACGTTATGTTTAGCTTTTTATATTTGAGATGGTAGGTATCTGCAGTAAACGAGCAATCTGTGGATAGGGAGTTTATAAAGTTCGGTAACAAATATTGTGTATGTTAGGGTTTCTGCTTGTTTAGCTGGACAGTGTGTATGGAAAAATTTCTATGATTTATAAAAAATAAAATAAAAAAATTGAAAAATGACTGTAAAATATAGCCCTAGTAATATTTACATAATTTTGTTTGGAACCTTTCTTCTCCTTAACCTCTCTGTTTAGTTACTTTTTGTACTGATCATTCCAATGTGATGGAAGAGAAAATGCTTACCAGAATGGGCTTTTTGAAGTGTTTTAAATCCCAACCAGATTCACATTATGCGACACTTCAAAGGCACCCTTTCCTGTTGAAAATAACAGGAAAGTATCGAAAATGATACTTTTAACCAGATCTTATTTGTTATATTATCAAGATGTAAATTTAAAATATCAATAACATATGGAGTATCGGATTCTAAATAAGGGAAGTCCTCGATTTTACTCATAATTGGTTCCTGAAATGTGTACGAAAGTGGAAACCATGGAAAGATTATTTTTGTTATTGTGACACTTTTTTATTATTTAAAAAGAAAAGTGAATTAATACATCCTTAAACATTGCAGGTCATGTTAAACCGTCTGCCTGACTGTTCGAATAAATAAGGGAAAGTAGGGGAAAGTCTTGAAATAACTGAAAAAGAACTTAAAAGAGCTCAGTAAAATACAATGCTTTTTCTATTACTATTTGCACATGAGAAATAAGTTCCCCATTGAGATAAAATTCTTCCATGATGGTCAAAACTTAAAGTTGTGGATAATTTTTAAATTAAAACATCTCAAAATAATAATTAAAAAGGCCAAAATACATATGAAATAGCGAATTGTACGAAACTATAATGTACAAAAATTGAGGATTTACTGTATTAGAAAATGTGAATTTAAAATATTTTAGGAAATCCGCCAGTGGATTTTAAAGCAAGCAGATGGTGTCATGTGACCATATTTTGTGGTAGCTGTATAATCACTTTTATAGTGACAGCATCCTATAGGATTTTCATCCTCCATCTTTTACAAATATTATGTATCATTTAATTTTGCCTGCCTTTCGTTATAAGGCAAATGTGAAACATACTGTAGTAAACAACTTTTAAGATGGAAAAAGGAAGCTTATCTTCTTCTTTCTCTGCTCCCTTTAATGCCATGCCTCTCAGTGTAGTGGAGTGCCTAGCCAAGAATTCCACTGCTTTCTCTTTCTTGTCAGATTCCTGGCCTGTTGGATATCTTTGCATCTTCCTGTCAAGTTTTTCAATGTATTCCTGATAGGAAAATCTTAGGCATTTTCTAGGTCTTCTGCCTTCTTTTCAAAGGTTCCCTATGCTTCTCCATTCTAACTACTTGACTTTGCTTTAGGTGTCCTTGATCCCTCCTGTGTTTTAGAGCTAAGGCAGAAGACTTTAATAAAAAGAGTTAATGCAAACATTATTCCTTTAACTGCCTGGTTCCCATACTAAGTATATTATTTCATTAAATAGAATACTATGTGAACAATATGGTATGGTGGACAACAGTTAGTTTTTATTTTCCTTTAAGCTTTTATTAACAAATTTAAAACAAAAAAAAAAGAAATTATACAACTAAGAAACTATTGGGCAAGAAGGTAGTTTAGTCAGGCCCATGCTTGAAAACCAGGGATTAATGTAGAGGTGGATATTAGCCATTTTCTCCCTCCAAAATTTTGGGAGATGAAATATTGGAATAAATATATGCACTAATTTTTACAAAATTTTTTAGCAGTGAGGTATTTGTGTACATGGATTTAATTAAGTTCCTATTCTTTAAAAAAAAAAAAAATTGTATGCTTCTTGTGTTATTTTTTCTCTACCATTCCCCCCCATTTTTTTTTTTTTTTTTTTGGACCCCTGCTGATTTGGTACATAGAATATGTTTATAATGCCTTTACAAATTGGATCATGACATGAATCATGAAGAAATTGATATGATAAAAAAAATTTAAGGTTCTACACTTTTGTGAGTATGAAATAAATAAAAATACACAATATGTGTTCAATTCTCTTGGTTTGGAGTCAAGATTAAGTTGGCTCTTCTCTTGAATTATGGAGCCCCACCATGGGCTCCAATTGGTGACCAGGGGAACTAGGAGCCATTCTCTCTTTGAGAAGGATTTTAAAGGTGTTTGAGTTTTATTTGATTAAACTTGAAAAATGTATAACACCCCAGATCCAAACATCACACCCAAAATTTCTGTTGTAGGGAGTTTGGTTTTCAGCTTATTGGCTTATCCTAGGGCCACCAGGGGACGCGAACCCGCGACCTTTAGTATTGTAGGTTGCCAAGCTAACCACTACATTACAGGTGACCCCCTTTTCGGCTTATTTTTTACCTTTCCACAGCATTTTGCATAGCCTTTTAATAACTTGCCATTGTAAGAGAACTTTATCTAGTCTTTGATCCTGTTGTTCATAGCATCCATCTATGGTTGTAAGGTTTAAATATAACAAGCACATAAATAGGCTGCATTATTTCTCAAAATAAAGATCAGTGAAGACTTACTTTCCTAAGGTAAGAATTAAACATACAACACAACAAATGCAAGGATTGATATATAACAAAAACTACTGAAATATGTTATATAAATATCTGATATAAAATAGTAAGAAAATATTCAGTATGATAAAGAATAAAAATTAAGAGAAAAAGTACTTTTTTGGAACCCAGTGCTTAAGAGGTAATGATGACTAAATATTGAGAAGCCAGAGAAAATGTATTTAACAAGAAATCATTATTTTCATGATGTTAATCTTTGATACTTAATTTGTTTTATTTTAAAAGTATTCTAACATAGGTATTTTAAATATTTATGATCAAATTTATGATATTGACTGATATTAATTAGTCTAGATATAGAAATGGTATTTTTTTCTTTCATTGATGGTACTAACTCCTCCATATTTTATTTAAAAAGGGAGTATAAGGCAATTAAACACAGAAACATGACCAATTATTACTGAGAACTTATTAAAGCTAATAATAGTTTTGTATAATAAATAATATAATATACATGTAAGGAAGTAAATATTATATATTTTAAAGATTGTTTGGAGGAAAGATAAAAATACTAAGAGTAAACAAGATTCTTTAATGAAAAAAATTTTAACATAAGAATATTTTTACATTCTCACAATCATACCTATACTAAGACAATTGATAACTCCATCAACACTATAAATTAAAGCATTTTTCTTTAAACGATAACAATCCCAACTTGATTCTCCCTCTTGACAAGAACCATTTTCGCCTTTAGAAGCTTTGTATGAAATTTTTATTTCATTCATTATGTTACAAAACACTGACATTATTTCACTCATAAGTTCGTCACAAACTATTTTACTTTGTAAGCAATTTATCAGTTTTTCTTCAAAGGTGATTGGCCCGGGTAATAAGTAAGGAGTTGCAATGATGTTGTAAACGAACTTAATTCCACGGAAACAAACCTTTTTAGTGCAAGATGGACTACTGAACGACCTGCAACTAACGTACAATGTAGAAACACTGCAACCTGCACTCTCAATAACAATATAGTCCAACCCATTCAAATTTTTCAGATCGAGTTTGGTGAAATGGCCAACATAAGCAACAATTTCATTTATCTCTAAATCATTTATATTATAAATAGGAATACAATTAGTTACTTGTTCCATACTTTTGGCTACTTCAAGTCCAGCCCTTTCAACCGCTATGATATTATTCCGTCTAAATACTAATTTTAAAGAATTAGAAATTTTTTTCTGGCACATGATCAACCTAATTTCATTACATATCATTTTGTTAACCATTAGCATAATGGTATCGGATTCACACATATCTTCTGTAAACAGTAGAATCTTATTCTGAATACTTAATTTAGGGATAGCACTTGATATTAGACTACTTGTTGTTTCGTCAACTTCACATACAACACCATTGATCATACAAAAATATTCAGGACCATTTCTAGCATGAATATAAACACGTCCAACATTGAATCCTTCATCCGTACCAACTTTAGCAAATAATCCTTTTACAATTTCAAAAGAAAGTTTGTCCAACGATTCCGTGGATAAAAATATGGCTGGCTCTTGGAGCAATAATTTTTTTAAACTGCACTGAAGCGATGCTATACTTAAAATATTATCACTAGGTAATTTCAAACTATTTAAAGATTCTTCCAGGATAGCCTTGAATTCATTTAGTCTTTCGGTAATTTTTAACAGGCCGAAA
Source organism: Aelia acuminata (assembly GCA_911387785.2). NCBI lineage: Eukaryota > Metazoa > Arthropoda > Insecta > Hemiptera > Pentatomidae > Aelia > Aelia acuminata. The sequence continues at coordinate 174,511,815 of OU426978.1, forward strand.
TTCTGGAATGTCTTAGACCATAACTTCATTAACATTGAAGAAATAATAATAGCAGAATAAAAACTGAAATAGGGTACTTTAATGACAGTTGAATTTATAATTGACAAAATTTCATTTTTTAACATAATCCCTTCCAAAGAACTGTCGCACAGGTAATCAGTATTTCCATCAATTGTTGTTAGAGACAAGACATTTTTGTTGATGAGTGATAGCAATAGTTGTTTGTACTCATTCAAAGCAGCCAAAGTTTCATTGTCAGGGAGATAAATGTAATTTAAAACTTTTTGGAAATTCATTGTCATTTGAATGAAAAACCTAATCATCAATTGATTTTTTCACTTTAACTCCTTCTTCAGCTTCAGAAAGTTGGGTTTCAAAAACATAAAATGATCTGCTTAATGCTTTAACAGCAGTAATGTAGTTCTCGGAGAGATCCTTAACTTTTATTTTTAACTTATCATAATCACCCTGAGTTCTTAATGTTTCCTCGGACACTTTACGAAGTTGCTCTACTAAGTTAGGAACTTTCTTAAATGGATCACCACTAAGAGTACTATTTAATTCACTAAGTTTCTTAGATTGCAACAAAAATTGACGTAACTCTTTTTCCGATTCTAAAACAACTTTTTTTTTGCAGGCTGTATCAATAAGAGAGTCTTCATATGAAGGATCAAGGAACTTTCCTAACTGATCTAATCTATCAAAGAGAGCCTTAATTGTATTGTGGCTGGATATGGCATTATTTATGGCATTATTACTCTGAATAAGTGAATCAACAATGGGTGTGTCTTTATCAGAAATTTCACAATCTCCTATAATTCTTCTCTCCAACTCATCAATTTGAGATTCTAATGAATCAAGAGGGTCCACTGAATTCTGAGTTAAACCTGGCATAATCTGAAAGACAAAAAATAAAAGTGAGTGCCTGACAATTATTAAACATAAGAAATATCAGTTTAAACTTTCACAAATTTTTATAAATTATGCAACCAATAAAAAGATGGTAATAGGTCTAATTAGATACCTCTTGTAATTACTTCTTATACAATGTTCCCAACAGTTCTACAGATAAGGTTATGTTTATCAGAGTGAAGGTTTGACATCTCATTTACATATATATTTATAACTAAGTACATTTTGATACGATAGGAATTAACTAATTGAATTTAAAAAAAAAGACTGTTTATCCTCAGTTACTATGTTTTTATGTAATAGTTATATATATAAATAAATCTGGATTGTAATTTAGAGCCATCAGAATCTTTAAATGTCTATTAGTACTTTGTTGCCATGGAATTTAAGTGTAATTGATTGAGTAAAGCTTTTCAATGCCAATTCAACTGTTTCAAAAATAAACATTAAAAACCCTGAAATGAGAGCTAATCTGAAAATACAATGCTATAAGTTTAACTTTAACAAATATTTCTTACCCAATTTAACGATATTGAAGTACGCTGATAAGTCCTTCATTACGAAAAACGTTAGACTCTGACAAGTTCTGTAATTTCCACTTGGTTACTTGGCAACAACTTGGCCCACTCGCAAATAGAGCTAGACCGAGCGGGCCTAGAACAAATTCGGAGGGGGGGGGGAGGGATCGGTAAGATTGGAAAAAAATTGAAGCGTTAAAGCAGCACCCTTATTTACCTACAAAATTAATAGGAACTTTATTATATACATATCTATATAAATAAAGTTGAAATTCTGTTTGTTTGTTTGTTTATTTGTTCTTTCCATCCGTTTGTCCTAAATTCTCCAAATTTCGCTCAATGGTTCTTTGATACCAGGTGCGAACACCTGTCCATATTAAAATTGCGTAACTTCAGCCGATCTTCAGCTGATATTCTTTATTCTCCAAATTTCGCTAAGCGTTTCTTTCAGACCCGGTGCGAACACATTTTCATATTAAATTTGCATAACTTCAGCCGATCTTCAGCTGATATTCTTTATTCTCCAAATTTCGCTAAGCCTTTCTTTCAGACCCGGTGCGAACACCTTTTTATATTAAAATTGCATAACTTCAGCCGATCTTCAGCCGATATTCTTTATTGTTATAAAAATCATAATGATCTCACTTTACAATGTTTTTTTTTTACGAAATCGACCGTTTCTTTATTAAAATTGCATAACTTCAGCTGATCTCTGGGTATATTGTTTATTGTTATAATAATCGTTTTGATCTCGCTTTACATTGGTTTTTACAAAATCGACCGTTTGAGTTTGTTTGTTCTTTATAGAAATCCATACCGTTTGTACTGAATTTTCCAAATTTTTTTTTTTTTTTTTTTTTTTTGTTCGGTACCCCTACCATGTGTGGCATACGGGGGGTTACTCTACAGGTGTAACCAACCTATTCTAACCATGGTGGGAGGGTTGAGATTTATTCCATGGGGCCTCCACGAAATAAAAGTTAACCCTCCCAGGGCGGATTCGAACCGCCGCCGTTCGGCTCGAGCGTGCAACAACGGGTCGCGCTCCTACACGCTCGGCTATCCCGGCCCTGAATTTTCCAAATTTCGCTCAGTAGTTCTTTCATACCAGGTGCGAACACCTATCCATATTATAATTGCATAACTTCAGCTGATATTCTTTATTCTCCAAATTTCGCTAAGCGTTTCTTTCAGACCCGGTGCGAACACCTTTTCATATTAAATTTGCATAACTTCAGCCTATCTTCAGCTGATATTCTTTATTCTCCAAATTTCGCTAAGCCTTTCTTTCAGACCCGGTGCGAACACCTTTTCATATTAAATTTGCATAACTTCAGCCGATCTTCAGCTGATATTCTTTATTCTCCAAATTTCGCTAAGCCTTTCTTTCAGACCCGGTGCGAACACCTTTTTATATTAAAATTGCATAACTTCAGCCGATCTTCAGCCGATATTCTTTATTGTTATAAAAATCATAATGATCTCACTTTACAATGTTTTTTTTTTACGAAATCGACCGTTTCTTTATTAAAATTGCATAACTTCAGCTGATCTCTGGGTATATTGTTTATTGTTATAATAATCGTTTTGATCTCGCTTTACATTGGTTTTTACAAAATCGACCGTTTGAGTTTGTTTGTTCTTTATAGAAATCCATACCGTTTGTACTGAATTTTCCAAATTTTTTTTTTTTTTTTTTTTTTTTTGTTCGGTACCCCTACCATGTGTGGCATACGGGGGGTTACTCTACAGGTGTAACCAACCTATTCTAACCATGGTGGGAGGGTTGAGATTTATTCCGTGGGGCCTCCACGAAATAAAAGTTAACCCTCCCAGGGCGGATTCGAACCGCCGCCGTTCGGCTCGAGCGTGCAACAACGGGTCGCGCTCCTACACGCTCGGCTATCCCGGCCCTGAATTTTCCAAATTTCGCTCAGTAGTTCTTTCATACCAGGTGCGAACACCTATCCATATTATAATTGCATAACTTCAGCTGATATTCTTTATTCTCCAAATTTCGCTAAGCGTTTCTTTCAGACCCGGTGCGAACACCTTTTCATATTAAATTTGCATAACTTCAGCCTATCTTCAGCTGATATTCTTTATTCTCCAAATTTCGCTAAGCCTTTCTTTCAGACCCGGTGCGAACACCTTTTTATATTTGCATAACTTCAGCCGATATTCTTTATTGTTATAAAAATCATAATGATCTCACTTTACAATGTTTTTTTTTTACGAAATCGACCGTTTCTTTTAGTTTTTATCCGTTTTTAATGACGAGTCGAAATTCCCCTGGTGGAACCGGGATATACAGCTAGTAAGTAATAAATACCAATATAATAGAAAAACTGTTGTTAAGTTTTTATCAAACTTAAGAATTTTTTTGTTCCTAAAAAATTTGGTTTTATGTTTTAGAAGAATATGATTTTATGTTTAACATCTATGACTTTATTTAAACATACTTTTTTCAGCTAATCATTCATTTCAAAACGATTAAACCTTTTAAACATTCTAAGTGAACTTTTGAGTTTATGTTTTTTGCCTTTCTAGATGATTTTGGCTTTGCTTTCTATATTTAAACACGTTAATTTTCCTTAATTCAGCAATTCCAAATGGTTAAAACTCCTAGAGCGTTCTAATTTACTAAATTAAAACATGTACTTACAACGTGGTTTGCCAATTTTATGTTCCCGCGATGTTTTTCTTATAAAAACATTTGTGTCATCTTTTTACACTGTCTAGATTATGTTTCAATAGGTTTTTCACTGAAACCCGGCTTATTTGTGAGAATTCAAGCATTTATCACTATTGATGGTTATCTTTGCGACAGGTTACGTATTCACGTTCAAAAGCTCAAAGCACTCGCTGAGTTTTTTCTCTAATTTTCGTTTTTCTCGCTTTAAGCAATTATAGCTGTCTAATTATGTTCAATAAAATCTAAAAGCACTTCTAAGTACCAGCTTTTATTTTTAACATGCTTATAATAGTATTTTTCCGTCATTTTAAAGATTATATATTGTGAGTTTCTTGAAGCTTTTGCAATCGGCCACCCGACTGCAGAGCTTAATCCCTTGGCCCTATAAAACCCCGGGCAGGGATTTCCTTTCCGTCTTTTTGCGTTTGCCCTTTGAAGAAGCAAGATCTTAAGTCTCACGGTCACTGTCTCGACCCGCCGCCATCTTGGCTATCTTCACCGCCATCTTCCGAGGGGAGAACTTCTGTGGGGCAACCAAGACCAAAATTGACCAACTCGCTGTGGTTCCTTCGCTGAGGAGAACTTCTTTCCACTGTCTTCACTTTGCAGCAGCTGTCAGCCTGCAGGTGACTCCTCCTCGCAGCCCAGCGATTCTGTTACACCAATCTTCACTACGGAAGCTTTGTATCGTAACTATATTTCTTGAAAATGTTTCTTTTGTTAATTTTGTATTCATGTCTTTAATTAGCTGGCCAGCTACTCCTTGTAACTTAGCTATAATTAGTTATAGTATAGCAATCTTTTATTTTCATTTCGCAGTCTTGGATTGTACCTTAGCTAAAGACTCATTCCATTACAAATTACTAATTGTTTCTGTAATTTACATGCTAAATTGTGAGCTGAGTTGGGGAACCCTGCAGAGCTGGCAGTTAGCCGAACGCAGAATACTGTTAGCCGGATCACCCGCATCAACTTGCACCTCTCAGCGAAGGACCCAGCATCTTCAGCTGTTTAAAGGAAAACTTCAAGGGTGCAGTAAAGGGCAGAAAGCGGTTCTTCGGCTGTTTCCAGGCGGTCTTCAGGGGTGCGGTAATCAGCTTCCGGCTAAATATCAGGTGAGTGCCAGTTTCTGTAACCCTAGGTTAAGGTCCACCTCCCCAGGCTTCTCTCTCACAATTCATTTCGTTACAGTTCGCAACAGTGTTGGGTTCCCCTTCAGATTAGATCAGCTCACCGCTGTCTTAATTGCAGAAAATTGGGATCACTGGAGGAGGAGAAGAGGAACTTTATTTTTATTTTGTTTTGGACTGTCTTTTATTTTTTGTAATAAAATCAGTTGTTTTCTTTTTCTTTTATCTCTGGTTCTTCTTATCCAAAAATCCAACACTGTTTCTACCAGAGGTCTTTTAAGTTTGTTTTGTTTTCATTGGTCCTCCATTGTCTTGTTGGTTTTGTCATTTCTTCGTAAATACTTCCTAGTTCTTGTTCAATATGGCCAGGACTTTAGCTCAGTTTCGTACCAAGGTGAACACTGCTCAGCTCAAACTAACGTCAATTCTCGACCAGGCTCAGGCTGTGACTCAACAAACTCCTGGGGCGAGGGAAAAGGCCCTCACCCTATTGGCCTTGTTAGACAATACGTTTTCTTCTGTTATGGCTTCTATAGAGGGGTGCATGTTTTCCGATGTTCCAACTCCTGAATTGACTGAGACCGAGTATCAATCAGCTATCCAAGAATTAGATTCCTTATACAATCAGGCATTTAAGCACCTTCATCCATTAACCCTGACTAGTGCCCCAGCTGCTGGTGAACAATCAAGTTTCAGACCCTTCTATGGGGTTTCTGTAAATGAAACAAGTCACAGTACATCGGACAACTCCATGGTCCATATGCCCAGGTTGAGCGTCCCCAGATTCACTGGTATTCCCCATGACTGGGAACAATTTCATAGTAGGTTTGAATCATTAATTGGTTCAAACGCTACCTTAAATGCAGTACAAAAGTTTCAATATCTTTTAGATGCTCTAGATGACACCTCTAAAAGGTTAATTTCACACTTGTCTCTTTCAGAGGTCAATTATAACCTAGCCTACGATATTCTCAGAGAAAAGTATGACAATCCATTGAGAGTTATAACGCATCATGCTACACAACTCCTGAATCTTCCCAGTGTTGCGGAGAGCAATCCTGCCTCAATTTCTGCCTTCCTTGACTGCCTAAATGTTCATTTTAGGGCTATCCAAGTCATGGAAAATGTCAATGCCTTTGAGATATTTTTTGTTGCGTACATACTTTCCAAGTTTGACAAAAGGTTGTTGGCCAGTTTTGAGAATAGTAAGCAGTCCTCCAGACCGTTTCCTACCCTGGATGCTGTCTGCAAATTTCTTAATCAAAAACGATTGCACTGGGAAAACACTGAGTTGTACCAATCTAAGGAGCCGGCGGCTTCTTCCAGGCCCAGGTCAAGACAAAGGGGTAGGACGACAGCATTAATAGCCTCTTCAACCGATAATGCTTTATCACGGTCTCAATCTGCTTGTCCGTGTTGTCATCAGGGTTCTCATTTATTGTATGAGTGTAAGGCTTTCATTTCCATGGCTGTACCATCTCGTAACAAATGGATATCGAATCAGAAACGCTGTTACAATTGCTTGGGTTTTCATTTTGCCTCGCTATGTAAAAGTAAGAAAAGGTGTAGGGTCTGCTCTAAAAAACATCACACTTTGCTGCATAAGGAGATTACCCCAGTTCGGGGTTCACCAGATTCTAAGTCAGAAGGCCCTTCTCATTCCCCACCATCCGCCTCTGCGATGTGTGCGGCATCAAATACTAGTGAAGTCTGCATTTTGTTGGCCACTGCTCTGGTTAAGTTAGAGGTCCCTAATGCACATTGTAATACAGTAGTTAGAGCAGTGATCGATACAGCCGCGGCAGCATCTTTTATTTCTCAGGCTATTGTGAATAGTTTAGACGTTTCTGTTACCAAGGCTATTACCCCAGTAGGAGGATTGGGTAGGCAGGTTTGCAACGCTAATGGTACTGTCAGCTTAAATATAAAGAATTTGGATCAGCGTACTCTGGTCAATTGCCACTCCTTTTATGTTCTCGACCATATTGCATTTAACACTCCAGTCAACAAGGTGACATCTACAGTCAAGGAACAATTGCGAGGTATTAGTTTAGCGGATCCCTGGTTTGACTCTCCTGCACCGTTAGATTGCATACTGGGTGCTGATCTTGCTGCTCGAATCTTTACTGGTTCCCCTGTCGCACTCGGCCTAGGCTTGCCCTCATACGTTTCTTCCTTTTTTGGATATGTCCTCATGGGAAGGGCTCCTGCTGTTAAAGATCATGCTGAGTCTAGGTACCAGGCTAGTGTAGCATCGCCCATCGTGACACTTTTGTCACATACCGTCTCTCACGACTCTCTTTATAATCTCGTGGAGCAATTTTGGAAGCTGGAGGAGCCTCCATCACCCCCTTCTATCACTTCCTCTGTAGACAAGGAATGTGAGGATTTTTTTGTTAACAACGTAAATCGAAGACCTAACGGGAGTTACCAGGTTAGACTGCCGTTCATTTCAGCCCAGCTTCCTGAGCTTGGAAATTCTTACAAGGGTGCTTACGCTAGGTTCATGGCCTTAGAACAAAGATTCAAACGTGACCCACATTTTCACAGTTTATATCTTGATTTTATGTCTGATTATATAAAGCAGGGACATATGGTTCCAGCATATGGACCGGTCAAATATTTCATCCCTCACCATGGTGTTTTTAAGAAACGTGGTGATACCTCCAAATTAAGAGTGGTGTTTAACGCCAGTGCAATTACTAGTACAGGCATTTCTTTAAACGATTTTTTATACGCTGGGCCCAAGTTACATACCCATATTCCTGACGTGTTGTCACTGTTTCGTTTATACTCCTATGTTTTTACATGTGATATCAAACAAATGTTTCGGCAAATCGCAATTCATCCTGACGATTTACCTTATCAGTGTGTTCTATGGCGGGAAACTCCAGATTCTCCCATTATTGTCTATTATTTAACCACAGTTACTTATGGTACTCGTTCAGCTCCTTACTTGGCCAATCGTACAATAAGACAGTTGGCTTTGGATGAAGCTCTGCATTTTCCAGAGGCATCAGCCTCTTTGGTGGACCACATTTTTGTTGATGATATTGCGGCTGGTTCTAATACTTTTGATCAAGCTTTGGCTCTCAGAGACCAATTAATTGCTTTGTTTAATGCTGGAGGCTTCACGCTGGCTAAGTGGCATTCCAACTGTACTGAACTGCTTCCTAGTGAAGAGATGAACCCACTTTCCGTTTCCTCCGTATTGGGAGTAAAGTGGAATTTAACTGAGGATGTCTTAAGTTTGGATTCAGAAATTTCAGATTTGAGTGGAGTTCCCACTAAACGTAAAGCGCTTTCAATGATTGCTCAGCTCTATGATCCTTGTGGATGGGCTTCTCCTTTTGTTTTTAAAGCGAAATTGTTTATTCAACAACTTTGGGCCTTAAAGTACGATTGGGATACTCCTTTATCCAAAGACCTTCAGTCTGCATTTCATAACTTGGTTTCAGAATTTAAGTTTCTTTCTAAAATTGTAATTTCGAGACCCCTGTCTCCCCAGGGTAGCAAATGTTTCTATTTACATGGCTTCTGTGATGCTTCCAAGTTCGGCAGTGCTGCGGTTCTGTATTTGGTCCCAGAAGATCTTGTGGGTTCGCCTCCTAGTTTGATTGCTGCAAAAACACGTATAGCACCTTTGAAGGTTCAAACCATCCCCAGGCTGGAATTAATTGGTGCTCACTTACTGGCTCAATTAGCTGTTCATTTTTATACTCTGTTCAAAAAACAAATTCAGATTCTTTCCGTGCACTTGTGGTGCGACTCCCAGGTAGTTCTCAGTTGGATTTTTACTCCACCTCATAAATTGCATACCTTCGAGGCCAATAGAATCTCTCAAATTCAGGACTGGACCGAGCATTTCGCTTGGGGCTATATCTCCTCCAAGGATAATCCGGCAGATGTGGCATCAAGAGGCACAACGTTAAAAGCGTTAGCTGAGGACTTGCTTTGGCAACGAGGGCCTGCAGCACTTCATAATACTTCAATGTGGCCATCTAAGTTTGTAGAACCTGCTCAGCATTCCAATTCCTCCGTCAATCTAATTGCGATTTCCACTTCTTCTCACAATGATGTTTCTTTTTCTGCTTTTAACTTCCTTAAATACTCGTCCTGGGGTCAGGTTATAAACATTTTTAGGTATGTTCTGTCCTGGAGAGCGACTGAACGGCCAACGTATAAGAGGGTTTTGCACGCCTTGTGCCATGTTATCCAACAAGATGCATTTTCGTCTGATATCAAAACCCTGAGAAAAAAGGGTGACCTACCGGTTCGCTTAAAACGTTTGAACCCCTTCTTAGACCAAAAGGGTCTAATCAGAGTTGGAGGGAGACTCGCTAATGCTCAACATATCGCCTGCGCTCATCCCATTCTGCTTCCTAAACAGCATCCTTTAGTTTCGCTTCTCATCAAACATTATCATGTTATCTTGCTTCATGCAGGCCCCAATATAGTACAAGCTCAGCTGCGTCTAAGGTTCTGGATCCTTGGAAGTCGACAAATTATTCGTTCCATCATATTCAAATGTCTTATTTGTTTTAGAGCTAAGCCCAGGAATTCGTTTCCCATGATGGGTAACTTGCCCTTCTCGCGAGTTAACCCTCAGTTACCATTTGTTAAGACAGGTATGGATTTTGCTGGTCCTTTTCAAGTCAAAGCTTCCACATTGCGTAAGGCTCCAGTGTTAAAGGTGTATATATGCGTTTTTATTTGTTTTGTTACCACCGCTGTTCATTTGGAAGTGGCCATGGGTCTCTCCACGGCAGATTTTTTAGATGTCTTAAAGCGCTTTATTGCCCGAAGGGGAATACCCAAAACGTTGTTTTCAGATTGTGGCACAAACTTCGTTGGGGCAGCTTCGTTTTTGCAAAAGCAGGTGAACCAGCTTCTAAAAAAGGGAGACACTTCCAAACCATTTCATGATTTTTTATTTCAAAGCCATATAGAGTTTCAGTTTAATCCACCTTCAGCTCCTCATCAAGGAGGGCTGTGGGAGCGAGCAATTGGAAGTATGAAAAGGGTATTAAGTCGTATTCTCCAAAACGAAACACCTCCTGTAATGGTTTTTCAATCTCTTGTTGTGCAAGTAGAGGCGATCTTGAACTCCCGACCTTTAACACCACTGTCAAGCGATCCTACGGATTATCAGGCTCTCACACCTGCTCATTTCCTACTAGGTAGGACTAACTTTTCGTTGCCAGAGTCAGAGGAAACATCTCTAGCTTGTAGTTCCAAATATTACAATCTTCTTAAATCGTACATGGGGCAGTTTTGGAATCGCTGGAAACTTGAATATTTGCCCTCTCTTCAACCGCGGGCTAAGTGGTTATCTTCCCAGCCACCGTTGGCTATAGGTGATCTCGTTTTGTTGGAGGAACCTTTCACAACTCCCACACAGTGGCCCTTAGCAAGAATTATTAAGGTATTCCCTGGGCAGGATGGTCAGGTACGTAAGGCCACGGTAAAAACCGCTACCGGAGAGTTTCTAAGACCAATTACCAAACTCTACAAATTGCCTGTTCAATAGTTTTGCCTCAGTTTCGGAAAACGATGTAGAAAAACAAGTAATTTTCTCAGTGGCCCTCTACATCGTGGCTATTTGGCAACTCCTTCCAAATTATGGGCTGTACTAAATTTATGTGTTACAACTAATGCACGGAACACATGTTTATAACTTTTTTAACCTTACGCCAGTTTTTTCCAAATTACGAGGCATCCCATACAATCGAATTTGCAATAGTCATTTAAATTTTCTTTTCGGTATAGTTACTTTTTTTTTTGTTTTCGTAACTATATCTTTCACTAAATTGGGAACCGCTCCAAAATAGCACAGGGGTTGTGCATTCCCCAAGGAACGTGTTATTGGGACCCGCCTACGGGTAAACTTAAACTTTTACGTCCTGTTTCCCGGGCAACCCATATCCCAAGGGATATGTCGGATCTGGCAAATCCGCCCGTTGGTGAGCCGCTCTTCAACTACTTCTGGGAAGTAGTTTGTTCTGGATCGTTGCTGCATCCACACGTTTTCTTTCATTGGATTTGGTTCCAATTGTCTTGCGTTGCTTTCTCACTACTTACACTAAGTAGTCTTTTGGATCGTTGCTGCATCCACACGTTTTCTTTCATTGGATTTGCTTCCAATTGTTTTGCGTTGCTTTCTCACTACTTACACTAAGTAGTCTTTTGGATCGTTTTTGCAACCACACGTTTTCTTTCATTGAATTTACTTCCTATTGTTTTGCGTTGCTTTCTCACTACTTACACTAAGTAGTCTTTTGGATCGTCTTTGCAACCACACGTTTTCTTTCATTGGATTTACTTCCTATTGTTTTGCGTTGCTTTCTCACTACTTTTCCTAAGTAGTCCCTTTTTGAATCGTTTTTGCAACTACATGTTTTTCTTTCATTGGATTTACTTCCTATTGTTTTGCGTTTATTGTTTTATAAACTTTTTCAAACTTACGCCAATTTTTTTTTCTAACTACTTTTCCTAAGTAGTCTTCTTTGGATCGTTTTTCCATCTTCCAGTTACTTCTACGTAAGTAAGTTTCCTTTCGGATTGTTTTTTGTATTCGCACTTCTTCTGCTTGTCCCGGGGTTGGAAAGGAGACGGCCTGATGCAATGAATTCTGGTATTGATTTTAGATTACATTTCTTCACTTCAAACTAGTATTAGAAGTAATCTACTTTTCGATAAGCGTTGTCGTTCATGCCTGAACGAGAATGGTAATGTGGGTTATGAAATTGCCTAATTGAGTTCGGTTGCGTAGATACTGCAGTTTACACTACAGGACCGTTTTTGCATCCCCGTTTTGCTTTCTTTTCGCTTTCTATCATATTTAACGATTAAATGTCTCCTGTTTCACTTTCCATAATAACTCTCTTTTGCTTGGTTCCTATCGTTGTCAAGACTTCTTTTAGGTGTTTAATGACTCTTCCTGGTTTGAAGGTTAAACTCTGTCAGCTGAGTGCCAGTTTTTGTAATCCTAATTAAGAGCCTAAGTCTCCTTTGCGGCCTTTTGTCATCGATAGTTTCGTTCATATTTCATCATTTTGATAGGTGCATGTTTTTTTGAAGATATGTACGACTGGATACAAGGTAAATCATTGTTTGGTGGCAGCGATGGGACTGTTTCTACCAGAGTTATTAGAACCATTACTTCTCATTCTACCCCTTCCTGCCATTGTATGAAGAGAAGGAATGAACTGTGTTTGGGTTGATTGTGGGAGAGGAGCAAGGGGGGTGTGTGCCTGCCCTCCGTTTTCCGTTCCTTGGCACTCACCTCTCCAACTCGGTATTCTACCCCCCTGGGGGTTGGGAGTGTTAAGTTTTTATCAAACTTAAGAATTTTTTTGTTCCTAAAAAATTTGGTTTTATGTTTATAGAAGAATATGATTTTATGTTTAACATCTATGACTTTATTTAAACATACTTTTTTCAGCTAATCATTCATTTCAAAACGATTAAACCTTTTAAACATTCTAAGTGAACTTTTGAGTTTATGTTTTTTGCCTTTCTAGATGATTTTGGCTTTGCTTTCTATATTTAAACACGTTAATTTTCCTTAATTCAGCAATTCCAAATGGTTAAAACTCCTAGAGCGTTCTAATTTACTAAATTAAAACATGTACTTACAACGTGGTTTGCCAATTTTATGTTCCCGCGATGTTTTTCTTATAAAAACATTTGTGTCATCTTTTTACACTGTCTAGATTATGTTTCAATAGGTTTTTCACTGAAACCCGGCTTATTTGTGAGAATTCAAGCATTTATCACTATTGATGGTTATCTTTGCGACAGGTTACGTATTCACGTTCAAAAGCTCAAAGCACTCGCTGAGTTTTTTCTCTAATTTTCGTTTTTCTCGCTTTAAGCAATTATAGCTGTCTAATTATGTTCAATAAAATCTAAAAGCACTTCTAAGTACCAGCTTTTATTTTTAACATGCTTATAATAGTATTTTTCCGTCATTTTAAAGATTATATATTGTGAGTTTCTTGAAGCTTTTGCAATCGGCCACCCGACTGCAGAGCTTAATCCCTTGGCCCTATAAAACCCCGGGCAGGGATTTCCTTTCCGTCTTTTTGCGTTTGCCCTTTGAAGAAGCAAGATCTTAAGTCTCACGGTCACTGTCTCGACCCGCCGCCATCTTGGCTATCTTCACCGCCATCTTCCGAGGGGAGAACTTCTGTGGGGCAACCAAGACCAAAATTGACCAACTCGCTGTGGTTCCTTCGCTGAGGAGAACTTCTTTCCACTGTCTTCACTTTGCAGCAGCTGTCAGCCTGCAGGTGACTCCTCCTCGCAGCCCAGCGATTCTGTTACACCAATCTTCACTACGGAAGCTTTGTATCGTAACTATATTTCTTGAAAATGTTTCTTTTGTTAATTTTGTATTCATGTCTTTAATTAGCTGGCCAGCTACTCCTTGTAACTTAGCTATAATTAGTTATAGTATAGCAATCTTTTATTTTCATTTCGCAGTCTTGGATTGTACCTTAGCTAAAGACTCATTCCATTACAAATTACTAATTGTTTCTGTAATTTACATGCTAAATTGTGAGCTGAGTTGGGGAACCCTGCAGAGCTGGCAGTTAGCCGAACGCAGAATACTGTTAGCCGGATCACCCGCATCAACTTGCACCTCTCAGCGAAGGACCCAGCATCTTCAGCTGTTTAAAGGAAAACTTCAAGGGTGCAGTAAAGGGCAGAAAGCGGTTCTTCGGCTGTTTCCAGGCGGTCTTCAGGGGTGCGGTAATCAGCTTCCGGCTAAATATCAGGTGAGTGCCAGTTTCTGTAACCCTAGGTTAAGGTCCACCTCCCCAGGCTTCTCTCTCACAATTCATTTCGTTACAGTTCGCAACAGTGTTGGGTTCCCCTTCAGATTAGATCAGCTCACCGCTGTCTTAATTGCAGAAAATTGGGATCACTGGAGGAGGAGAAGAGGAACTTTATTTTTATTTTGTTTTGGACTGTCTTTTATTTTTTGTAATAAAATCAGTTGTTTTCTTTTTCTTTTATCTCTGGTTCTTCTTATCCAAAAACCCAACAACTGTAACAAACTAAAAAAAAATTAGATGCGTATTCCAATAAAGTTTTATTGATATTAATAATATTTGATGCACTGAGGAGGTATGGAAGACTGGGATTGATCCGCTGTCAATAGGAGGGTCCTTTGTACTAATGGTACACTGCCCAGTGACTTTCGAATGTACCGGACATTCTATTTCAGTCTATCTTCGATTAGGGAACGGACATCGCAGAATGTGCTGAAACACTTATAGTGGATCAGGGCTGCCGGATCGTGAGAGTTCTGTGGCAGTCGCTGAAAGTTCTTATAAGAATGAGCCAGCTGCAGAATGCGTTGGAGTGAGGTACTTTGATCACAACGCAGTAATGTAGTGCAATGTGCTCGAGCAATGACCTAGATAACGCAGGTACATTGGAGAAAGGAAAAGAAAAAAAACTATGAAAAGTGCATAGATTTCCCTAAAGAAAAATTCATCTTGGACTTTCGTAGAGAGGGAGTTTACCGTGACACTCTGGTGCAGGTCTCGCGGAATGATGCCGAAATAAACTAGGTTCTTACTTAAAGACCTGGGTATTGATAATATAGCGATATTGGCCGAAAACGTAATTCTAGACTCCTAGACGTTGGACATTCTCGATAACCATGTTTATGATCATAAGTAGCGTAAAATTTTATTGAAATAAAGTTTTATATGACATAAAATATTATTTTTATATCCCAATATTTTCATTTAATTTATATATTTCATGTATTTCTAACTTTTTGTGCGCAATTTTTAAACTTGTTGATTATCATTATTCATAATAAGTATTTAATTTTTTTGTAGATGAAAAAGCTTTCTCTGGAAAGGAGAAATATGTAATTATTTGTAAATTTTTTAATTGCTCAGTTTATAACAAAACAAAGGTTCTTATTTTATGCCTCTAAAGGATTGAAGAAGCACGCTGTGTGTTTAGTACCCTATGCTAAAACCCGTTTTTCCAATCAGGCAAGGTAGGGCCGCAAAATAAATGAATATAGGAAGGTAAAAGTATAAACAGAATAAAACATAAAACAGAAAATAAATATATTTTTTTTAGCAATTTTAGAAGAATTTCAGGATTGCTGCGAGATTGTGTACAAAGACACTTCGAAATTTTTAGGATTCTGCAATAGGGTGTGGTGGATATTCGCTGTTCATCTTATTAGAATGTAAAACTTACTTTTTTTATTTATTTAAAATTAGATTTTTTTTAAATTCTATCAATTAGAAATCATTTTAGAACTCTTACTCTGTATGTCCTCATCTCTCGGAAGATTCGCTATTTGTATGAAGAACCACTTCCGCTCAGTCGTTTTTGATACAAATTTTGCTGTGATATTACGGACAGGTACGTTAAATGGGTGTGTAATCAAGTGCGGATCCAGAGAGGGTGGGCAACAGAGGTCGTGACTCCTCCCTAAATATTTAGCTATTTATTTAGCTTATATTTAGCTATTTATTTTTTTGTTTTTCTAAAGGAATAATGCAATTACATCACTGCTAAACCATAACGTAACATTTTAGATCGTAGTCCTTTATACAGCGAGAAAATAGTCCCCTAAATAAATTTGAAAACAAAAGTGCTATCAAGTGAAAGGCAATAGGTCGTTGAACCCCCCATTTTTTGTGCTTAATCCTCCCTTGTATTTAATTTGTCTTTAACGACTTTTCGTTTTTGAGCTAGTCTTTACACACACACACACCAGTTTTCGTAACTTTTTTTTAGATAAAGGTCTCCAAAATCTGTTCCTTGGTTTTCCAGTTCCCTGGTTAAAAGAATCCCTAAAATTATAAGTCCCACAAAAATATTACAACCTTAAAAAATTCATGACTTCGTGAAAAATTGCGATCAAGCAAGTTGCGATGTGCTCCCCTTCCACTCCCTGTAGCCATTATTTAAAACATAGAACAGAGCTTAAAATAAGCTTGTAAAAAAAATTTCTGTTTGAACGTTTTTATTAACCCAATAAAATATCTTAAAATTTGAAAAAGAAATTTATTGATATACCATAATTTGTTGTCATTAGATAAAATATTGAATATATCTATATGTGTATATCAGTGCACCATTGCTCCTCGACTTTGATCTTCAGTTCCTGTTCCACTTCTCTTTCCATTTATGATGTCGGCGTCGTTTCTGTCTGATTAATAATCTCAATTTATTGCAGTGAAGTTTTTTATTTTTTTGCTTAAGTCTTTGTTTCTAATCTGTTAATACAAGTGTCGTGTAGTTGCCTCTTCCATTGTAATTTAACCAGATAAGACTAGTACAGGTAAAATAGTCCTCATCAATTTATTAATTCATTAAGTGTTTATTAAATAAAGCTTTGTGATGTTACATTCATTTTACATGTTTTATCGTGATGAGTTTTGAATAGTAAGATGTTTATTCTAAGAAATAATGTTGGTTAGTAGATAAAAAGTAAGTTTCAATAATCCTTCATGATTACCATGATTATAGATGGTTTATAACCGATAATTATCTGTCAAGATTAACAATTTCACCCACTAGCTAGAGTTTTAATTAACTGTTTTGATGGTAGGGTCCTTTTCCTCATTACAGGTTTACCATCAATTCATCCTGAAGTGACACTAGTAACTTGACCAATTTTGATATTAAAGTTTGGGTTAGTGATGTCTAGGTTCTAGTATAGTTATGCATGCTACTTCTAGGCGTGGACAATATGGTGCCAATTAGTGACGCTCCGATTTTAACTGAAAAGGACCCTTTTGGGGGTCATGTTCCCTCATGTTTCTCTGAAGAGCGAGTCTAGTGAGCAGGAGTTGATAGCTGGGATCTCCCAAAGCTGACCACTAACTTTTTTATTTGTAAAGGAAGCTATGGGGGTACATATATCTTCCGAAATAGATCATGCCTAAAAGGAGCATAGTGATAGATTTACTAATATTTTTTCTTAGGCCCAGTGTGTATGAGTGGGTAATGTAGATGCTGCTGTAGTTTTCCTTGTTTTACTAAATTAGTATATTGTGATATTTAGCTGATTGTTTGATTATTATCCCTTAAAACCTTGACCCATACCTCTATACCTTTGTTTATAATTTCAATATTCTATACCTTATGGGTTCACTCTGTCAGCATTAGCCAAAGATCACAGATTTGGGTCGAAACGTTGGAAAAATAAAATATTTGATTCTTACATATTAGTGCTATTTATTTTGACCACACCCCAACCACTTCCTCTTCATTAAAAAAAACATATTCCACCATTATTCATATGTTAATACTAGCAGACCCAGCCACCATTGCTGTGGCTCAGTAGTTATATCCTAATATTTTTAAACAAATACAGTCAAACAATATTCATTGATAAAGATGAAAACCTTTCAGCTAATCAATATCCAACGTGATTGAGAAGAGAGCATTACACCATTTAAAAGTATTTGGTAAGGAATATAGTTAAGTTAAAGTTTATATTTTTTACATCTCATATTTTAATGTAGTTTGTATAAATAGTTCGTTTGGTAGATAACGTTAATTTACAAATATTTATTTACAATAATAATACACTGTTTTTTAAATTTTATTATTTTTGTTATCGCGTCTACCCTAAAGGTTCAATGGCGTATAATTGTGCTTTAAATCCATTTGTAGAGTTCTGTGCATATAATGTACTTGAAAAGAGTGCTGACTCTTTCTTTGTTGTCTTTCATAATTTCCTTTAATGATTCAGAAAGACCAACTTTTTTCTGGTACTTTTCGAATCGTGGGCAGTCTATCAGTAGTAAGTGTTGGACTGAAAGAGGGATATTATCAAATTTTTCACAAGTCAGTACTTCTAGCCTCCTAAGTAGATAACTGTGTGTAAAATGGCAATGCCCAATCCTCAGCCGGTACAGCATCACTTCCTCTCTTCTTGAAATTCTGCAACTTGTGATCCATTTCCTGCAGTCAGTTCTTACCCGGGTTAATTGGCGATTTTCTCTGGCCCAACTCTTCTCCCATTCTGCTAATTGAAATCTCTTTGTTTGGAGAATCCAGTCTTCCAATGTAACTTTATTATTTTATTAACTTCTGTTCCGTCTTCGAGTCTTGCTAAGTGGGCTAAGTGGTCAGCTCTTTCATTGCCTGAAATGCCACAGTGAGCAGGAACTCAGACGAAGACAATGGTTATGCCTTCATTTTTTATATCCCACCATTCGTTAACTCAACATTTGTACTCAATGCCAGTAACTCAGTTACCGTCAGTACTAGATTTTCTGTTCCTCTTTTTTCCTGTTCGGGAGCATTAAAAAGTATAATGTAATTTCTGTTGCCAGACCACATTGTATTTCTTTTGCCTGATCACTGATTTTATTTTCTATTTCCGTGCACTTTAAAGTTATAGACTTTAATTCTACAATAATAGTTTCCATAGTGTCTGAATTTTTAACATCCCATCTTTAATGGTTATTGATTCATTATTATTTTTTACTTTCACTTACCTATATATGAAATATATAGTAAGTGGAAGTATAGCGAACGTGAAAAATTTCGACTTCCGGTTTTCAACGGAAATACACGTTTTGGGGTCCCCTGAGTCCAAATGACCAAGTCCCGCGAAATGGTCTGTGTGTGAACAGACTAGCTCAAAAACTATAAACCGTGCGATCCTGAAATTGGGTATTTAGTGTAGGTATATGCCCGCGATGTGACAGCGAAAATTTCATCAAAATTACTTAAAGGGAGGGGGTACTTTACTTAATAACTTTTTAGGTTTTTTCGATTTTCTCAAAAACGGCTCTAACGATTTTGATTAAACAGAGTATTTGATGTATTCATGTGCCCGAGATATGGCTGTAAAAATTTCATCAAAATTTATCAACCAGAGGTGGGACTTTACTTCATAAATTTTGTATCATTTTCACGTGTTTTTTTATTTACTCAAAAACGGCTTTAAAGATTTTGATCAAACTGGGTATTTGATGTATGTATATGCCAAATATGTGATAACCAACATTTCATCAAAATTGATCAACCGAAGGGGGAACTTCACTTAATAAATTTTGTATCATTTTCGCGGGTTTTTTTATTTACTCAAAAACGGCTTTAAAGATTAACAAAAATAAGATATGAATGTAGAAAAATGTGTGACTTTGGGAAATGATATTTAGCAAAACACGTAAATTTCTAATCTAGGTAAGTTGGTAAGTGAAAGTTGTGTGTTGCACGCACGCACGCACCAGATTTTTTTTTATCTCCTCCATTACATCAATTGGGGATATCTCCTGGTTTACTGACATTTTTATATTAATTGAGTACATGAAGCTTTATTAGTTATTAGTTTAATTTTTGAATTAAGATGTCAAGATTAAAATGAAGGGCCCACTTACAGGGTACATTTTAAACCTGCTAGGACGGGTAACTTTCCTGTTTCAATTCCCACTCTTTCTGCCGTTTTAAATACTTGAAAATTTGGCTGTATGCGTTGAATCTTTTCTTCTAACAATGTTATGAAATACTAACTTAAAATGCCACTCCAACAAATTTTACTTTGATACCAGCACTTAAAACCACTTTTATAACACTTTATTATAGAGATGATCCATATTCCAACACAGCTGACGGCCAACTCTACTTTTCTCCTGTATATGTTGACTAGAGTTTATCATATTTAGCCATTTCTTATTTTTAGGGATAGTGAGAGACAATTCATTTATTCATACAAAGATAAAAACAAAGGTACTTCATAGGAAAAAGTCCCCTTTCCGATTTAAGCCCCCTCAGTACATTTTAATGATGATAAAACACCTGATATTAAACAATACTTGATTATCATTAAACAAGACGAGTTTGATCAAAATCGTTAGAGCTGTTTTTGAGAATATTAAAAAAAAAATCTGGTGCGTGCGCGCAACACACAACTTTCACTTACCAACTTACTTAGATTAGAAATTGACGTGTTTTGCTAATTATCATTTCCCAAAGTCACACATTTTTCTACATTCATATCTTATTTTTGTTAATCGTTAAAGCCGTTTTTGAGTAAATAAAAAAACCCGTGAAAATGATACAAAATTTATTAAGTAAAGTCACCCCTCCCGTAGATCAATTTTGATGAAATTTTTATAGTCATATCTCGGGCATATAAATACATCAAATACCAAGTTTGATCAAAATCGTTAAAACCGTTTTTGAGTAAATAAAAAAACCCACGAAAATGATACAAAATTTATTAAGTAAAGTCCCCCCTCCCGTAGATCAATTTTGATGAAATTTTTACAGTCATATTTCGGGCATATAAATCGATCAAATACTCAGTTTAATCAAAATCGTTAAAGCCTTTTTTGAGAAAATCGAAAAAAACGTAAAGAGTTATTAAATAAAGTACCCCCTCCCTTTGAGCAATTTTGATGAAATTTTTGCTGTCACATCGCGGGCATATACCTACACTAAATACCCAATTTCAGGTTCCCACGGTTTATAGTTTTTGAGCTAGTCTGTTCACATACACACACACACACACACACACACACACACACAGACACACACACAGACCATTTCGCGGGACTTGGTTATTTCGACTCAGGGGGTCCCAAAACGTGTATTTCCGTTGAAAACCGGAAGTCGAAAATTTTCACGATCGCAATACTTCCACTTACTATATATTTCATATATAGGTAAGTGAAAGTAAAAACATAAAAATGAGACAAAATTTATTAAATAAAGTTTACTTTCTTTTGTCGATCCACAAAAACGGTGTTCCAAAAAATAGCTTGTTTATTTGGCAAGATGGAAACTTAAAAAAATTGAACTATTTGGCTAGATGGAAACTTGTGACATTTATTCCTTGAACCGCAATTTGAATCTATAGAAATGTTTCCTATTTTTAAAAAAAGATAAAAACAAATAATAATAAAAAGGGAAATATCCTGAAATATTTGAGAACCTTTTTCCAATAGCCTCTAAACAAGACCTAAAACTAATATATATATATATATATATATATATATATATATATATATAATATAGTAATTCCGGGAGAGATGCCGCACATTTTCTAAAACTAAATTTCACAGTCCCATAATGCACGTAAAACTAAATTAAGCATTTAGTAAAGTCCATAGTAACATATTTTAACATATGCAATAAGCATAAACAATTCATAAAACACAGGTTTGGGTTTTAAAAATATTTTTGTAAATTGCTACAAAGCGGCAACTCTCCCGTATGTTGCGGGTGATATGCCGCACCCATAAGGGTGTTATGCCGCATGTAGTAAAATTGTCTTAAACTTATTTATTTAGGACGTTAAGTAATACAAAAAGTATATATGAACAAGACATTTATTATAGCTCGAATTATAACATATTTACATTGTTTCCTTTTTTCGACCACAGTCCACGCAAAAAGTATCAAAAATGGTACAATCTTCGTGAACCCACGATTTGCAGATTGCACAACACAACCAGTCACACTTTTTTTTTGTTTCAAGGTAGAACTCTTTACATTCTTTACATGAATCCAATGATCCCTTTTTATTTTATTTTTTATTTTTCTTCGAAACAGGTTCGTCTTCGTCATCTTCAAAAATAATGTCTTCTTCTGATTCAGAAGAACTGAAATCAAGTTTCTTTTTCAAAGTTAGATTTTTAGGTTTGCACTTGGTATTAAGTTTTTGCTGATTTGATACAAACAAAATTTAGGACCCAAATAATTGTATTACAAGCCATATTAATAAAAACATTCAGTGTGCGGCTTGTGTCCCTTATGAAAAAAGGTGTGGCATGTATACCGGATTTCATCGCGGCATCTATCCCATTCTGTCAGGGTGAGACGCCGCACCGCATAGCTCTCTTGTCTAGAAAGCCAAGATGGTGTGGCTGGTCAGAAAATGTAGCTAGTGAAGTAACCTGTTGCTACAAATCTTAAAAACTCTAATCCATTGAAAGGTTTCGTAACAGTTACAAGGTTAAGGATAGGTAAAATATACTTCTGGGGTAAAAAAATGTACTCAACTCACTTTCATCAAGTATAAAACTAATAAAAACAACAGCAACATAAACTAAAACACAATACGTCTTCACTGGGCACTGCTGCTACCTACCACGAACTGAGCCGGACGCATTCTAGTGGCTGCTATCAAAACTAACAGGGGTGCGGCGTCTATACCGGACGCGGCAACTCTCCCGGGTTTACCCTACATGATATTGAGTTGCTTATTTTGTCACCACACCGAAACCAATTTTTCTATTCTGTAATATGTTCTCTATTGATTACATTTATTCTCATAATCTTGAAGATGGACACCATATTTGAGTTCAAAATTAAACTGTATAAAATTGCTTAATAAAGATTTGTTTAACCATTTTATAAAAATACTATGTAACATGTATATATATTAATGAAAACTTTAAATATTGATGGTTGGTTTCAGGATACTTCTTTCTTCCATTCTATTGGATTCCAGGATGTATTTATTTCCCTGTGTTAAGGTAGGTTTTGATTTTAACTTATAAAAAAGGCTAATGGCTTACTTGACTTATATTTAGTACTGTTACAATTGAATTTTAGCTGTTAAAATCACAATATGTCTGCCCATATTTCACTATCTTGCCTATTCTAGAAAGAATTTTTTGTGACTTTTTCCAAAACTTTTTTTTGGCAAAATGGGTTAGAGAATAATAATTAAATTGTACTAAATGGTATTATTTTTATTCTGCATGAATAAGTAGGTAGAATTCTACAATGTACATCGTTTCAACCCAACAGGATTGTTAGAAATAGAATTAGTTGCTACTTTCTCTGCATTCTGCTTTGATGAAATTGCTATTCCCACTGGATTCATACACCCATACTCAGGATGGCGACTGTGATCTGCGGCTCTGAGCCTTAGCGAATTGTCAAACACCTTCAATGGATGGTCCTTCAATGGATTTCAATTTTACCACTTTGGCTGGCAGCTGCAGCTGGAAAATAAATCGCTCACCTTATGATTCTACTGCTTCAGGAATATCTATACATTGCCAGCCTACTACGACTAGGTAGGCAAACCCCATCAGGGGGCTAGAAAAGCTAAGTAATTCTATTGTAGTTTCTATTTTTTTTTTATTTATATATTTGTCTTTATGATAATTTTTTTTTTTTTTTTTTTCATTTTACTGTATTAAATTTTATTATCTCACATCTTCCTCTCGTAACATTTCGTTTTTTCCTTGCTCACTGTTGTTATATCTTCTTCGTTTTTGGTTTTCCTCATTTAATAATTGTTCAATAATCACTTATTAGGGGAATTTTCTTTAAACCTACGGCCAGTAATAATGAATTAATAAGTCTATTTATGACAAATACTTAAATAACTAAGTTGGATAGCAGACTTAATATTTAAAACAACAAAGTAAGCTACTTACTTCACTTGAGGCATCTGGGGTCACTTCTACGGTGATCGGAGCATTCTTAATTTGTTTTTCCAGTCTACTCATTTTTTAAATTCTAGAGATGTGTGGCTTTATGGTGATCGTGACATTCTTAACTTCTTTTTGCTGTCTACCATTGTTTTAAATTTTAAATTTTAGAGGTTTCGGGTTCTTCAGTCATGGTGGCATTATTCAATTTTTGTGCAGTAAACTACCTTTTTCACCATACCAGACGGAATTTAAAACTTTAGAAGCTTCTTGTTCTAATGTCATTGTGAATACAATACAATACATTATTAACTTGTTTTTGCAGTCTACTACTTCTTTTACCATGCAAGATGGAATTTAAAATTTTAGGGAAATGCAGCATTCTTAACTTGTTTTTGTTTTGGCATTCTTAACTGGTTCTATTTAATCTTTCTCTGTTTGGTCCTCGTTATTCCCCTTTTTTTTCTTTGAACTGCATTACTGACAGCCGATCTAGCCCTCCTTGGTCTCCAGTCACTCAAAGATGCGTGTCTTGATAATTTTTGGAAGCCTTCCATTAACCTCTGTCGGCTCGGTAAACTATTATGAATGATGCAATGCTTAAATTCTTCCTCTAAATCCTCCTTCACATCATCGCTTAATCTAATTCTTTTTCTTTGAGAGGGTCTCTTTACATGTTTTCCCTTCATTCAGGAGTGTCTCCTCAGGTGGGGGAATATTCCTCTTCACTTGTTGTATCATACAGTTCAAGTGTTACTTTTTTCTGAGGGGTGCTATACATTTGTTGAGGTATTACAGTCTGAACCCCTAATGTACTAGGCTGAGGTGAGTCTACTAGAGTGCTTTCTTAAAGTTGTTCCTCTCAGTGTTTTAGGTTTTTCGACTCCACACATCTCTGCATACTTCCTCATTATGGGGCCGCCATCCACGAAGGTTTCCCCTTTGGCAAACAATTATTTATTTGGGGGGCTTACTCCAGCTGCTTCTCTCTTTAATAGCATTAATTCAAAATATTTTATGTGACCCTTCGGCACGAGGATGGCTATTGTGTATACTGTGCTATTCAATTTCTCCTCTTAACAGAGCCTTTCAAAGGAATTGGCAGCCAATTTTTCAATGTTTGATAAAGCCTTATATTCTTCACAATCTTCACTGAGATGGTGGCGGTCTAACCAACTCTTCAATGATATTTGAGCAATCTCCTTGACCCTCCTCCTGTTGAACACCCACAACTTCAGAAACAGGAGCTCCACAAGCTGGTTGTATTTATTAATAGAGTTTGTCCTCTCGTAAGGATTTATATGATTCATTGAGTTTTTCCTCTATGAACTCAGTCAATTTTTTCATATCTGCAACAGTCGGTACTATCTGCCTCTTTGAATGGGTTTTCCTGAGTGCTTGTATTCGGGCCAGTTTTCCAATTTGCTTTGCAAAACTTCTTACATAAAGCCTCAGCCATTCATCTACTAGTTGAAAAAGTTCCCTCTTGCGATCAACGGTTGATCGGTATAACACCATATCACCTACATTTTTAAACCTTTGACCATATTGGTTCACTGTGGAAGGTTTTGACAACTTCTCTTGTTGGCCTTCTCCTGCACCAGCAAGTATCCGCAATGATTCTAAGAAATAATCATAAGAACTAACATTGAAGCAATCAGCACTTGTTTCGATGTCATGCCCATCTTCTGCAGCTATCTTCTTCATCTCTACGAAGATTTTACTGACAACTCTTAAGATAGATCTAATCATCTTCTGTTGGTTTTGCCCCTGGTAGGTTATGCATAAGCTGTTTCCATAAAGTACAGGGTGTGGCAGAGCCGATTGACGAGTTTCAATGGGCTATAAAAAAAAAAAATGGTAAAAGTTGGAGAAAAATGGTTTCATTTATTCGAATCAATAGGAAATATAGTTTTTGTACTCAAGTTTTGAAAATGACTTCGCTAAGATGGCGGCCGTCAGCTGCGATACACTGATGTAGTCGATTTCGGAAGTTTTCGACCGCTTTTCGGCACATAGCAAGCGGTATGGCCCGGATTTCTTCGGTTATTCGCTGCTTGAGTTCTGGCAGGGTGTGTGGACGATGTTTAAAGACCTTATCTTTAAGGTAGCCCCAAAGAAAGAAGTCACAGATGCTTAAATCAGGTGAGTGTGCTGGCCACCTCACGTCCCCTCTCAGTGAGACCAGTCGTCCTGGGAACATCTGTCTCAAAACAGCTAATGAAATTCGAGCTGTGTGGGCTGTAGCCCCATCCTGCTGGAACCAGATGTCACCCAGATCGTGTTCTTCAGCAAGTTCTTCCAATTCAGGCCGTAGGAAGGTTTCCAACATCGAAACGTAGCGCTGGGAAGTTACTGTAATGTTGACATTTTCCTCCTCGAAAAAGTAAGGGCCGATCACTCCGAATTGTGACACAGCACACCAAACTGTGACTTTAGGTGAGTGGAGTGGTCTTTCATGGAGTTGACGAGGATTAACTGCAGCCCAGTACCGGAAATTTTGCTTATTCACTGTCCCACAAAGGTGAAAATGTGCCTCATCACTACTGAAAAAAGTTGCTCTGGGCGAGATGCACTGAATAATTTCCTCACAACAATTTCTGCGGTTCACGTAGTCAGCAGCACTCTTGAACAAGCATGATTTTATACGGGTGGAATGATAAATCCTCATGCAGAATCCTCCTCAAAGATCGATCTGACATTCCCAAAGCTATCGCATGCCTCCGCGCAGATCGTCTTGGTGACCGCTCGACTGCTCTTCGAACAGCCTCCACATTTTGGGGTGTTCTTACCGTTCTCGGTTGTCCATGTCCTCGTCCTCGTCGTGTGTCCTCGTTTTATCAGATTCAACCACCTCCCTTATCTCACCAGTTCTTAATTTGGGTAATATTTCTTTTAACATTACCTCTGACATTTTGGGGATGGAGGGTGCCATCCTCATCATTTCCTTGGTCTTTGCTGCCTTCCTGTCATTGTACATTTCAGTATTGCAATTTTTAAGATGGGGGTAAAAAGCTCTATCTGTAATATACCTTTTGCAACCTCTTCTTCTCTACTTTGGCAACTCTGCATACTATTCGGTCATCAGGATTGTTTATATTATGAATTTTGTCTCCTTCTCCCATAATCCTTCTGAAAATGACTTCTTTCTTTTTTGTCTGCAGCCACATAGAGCCCGCCACAGAAGAGATGAGCTGTGGGAGGGAGAGGGAAGAGGTTGCGCAGTAGCTTGAAGCTCCCCCACTACTCTCCACTTCCCCTCTCACGGCTCTCATTTCTAGACTAGATAACGCTGGATTTTGTGTTATCTGAGAGGGGATGTGAAGGAGTGGGTCATGGTGGGGGAAGCTGGTTGCGCGAACCCCCCACCCCTTACAGCTCATCTCTTCTGTGGCGGACTCTACCTCATGATCTCCTCCTAACTATGGACTGTTATCATGTGCCTTGATAAGTTTGCAATTTTTTTATCGCAAAACTTGCATGCATGAGGTTTTCTGTTTTTACTACCTAAAATAAACCATAACTTACAATTAAAAAAATGGATATTAACCAATAATTGATCGTGATTTGAAAGAAGAATTAGTTTAATTTCGTCACTATTAAAAGTATGGGTTGAGAACTTAACGATATGCTTTTGACTGATATCACATAATTGCAGTACAAAATTTGTTGTTGTTAGGATAATTAATTTTTTATTGGAACTGGAAATCAAGAGTAATGATGAACTTCTGCAAATCCTGACTATTGATCAACCTTTCGTATAGAAATAAGCAGTTGACTATTACACGCCTCTGATAATAGATAGATATAAGATAATTCATAGGATAATTAAAATCACAGGTAAAGAAATAATGAATTAATGATGACTTATCGGACTGCTTATGACAGAAGAGAAGCGTGAATGGTCTCTTGATGTCAAAGAGAGGTTTTGGGAAGACATCTTTTCTTCATAATTCTCCATTACCTTAACATTCTTAATTACATAATTCTCTTCTTCATTACATAATTCTCCGTCTTCAATGAATTCAAGGCCTCCTTTTACTCTGCATAACAAGTACTCTTCTTAATAAATTCAGAAATAACACATGCTATATGTTAATATTGCAGTAGGCTTCACTTACAATCATATTTAATCACAACATCGCGGGTTTCCTTTCCTTCATGTTCAAACAAAACATAACCCTCTTGTTCGCTTTCCTTCACATCTCGTTTCCTTACAATAATGAATGAATTGCAATCCAACATTTTTATTAGACAGAAAATGGACCTAATTTTGACAGAGTCAACAGAAGTGTAGTTTATTAAAATGAAAAGTAATAAGGCTAAACAGTAAATGATTGTTGGAAGTATGAATTTAGCTACTTCAAATGAATATATCAAATGTTACATATTATAGAAATAACTACTTATAAGAAATATAAATATGATGGACTTACCCGTCTTCTAACGTCGAAGAACCGCTAACGGAACTCAACGCCAACTCGAACATCTTCCAGGTATGACGATTGAACTTATCCATTGTTAAAAATAACAAAATCGCAGATAACAAAGATAACACTGTTTCATAAAAGCTGAAATAGCATTGGACACGCGCCAAGTGTGTCAGGGGTTTATATAGCAGCACCCCTTCCACAACCAGCTTCCTCCCTCCTATATTTCCTAAACTGCCATAATACTGTATTTAATTTTTATATATTTTTCTTACCATAGTGCATTTTACATTTTTCGATGTCTACACTAGTATATTTTATCTCGTTAACTTAGGCTTCATTGTTACTGATAATTGTAATATTTTTATCACACTGTCACCTACATCTTGATATCACTTCACATTACCTCTCATATGCTATGCAGATTTTCTAACTCCTCTAACTATTATCTTGAAAATTTGAAATTTCTGTAATTTCATTTTTTCTACATTTAATATATTTAATTTTGTTTAACATTACACATGCAATTGATATGTCCTTTATATAATATCTGTTATTGGTTGTTGTCTTGTTTATTCCCATATTTATCACTTATGAAGACCTAAAACTTGGGTTGAAACGTCGTCACATATTAAATATGTGTGGGTTGAAACTTCGTCACATATTAAATATGTGATAAATTCATATTAGTGTGATTTATTTTGATCGCACCCCCCAACCATTTCCTCTTCATATAAATTTGATTATTTTAATGTACATGTATTGCGTTGTACTAATACAAAATACAATCCCGAATAAACTAAAAAGAATTATTTGAATGATGAGAAGGTCAATTTATCCTAAAATCCGTTTATAGCTTAGTTGCAAAAAACATTAATGAACAGTGCAGTGCTCCCTTCATTGGATTATAGTTCAACTTGAAAATCATTACTTCATGTTTTTATTATGACGTAACTCAATTTCATTTAGAAATACCTGGCGCTTTATCAAAAACATGAATAGCAAATAAGCCTGTAATGGATGCAGGGTGCAAGGACATTTGCATGTATTCAGTGGCGGATACACGAAATGTACTGTGCAAGCCCAACAAAATAGTACACAGATATATACATTATTCTAAAAAGTTAGTTCTTTAAATTATGAAATTTAAATTCATATTTGTGTTAATAGAAAGAAAAATCAGAAGTAAATAAACAAAGAAAAGTAAAGTAAATACATTTCTAATATTTCATTCTTCATTAGGCATGTTATCATAATCGAATGATTCTTTTTTCATTAAAGAGCATGGGAATTCCTTTATCAGTGATAATTAAAAAAAAATAAAAATACCATCGCTCAGAGTATTTCAAATTAATGCTGAAATGAATCCTTTCTTCACTAGAATTTAAATAAAATAGTTTATTAGGTACATACATAGAGAATAAAATGAGTCAGTATTATTATCTATTGAGCTTTCTGCTTATATACATGTCTTTTTCAGGCATTTGCTCCATTTGAAAGATGTTAGTGGCCAAAAATCTAAAACTCCTGATCGAATGATGATAATCGTATAATCCTCTTTTCATTAAAGAGCATGGGATTTCC
This sequence comes from Aelia acuminata, assembly GCA_911387785.2. Taxonomy (NCBI): domain Eukaryota; kingdom Metazoa; phylum Arthropoda; class Insecta; order Hemiptera; family Pentatomidae; genus Aelia; species Aelia acuminata. The sequence goes on from OU426978.1 coordinate 174,541,482, forward strand.
TTTATCAGTGATAATTAAAAGAAATAAAAATACCATCGCTCAAAGCATTTCAAATTCTGATATGAATCCTTTCTTCACTTAAATTTTAATAATATAGTTTATTAGGTACAGGGTTATACATAGAGAATGAAATGACTCAGCATTATTATCTATAGCGCTTTCTGCTTATATACATGTCTTTTTCAGGCATTTGCTCCACTTGAAGGATGTTTAAATAATTATTGTCTAATAAAGAAAAAATACAAAAAATTAAATTAAAAATACCCTATTTTGTAGGAATTTTAATGGAAAAAATGTCATATAATTCAACGAGAAGTATGTATTATGATTTAGTCTGATTAGAGGCAGAAAATATATTGAATGCTCAAATATAGGGATTTAAATTTCAAAATCGACACATCGCCGATCGATCGCATCTGATTGATCAAATTCTATTATAATATTTTAGCATCCTTCATGTCTACCACTGTGAAAAAAATTAGAACCAAATATTGCTGATATAAGAATTTATATCAATTTCATCCATTCTTCCGTTGAACGGAGGTTTCCGTAGCATGGAGGTTTATATATAAAAAAAAAAATGAAATACCATTAAAACAATTAACTCAACCTAACCATTAAAACAACTCACAATTTAAGCAATTGGAAAAGTGTAAAAAATCGAAAAATTAACTGGAAAATGAATGACGGAAATAATTCCTAATAAGTGCCTATCTTAATAAAGGTCTAGATATAAAGATTTTTATATCCAGACTCTTCTATCTAGACAATAGCAAAGCCTGTGTACCTGTGTACCTTTGTACCTGTGTGTGCTTAAACCTATGAAAGGATTAAGTTTAAGGATTAAGTTTATCCTTCTAATTATTCTATCGACTAGAGGCTATTCACCTTGGAGACCTGCTGCGGATATGGGTACGAGCCGGCGCGGTGTTCCCCGTGGCTTTTATCTTCTAATAAAATAGTTTAAAAATTATAAATTAATTATCTAACGATAACTAATTACTACATAACAACATACAATGTTTAATTTTATTTATTTCCTCGAAGCATGAATGGGAGGTAAAATTTTCTCTAGGAATGAAACTTGTTATTTATAATAGCCATTCTTTATCTCAATTTTATCTCAATTTCATTCGCCAATCTGGAAAAATTAACAATGTCATCCATGTGTTAGAATTGGCCTGCTCTTCCTAGGGCAACCTTTTGATGTCTAATCCCTTAAAACAATTTGTGGTTATTTGCTTTTTCCAATGATGTGAAGTTTTCTTTGTCACTTCCCGCAATGTTTTTACAGCATAATATGGTTATATTAGCATAGTATGCTTTCTTTGACCCTGACAAATTCTCTTATTTAAACTCTGATTCATCTTGAGTTGCTTTGTTATACAGTCCGGTCTCTTCAGCATTATTTGTAGATGAATATGAGTAAAAATATCAAGAAGCCTTTCAAGTTTATAGTTATCAGGTGAAATAACATCTGCATTTACTTTTTCTCCATGAACTTTTTTTAAATTTTATATTGTGCCTTTAATTTGTCTAACGCGAAAGCCATTCATCTGTTGCCTTAAAATTATCATGCTCATGCCCCAGATTTTTGCCAAACTCTTCAGCTTTCTTGCTTTTTGCCAAACTCTTTAAAATTGGCCTGGCTCACAGACGCCTCTTTCAGTAACAATAGTTAACCATCTGCTTAGGGCTTCATCGACTTCGGTATCTATTCCTTTCATATTTGTTTTTTTAGCACACTTGTATGTGCTATGTTTTGTTTTCACTTGTTCGAGTCGGCGCAATCGTACTTCTTGGGATCTTTAAAATTTCCGATTCGACTCAGGTTTGACATATTTTGCGGATGTTGTCTAATATTTCTGCTTTTTTGGCAACACTCAAGTCCTTAAGAGGCATTGTTATTATTATGAGAAAGTCTAACGCAAAAAATAGTCACTCTAACAGCACAGGCTAAGAACTGGCTTAAATTCTATACATATATGAATATATATTTCAGGCCTGTCTTATGAAATGCCTGGAAGATGGTAATTTAAATTTGATTCATTCGATTTGTTGAGTGATTGTGTAAATTTTTGTGATATTTTCTTTAATTTATAAAATCAATATTGATTTTTTGTATTTTAATTGGAATCAGACTAATTTTGTAGAGTTAGCAAATTATTGAATTTTTGGGAACTCACTGCATTAATTATAAATTTAGGGAACATTAGTAGTATTTCTTCTGTAGGAGCTTTCCCAGGAAAGAAGGCTCCTATCTTTACCATTTTTGTAAGCTCCCCTGTCTCGCAGACTCTGAGCACCACCTCCCCTCTCAGCCTGATGTTGGGAATCGTTTTTGTTAGCCATTGTTTGGTATGGTTGTCAAGGCATGAGACGATACAGCCTCCTCTGCTAAGGCTTGCTCCATTAAAGAGTGGCTGATCGTCACTTTCTTCGTCAATATCGTCCACCTTGTCCGTTATTAGTTCCTGTATCTCTTCACACTGCTCGCGGGTCAGCTGTGTGTGAGGGTAGTCCTCTGGAACCACCGCCACCAGTTGCCCTCTTGCAGCAAGAGCATAGTTTGGTCTGTTTCCCGTCGTCTCTCTGGGTTTCTTTGCAACAGGTGCAGAGGTCCTGGAGAGGATCTGGGTCTTTTTGTAGTCAGTTGGGGTTGTGTGGGCCGCTTTGAAGGCCTCACAGTGTTTGCTGCTGGCCTATTTGGCTGCCCTACTGTACCCCGTCTGTCTTTCTGGTAGTATCGTGGGGGCCCTCCCCTGGGCGCCGCCCGTTTGGGCCCTTGCAGTCTTGGCCTGGCACTTTGGAAGAGAAGCCCTCACCTCTGTATGTTGGCCCAGTATTGTGGCACTAACCTTGGTCGGTGCCGCTTTGTCTGCCGGGCCTGGTTGGGCCCTTGCATCCTCAGCCGCACCTTCCTGGGATGGCCCCGCAACTGGTTGATTATATAGGGATTGGGCTTTCGCCTTCCTCCTATTGCGCCTCTTCACGTTCTTTGAGGACCCCGTCGTGGCCAAGGCCTCCGACTGGTCCACATTGAGACGTGTTTGGCTAGTTTCCGTCTCCATAAGTGTAGACTGTCTAATAGTCATTGGAGCCTGTGAAGCAGCGGCTGCAAGAGCCACTTGCTCCTCCAGCACTCGATGTGTATGACTGTCCACATGTAATGCTTTGATTTCGTCCTCTAGTGCCTGTGAGAGGTGTCTCATGTAAGAGTCGTCTAGAGGTTCAGTAGCATCTGAGACGTAAGATGTCTCCGATGAGGGAGATTCCTCATCGTGTTGTGGACTTTCGTCCAGGTAAAATAGTTTTTTAATGTTTTTGCTCATTGTGTTTACCCCATTCCACGTATGGTTATCCGCCGGGGTGTACCCCCATCTCAGCGCTGTCAATGTTGAGAGTCCTGGAGTTCCGTCCAGGAGCCGGAATATATGCTTCCTTCACGGGGAAATTCTCAACCCGCTTTTCAGCATTCCAGGATCCTACTACTTGCGCCTCGGACCTCCTATGCTCTGATGCATAGGCACCAATACGTGTGCTTGCCAGGCAGGGTGCTCCACGACACATGTCGGATGGAAGCCACAGCCTTACCATCCCCATCCATGCCGCTTCACAGGCTCTGTTCATCTAGTTGTTTAGTCTGTGTAAGTGCTGTGGTACACAGTGCATTGTGAATCCAAGACAATCCAGGTTGTTTTCTTTGAGCATTTCTATTAGGTGTTTCAGGTGGCTCTTTGAGCCTCCCTGAAATACCCCGCCTCTGTCGTTCGCGAGTTGTGTAACTCCCCAGGGGGCACCACGAGAAGGTGACAGTAGGCGTTGATGGGGATTGGGACAGCGGAGTTTACCAAACAGTGAGTAGGGCACTTTGGTTTGGTATTCTCTCATGAAGTGAGAAAGACTCCCGCACTCGTCTATCGCTTCAGCTCTCCCTTTGCCCCACCCATTTGCCCCCCTAAAGTTAAAGAACTAGAAGTTAACTATTGACACTTAATAGTTTATTTGTCGGATTGAAGGGGGGGCGAGGCTTTAAGATAAGCATACTTAATCGAAAACCAACTTTCTGAACTGACAATTCAATCAAAAGTTTCTACCTGACCAACATTACCACCATAACCCCCTAGCTAAAACAACTCCTTTTGGTACTAAATCACAACATTTCTTATATTCTCTCATTTTTCCTCTAATATTTTATTTATTACATTGCTTGGGTTCTTTACACATTATTAGGTCAGTATGAGGACATAAATATCTACAAATGATCTCTAGTTCATCAATGATTAACCAAAATCAAAGTAGTATGTCAAAATCAAAATCTATTTCTATATATTCAAAATATATACCTGAGATACGATATCGCATACATAAATTTTCTTTGTTACATTGTTTACAGTTTGTTTTTTGGAAATATTTATTTATTAACAACAGCAAAGAATTCAGGAATACGGATGAATGATAAAGAAAGAAAATACTTTTTTCAGTAATCAAAATTTAATATAAATTAATTCTGTTGTAATTATATAATATATATAGTCTTAAAGAATACAAGGAACTGTTTCCAATAATCAAAACTCAATATAAATGAAATCTGTTATAATAATAAAATATATACAGCCTAAAACAATACAAGGAACTTTTTTCAATAATCGGAACTCAATATTAATTATATCTGTTATAATTATAAAATATATACAGTCTCAAGAATACAAGGAACTTTTTTCAATAATCGGAACTCAATATTAATTAAATCTGTTATAATTATAAAATATATACACTCTCAAGAATACAAGGAGCTTCACTTCTTCATTGCTATGTCCACATACCTGAAAATAATTAACAAAAATTAGTTCTTATTTCAGTAAAATAAAAGAACCAAATCTCCTTAACTGGACCCTACAATCAAATCAATGTGCCTTACCTTCAATGTACATTTCTAACCGAAAATAATTCTTTGGCTTCAATGATGGAAGGAAGTTACTTCGCCTGTAAGGAGAGGGAAGCGTGCGTGTTTTCCTGGAGAAGAGGAGGGTTCCTTGCCTGTGGATTCTGGTAATGGTTGGGTGGTCCAGGCATCAGATATCTCCTTAATACCTTGGATAACAGATCATCAATTACCACATTTTTCATTGAAAGCCATTTGGAACATATAAGCAAGATGCTGTTCTTAAAATTCAATATAAAGAAAATGGGAATTTACTTACTTCACTTGAGGCGTGTGGGTTTCCCGGAGAAAGGTGAAATAATAAAAATAATTAATAATAAGAAAAATAATGAATAATAATTTAAAATAATTAATTAAAACCTCTATTAATGATAAATACTTAAATAACTAGCTAGGATAGTGGTCTTTATACTTTGGAAAACGGTCTTTATACCTGACATAATATATACCTCAATTTTACGCCCATACCAGTGACAGCATGGCAAAGGATTTCTTATTCCCAATAATTAAGTTTGAATAATTATTTCTTATGGAAATTTCTTTAAACCTACGGTAAGAAATAAGGAATTAATACATCTTTAATGACAAATACTTAAATAATTAAAAAGCATAAGTCGGCTATCACTAAAAAATTCAAAGAAAAAGGGGAAGACGAAAAAGAGAAAGATTGAATAGAACCATCAGGTATTTCCTCCATTAACACCCTGTTTCCTTATTAGATTACTGTTATAACATCTTCATTGTTTTTGGTTTCCTTCATTTAATAATTGTTGAGAAATCATTTATTAGGGAAATTTTCATTGAACCTGCGACCACAAATGATGAATTAATAAATCCATTAATGAAAAATACTTCAATAACTAACTATGATAGTGGTCTTAATAGTTAACAACAACATAGGTAAGCTACTCACTTCACTTGAGGCATCTGGGGTTCCCGGAGAAGGGTGATACTGGCATTCTTAACTTCTTTTTCTACACTGTTAATTTTTTCACCATATCAGACGGAATTTCGAACTTTGTATCATCTCACATCTTCCTGTCTTAGCATTTCCTTTTTTCCTTGCTCACTGTTGTTACATCTTCTTCGTTTTTGGTTTTCATCATTTAATAATTGTTGAGAAATCATTTATTAGGGGAATTTGCTTTGAACCTACAGCCAGAAATAATGAATTAATAAATCCATTAATGAAAAATACTTAAATAACTAACTATGATAGTGGTCTTAATAGTTAACATCAACATTGGTAAGCTACTCACTTCACTTGAGGCATCTGGGGTTCCCGGAGAAGGGTGATACTGGCATTCTTAACTGCTTCTATTCAATTTTTATCTGTTTGGTCCTCATTATTCCCTTCTTTTTCCTTTGTATTGCATTACTCACAGCTGACCTAGCCCTCCTTGGTGTCCAGTCACTCAAACATGCGTGTCTTCTTGATAATTTTTCGAAGCCTTCCATTAACCTCTGTCGGCTCGGTAAACTATTATGAATGATGTAATGCTTAAATTCTTCTTCTAAATCCTCCTTTATATCATCGCTTAGTCTAATTCTTTTTCTTTGAGATCGTCTCTTCACATGCTTCCTCCTTCTTCCAGGAGTGTCTCCTCGGGTGGGGGAATATTCTTCTTCACTTGTTGTGTCATACTGTTCAAGTGTTTCTTCTTTCTGAGGGGTGCTATACATTTGTTGAGGTAATACCGTCTGAACCCCGGATGTACTTGGCTGAGGTGAGTCTACAACAGGTGTTTCTTTAGTTGTCTCTTTAACTTGCGCATTCGATGTACGGTCTCCATGCTTTTCTAGGTCAAATAAATCTTCAATACGCTTCCCTCTATACTTCGCTATATCTCCACTGTTTATAGCGGCAAAAACTTGACTAATACGGCCTAGGTGGAGGGCTTCAATACTTTTTCTATAATACCCTAAATGAGTCTGAAGGGTGTGTCCTACTGACTGTGCAACTTGCCGCAAGTCTTCAGTTGTCAAATTAATGTACTGTAACATTACTGCTAAGTGCTTTCTTTAAGCAGTCGTCCCTCTCGGTGTTTTAGGGTTTTCGGCTCCAAACATATCTGCATACTTCCTCATTATGGGGTTGCCATCCACAAACGTTTCCCCTTTGGCAAACAGATATTCATTTGAGGGGCTTACCCCAGCTGCTTCCCTCATCAATAGCATTAATTCAAAATATTTGATGTGACCCTTCGGCACGAGGATGGCTTTTGTGGATACTGTGCTATTCAATTTCCCCTCTAAACAGAGCCTTTCAAAGGAATTGGCTGCCAATTTTTCAATGTTTGATAAAGCCTTATATTCTTCACTATCTTCACTGAGTTGATGGTGGTCTAACCAACTCTTCAATGTTATTTGAGCAATCTCCTTGACCCTCCTCCTGTTGAACACCCACAACTTAAGAAATAGGAGCTCCACAAGCTGGTAGTATTTATTCGTAGAGAATTTGTCCTCTCGCAAGGAATTATACAGTTCATTGAGTTTTTCTTCTATGAACTCAGTCAATTTCTTCACATCTGCAACAGTCGGTACTATCTGCCTCTTTGAATGGGTTTTCCTGAGTGCTTGTATTCGGGCCAGTTTACCAATTTGCTTTGCAGAAGTTCTTTCATAAAGCCTCAGCCATTCATCCACAAGTTGAAAAAGTTCCCTCTTGCGATCAACAGTTGCTCGCTATAGCACCATATCGCCTAAATTTTTAAACCTTTGACCATATTGGTTCACTGTGGAAGGTTTTGACAACTTTTGTTGTTGGCTTTCTCCTGCACCAGCAAGTATCCGCAATGATTCCAAGAAGTAATCATAATAAGCAACATTAAAGCAGTCAGCACTTGTTTCGATGTTATGCCCATCTTCTGCAGCTATCTTCTTCATCTCTATGAAGATTTTACTGACAATTCTTAAGATAGATCTAATCATCTTCTGTTGGTTTTGCCCTTGGTAGTTTAGGCATAAGCTGTTTCCATACAGTATTATCATTTCATCAAATTCAACGACCTCCCTTACGTCATCAGTTCTTAATTTGGGTAAAATTTCTTTTAACATCGCCTCTGACATCTTGGAAATGGATGGTGCCATCCTCATCATTTCCTTGGCCTTTGCTGCTTTCCTGTCATTGTACATTTCTCTGTTGCACTGTTTAAGATGGGGGTAAAAAGTTCTATCTGTAATATACCTTTTGCATGATGGGCAGTGCAACCTCTTCTTCTCTGTTTTGGCAACTCTGCATACTATTCGGTCATCAGGGTTGTTTATGTTATGAACTTCGTCTCCTTCTCCCATTATCCTTCTGAATATGACTCTTTTTTCTTTTTTATCTGCAGCCATATACTTCATTATATCCTCCTCCTTACTATGGACTGTTACCATGTGCCTTGATAAGTTTGCAATTTTTTTATAGCAAAACTTGCATGCATGAGGTTTTCTGTTTTTACTACCTAAAACGAACCACGAATTACAATTACAAAATGGATATTAACCAATTAATTGTGATGTGAAAGAAGAATTAGTTTAATTTCATTGCTATTCAAAGTATGCGTCTTGAAGGATAACGGCATATGTTCCACTGACATTACATACTTGCAATAGAAATTTGTTAGCGCAAGTTTACACTTTAAGTGGTATATGGTATCGGCGTTATGTTGAAGCTGATTTTCAGAAAGAATGAAAATTATTAAGGGTCTACACTACTAAATCTTATCTCGTTAACTTAGGCTTGATTGTAATATTTTTATCATACTGTCACCTACATCTTAATATCAGTTCACATTAACTCTGATATCCTATGTACATTTTCTACCTCCTCTTCAATTAATACTTGTATCATTTACTTCAATAAGTATTATCTTAAAAATTTAAAATTTCTATAATTTCCATGGTTTCTATATTTAACCCTTCAGACGGAACATGTTTTTTTTGTGCTTTATGAGGAACATCCGTCTCACAGACGGATATTGGAATTTATCATCGTTTTCGTAAACTCCCTAATAATTTTAGTCGTTTTTTTACACTAGCTTGCCTTTTAGCGAATTTTCGAAGAAAATTATAGCTATTTTGTTATTTAGCAAACAATACAATTCATTGGCTATTTAATAAATCAATGACAGAAACCTATTAATCATAAAAATTATTTATTCTTCAAAGCGAATATAAAACATTTGTAATTACTGACTATCAGTCAAAAATTAGAAGCATAATAATAATAATAGTACAATAAAATATCATAAATATCACGAACGGTAACTAAAAGAAAGACACATTAAAAAGGATATGTAATATAAATATAATACTACTGGCTATCAGTCGAAAACAGGAAGTATAATGATACAATAAAATATCACAAAAATTAAATAAAAAAAGATACGTTGAATATAATATATAACATAAATGCAGTTACTGACTATAAATCACATACAAGAAAAATATATAATTCAATAAAATGAAGAAAAATATTACAAAGAATTAGGTGAACAGAGACATTACAAAACGAATACATATAAAACATATGTGATTACTGACAGCCAAAAACAAGAAGTAAACAATAAAATATCACAAAAAGTAACTAAAATACAGACTCGTTAAAAAGAATATGTAACATATATAACTACTGGCTATCAGTCAAAAACATGGAATAAAATATAATAGAATAAAATAGAGCAAAATATAGCATACAACTATCGAAAAAAATACATATTAAAATGAATAAGAAACACAGTTGATTAGTTTATCATAAAACGAATAATAATATCAAAAAATAAAATCGAATAACACAAAGAAGGAGCATCAAAACATAATAGTAAGATAAATTCTTAACGTTGTAGTGGGAACATCCGTCTGACAGACGGGGTGAGTCAAAGAAAATGCGATCTTACCTGCTCGGGGTAGGGTGAAAAGCGGCTACCATCGGTTTTCGGTAAAGGGTATAGTCACACTGAAGCCCACAAGAAACCCCATCCCTTTACTCGCTTCCTAGCAAGATCTAATATCAAATTTGTAAACTATATCCGTCTGGCAGACGGATGTTCCGTTTGAAGGGTTAATTTTGTTAACATTACGCATGCAATTGATATGTTCTCTACATAATATGTGTTATTGGTTATTGCCTTGTTTATTCTCATATTTAGCCGTTATGAGGACCTAAAATTTGGGTTGAAACGTCGTCATTATTAAACATGTGATAAATTCATATTACTGTGATTTATTTTGACCGAACCCTCCAACCATTTCCTCCTCTAATAAATTTGATTATTTTAGTGCACAGTGTATCTATATGTGACATAACGAAACTATAAAAACGACCCTATACACATCCGCCATGTGTAGCCCCATTGAGTCATTGAGTTACTTATTCATCTGCACCTACAAATATGTAAATACGTTATACCTATTGATCACAGGGTGTTATGGCATATTAACCCATAGAAATAGTCTCCCTCACTCTCCAAACCTCATCTCCCTCCATACAAATTTTATTTTTTCTCAGTATTTGTAGGGAGTGAGGTTTTGGATGTTTTTATGCTTTGCTGGCCAGAGGTTTCAGATTTTCTCATATTATAAAATTCTCATATAATCTGGACATTCATGCTCATATTAAATGTCCATCATTAATAGATTAAACACTTACGTTAATTTACAAAAGTCTTGTAGGGAGTGAGGAAGTATAAACATACTCTAACGAATTCCACCACAAAATTATTTCTTCTATGAACACAGGTAGTCTAATGAAAACAAACTTAGGTTAGTCTGGTAGCTTTGTACCAGCTGCGTAACCTTGTATTTTTCAAGCAGTGAAATACATCTTTTCCTGGTTGTGGAGGGTTAGTTAAGAAAATTTGTAGGGTGTGAGGAAAAACTGTGTGACAAAAATAAAACCTCTGCGATGTATGGTTAAAGGATTTTATTTTCATAATCTACCCATTTATTATCTTAGCGGAGGATACACTGAGGGCAAAAATAATTTTTTCAATAATATATGCTCTCAGTTAGGGTAGCATAAAAGTATGAGATGTAAGAAACCTATACGTTGTATAGGCCTAACCTATAAGTTATAGGGAGTGAGAATTGACGTAATTAACAATTTTTAACTAAGAAAAATATCAACTTTTCAGCCTCAGATTAGTTTGTCCATGTAGGGGCCAGATTGTTTTATCTCTTCAAAATTTTTGAACTTTCTATGACGAATAGTTTAGGCGTGGAGGCCGTGTGGACAAAATAACCCATATTTTTGGAATGACCCACATGCATTGCGTTGTACTAAGAAAAAATACAATCCCGAATAAAGTAGAAAGAATTATTAGAATGATGAAAGCTCAATTCCTCCTAAAATCCGTTTAGAGCTTAGTTTTAAAAAACATTAATGAACAGTGCAAGGCTCCCTTCATTAAAATATAGTTCAACTTTGAAATCATCACTTCATGTTTGTATAATGAAGTAACTCAATTTCATTTACAAATACCTGGCGATTTAGAAAAAATATGAATAGCAAATAAGCCTGATTAATGGATGCAAGGTGCAAATACATTTGCATGTATTCAGTGACGGATACAGGAAATGTACTGTTTAAGCCTAACAAAATAGTAAACAGATGTATACATAATTATAAAAAGATAGTTCAGAACATGTAATTGTCAAAACTTTCCTACACCGAGTTATAAGGCTAACAAGTGTAGCCGAGGAGTAGCATAACAAATAAAGAAGTAGATAATAATAAAAAACTAAATCCTAGTGAGCTATAATAGGTATGTATATTACCTTTTTTTTTGGCTATGGTAACTGTTCATCATAATATCTTCATATTATCTAATTAAGAAGTAAATAAAGAAATTTTAATTTGTAATATTCCTTACTTCATTTGGCATGTTCTCATAATTTGAACGAAAATAATCCAAGTGAAATCTAGCACTGACACTGTTTATATGAAATAAATAATCAATAGTACTTCTCTTTAAATTCTCTTGGATCATCACTTATGTTTTTGGTACGTTCTAATAAAAAGTTAAACTCACTCAGGGCCAAAACATATTGGCTTAATCATTTGTTGATTTCCAGAAACCTTCCACTTCGGTTAAATATAAAGAATTAAAGTTTTTTGACTTTCACTTACCTATAATTGGTAAGTGGTAAATTGGTCAAAGGGAGGGGGTACTTTATTTAATAACTTTTTAATTTTTTTTCGATTTTCTCAAAAAAGGCTTTAACAATTTCATCAAATTCGTCGTATTTAATGAAAATTCTTTAAAATCAGGTAAGCTTTATCATTATTAAAATGTTCTGAGGGGGCTTAAATGGTGTAGGGGTCTTTTTTGTTTGTTTATTTTTTTGTTTCATATAAAGTACCTTTGTTTTTGTTTATCTGGAGAAATTAACTGTCTCTCGTTACGCCAAAAAATAAGAAATGGCTAAATATGAGATATGATAAAAATCAGGTAAGCATATAGAGGAGAAAAAAGAAAAATATTCTCATGGTAACTATGTGAAACAACACCAACAACTATATAGAGAATTATAAAATCAGACGACTTGGATTATTGTGCTTGCACTCACGGGCGTCACCGCCGGGGGGGACGCGTCCCCCCCAATATTTTGGCAGGAGGGGACTGTCCCCCCCAATATTTTGGCAAGAAAGGACCCAATCAAAAAATTGAATAAAAATGCGATTTTAAGAACTTACCAGAGTTAATCAAATCAAATCTAATAAAATAATAATATAAAATATTAGTTAATTACAGCACACTCTACTGATTGGTTATACCCAATTTTTTATTCGAAATAACCAATCAATAGTATTGTGTATTGGGTGAATTATATATATATATATATATATATATATATATATATATATATATATATATATATATATATATATTTCTTATTTATGCTTGAACTGCTTAGTTTTATAATTTCTGAAAAAAAAATATCCCCTGCATTGGTCTCCATTTCTTTATTAAACCAACTGGTTTGATCCTACTTTCCATCAATTCAATGAAGCTTATAGAAGATGACGGAAAGCAATGAAATAAGTAGGATCAGGATCAGAAGTAAAACTTGGATAAAATTCAATCAAGAAATTTGGCCTACATCCTTCAACATTAAGCATTAACAACTCCCTATTTTATAACTGAGGCATAAATAGACAAGTTTTAAGATACTATAAATACATTTAAAATACATCGTTGGAGGATGTCCTTAGAGTTGTTTTAAGGACCTATTTTTTCAACTTTTAACCGCTCGAATTTCTACCTACCCTACCTAGAAAAAAATTGATCCGTCCCCCCAATAATTTGGAGCTGGTGACGCCCATGCTTGTACTGCTGAATCATCACAAGAAAAACTTTGATTTAATAATAACAGAAATTAGTTTTTTTTATAGAGCAAATAAAAAGAAAAATAAGAAATTAATGTGGAAATATGTGTAACTTTGAGAAGTGGCAATTAACAAAAAGCATTAATTTCTAATCTAAGTAAGTTGGTAAGTGAAAGTTGTGTGTTGTGCGTACGCACCAGATTTTTTTTTAAGAGGTACTGATGTTAAACGTTAAACAAATCATGGATTTACAACTTGCAAATATCCCCGATAACGGAAAGTGTTATTTATAAAATTGTAAAGTTAGTTCTAACTTGGTTTGTATTCTGACAAGTGAAATACTTTAATTTATGGTACCTCATGGTATTTCTTTTTTCCCGTTTTTTTTCTCGATTTGATGAGTCATGAAGTGATTTGAAATAATCATATGAAATAATTTGGATTATAACTAAATTTAAACGCTACAAATTACAATGAAGCTGTTGAGGAATCTTTGGCAGTGAAAAAACTCTTGGAAAAATCTAGGCTTGATTTCCATAATTTATTTTTAATGTGTTGTAATTATTGTGTATTATAATTGTGATCTGTTAATTTAATGTATAAAACATATAAATTAAATAAGTATATGTAAAATAATTTATTTCATAAAATGTTAACAATAACCAAAAGGTGCTGGATGCAATCACATGTTCAATTAATTTATTTCTCTTATTACTTCTGGCCGAAAAGTCCGTTACGGCTTCACTCAATGGTTGAACACTTAGAATTCCCAGAAAAGATTCCATTGTTATTTCAGTACCTCTTTTTTAGCTCCTTAAAAAAAAAAAAGTCTTCAAAAAAGTTTGTCATTGTTGACAGTTGTTATTGTTTTTTTTATTATTGTTTCATTAACCATTTAATTTCGTTTTGATTTCATTATTACAGCTATTATTGATTAATTGATAGTAAAAGAGTTCTTTAGAACTTTAGAACTTCTACCTTCACTTATTTGATTTTGAACTGTGAAGTTTTCAGTTGTAATTGAAATATTAATTACAGTGAAAACTCTAAATAGGGGACAGCCATGGTGACTCAAATATTGTCCATTAATGAGAGGTGTCCTTAAAGTAGAGGTTTATTAAAAAAAATTTTATGTAAACTTATACATAAAACAGTAGGTACCTACATATTCGTGTATGTAGATGTAATAGTGGTACATTGGTTCAAATTAAAATAAATACAATGCTTTTATTGAAAAAAGGTTTAATAGCAAACAACAACTGAATTTACATACCTACTGCAAAAACTTACAAAAGAAATTTAACTCACAAAAGTTGATAGATTTGATTTGAAGATTATTAAAATGTAGTTTTACCATAACAAAATTGGGTCTCAATAAAACAATTACATAAAATAGAGCAAACTGAAGAAATGTCTAAGTACCAGCGGGTTTAAAATTTTTTTCCAAAGTTAATTGCCTTACATTTTTTTGATGATTAGACTCTAAAAGGATCTGTGCACTTGGCGGGCCACTTTTTTCGTATTCATCAATGATTTTCTTTTCTTTTTTAATGAAAACCTTTTACGTGTTGGAGACATGTTGTTAGTTCGAAGATTTTCAATAAACTGGTTCAAAATGAAAATGAATGTTCACTCTACGCAATGTTCTGAAGAAAAGGGGTAAGGACAGGAAGTGATTCTGTTTACTGAGTATTAGATGAATTGGACTAAAGACTAAAGCATTCTCGGAAAATGTTTGAAACAAATTTTACACTGTCCTTTAACTAGAGGTCTTAAAACCCATTTTCAGCCAATTTTCTCTGTCCGTGTCCTCTATCTAGTGTGTCCCTTAAAAAGAGGTTTCAAAAGCATTGTTTCCGTATATCCAGCGCCAGTGCAATTGAAAGTTGTCCCATAAACAGAGGTGTCCTTTAAAGGGAGTGGTCCTTAACGAGAGGTTTCACTGTATAAGAATGAATTGGAAATGTGTGGTAAAAGTAAATAAAAAGCAATAAAATTTTAATATTAAAAAGGAATGTGTCAGTAGTATTGTACCTATACCTGCAGATTAGGTTATATCTGTAAATTTTAGTCAGAAGGAAAGGTTAGTGATATTAATGGAAATATCACAAAAAAATATATTACATTTGGTAAATTACTTAATACCCATTGCACATCGGTGTCCATTATGGCAATTTGTTTCTGATTGGTGAGAAATATATTAAATTGGGGTGCCAACACAATCGATAAAGTATTACATTTAGGAAATAGTTTGCATGTGTTTCCTATCGCTAATTTTAATTGAGTTGTACCAAAACCCGTTATAATTGTGTGTAGATAAGGTTTGTATCAATAACGTAATTGATGATGTCAGAGTTACTCCCACATTGATATTAAATTATTTTGATAAGCAGGGAAAAATTAGCCGACATTTAAAGAGGTCATGGCAGCAGCGGATCCAGAAATTTTCTGAGGGGGGCAGTTTTTATTTTTTAAATTTTTGCGTCATAAAGGACCTAATTCGGCCCCTCAATAATAATATAAGAAATTCAACTGAGATAACATTTATAAGAAATAAAGAAATCATAGAAACAATAATGAAAACTGTTTGCATCTAATTATCTTCATTGGACAGAAAATGAAGGAAATTGTTCTTCTAACTTACTGCAAACACTAAATTATTTCTGTAATGATTCTATATTACCTACAATTGTGATTATATTATATCATATTCTTATCTTCCTCACCTATTTTGTATAAAATTAATGTTAAAACATATCACAACTTTAATATGATTTTAATGACGATGAATTGGTAAAAATAACTGTTTCAAAAAAAAGAAATGTTTAAAGAAATGTGATTACAGAATGATATGCTTTGTTTGGCATATAACCACTTGTATCTTAAATGAAATCAATATTGCCAATCTAATTTCTATATGATATTAAAATTGGGTGAAAAGAACACACAAAAAAGTAAGATTATAGCTTCATTACTGCATTTAAAAGTTTAACATGTGTTATACTTATACATCGAATAAATTGTACAAAAACATTCTACAACTTACCACAGACATTGATGAAGTTTCATCACCACAGGTTGAAGACTTGGCCACAGTTGGAGTTTGTAAGGCAGTTATAACATTAATTAATTCTTTATCTGTCAGATAGCTACATATTTTGTTGATGCAATCAAAATTTTAAATTACATGCTTGCCATGACTTGTGCTCTGTATTTCTCTCTCATGTCTCAATTTGTTCATGGTTTTTCCCCTTTCCAAAGATGCGGATATATTATATATTAACGCATGTTGATTTATGGGGAACAATTTCGTTAATTGGACATTTGTGAAACCAAGGTTGGACTGCAATGTCATGGATATCCCATTTTTCGGTAGTTGCACGAAATCAATCAATGAGTGATTGGGACCCATCTTGATTTTCTCGATCCCTTGGAGCTCTGCGAGGCACACTTCCATATGTTTAATTTCTGGTAACTAAATGGGATCTTCCATGAGGTATGAAATTGTTGTACGACTTACCCCATACTTCTTCATAAATACATTTTAAAATAATAAAGTATTAAATAAATAATAAAGTTTAAAAATAAACATTTGCATTAATAGTATATATAACTAGTAGGTTTAGCTTTTTAATATATATTTTTAATATCAGAATCTTTTTAAATGTATGTTGTATGAGGTATATCATAAAATAAGTAAGGTATATCAGAAGCTTTTTTTTTTATTATTTAAACTTCAATTATTTAAAGTTTAAAAATAAACTTTTGCATTAATAGTATATATAACTAGTAGGTTTACCTTTTTAATATATATTTTTAATGTCAGAAGCTTTTTAAATGTATGATGTATGAGGTATATCATAAAATAAGTAAGGTATATCAGAAGCTTTTTTTTTTTATTATTTTAACTTCAATTATTTAAAGTTTAAAAATAAACATTTGCATTAATAATATATATAATTAGTAGGTTTAGCTTCTTCATTAAATTAAAGTATTTCCATTGTCAGAACGGACATATATCTTTATTTGTTTTTCCTATTGGACGAGGAAGGGGTAGAGTGGGGGTAGGCCGGGACTCCTTATACCCCCGAGCAGATGGCACGCACAACAGTTCTGTACTGGTGTTGTGTTTAGTTGAATAAGTGTTAAGTTATCATGAAGAGATCACTCGATGGTGCAGGTGGAGCGAAGAGAAGAAACGCGCATCAAGAGGAGGCCGGTGTGAGACATTTAGTAGGTGCACTGAGAAGTAGGGAGAGCAATTCTAATAAAAAAGTTATCATTAGGGGCTTAAACAATGTCAACATTAGTTCTGGTTATAACAACAGAACCCCACTACATTATGTCGTAGAGTTGGACTCCGGAATAGACATATTTCAAGAGTTGATTCTCAAAGGGGCAGATATCAACGCAAAGGATAGGCGGGGGATGACGCCGCTTCACGTCGCTGCCTATACCAACACGAAGGAAACCTACGTCAAGAAGCTAATTGCCCTAGGGGCGAATGTTAATGAAAAAGATATAAACGGACCCTCTCTACCTTAGTGTTTGCGAATTCAAGAATTTGTCGGTAGTAAAAACCCTTCTTGAAAATGGGGCCGATACAGAATATATTTACGAGGATTTCTTGTCAGAAATCGGGTTTTTAACTATTCTGGAGAAGTCCTTCGCATTACAATTTATTTACCGGAAATGAATCACATGAAAGAGTGTCTCGCAGAGCTCCAAAGGATGGAGGAAATGAAGATGGGTGCGAATAAATCATTGATTGATTTCCTGCAACGACCGAAAAGTGGTATATTGAAGTGTTTGGAATCCAATGTTGTTTTGACAAATGTCAAATTAACAAAACTCTTCCCCATATATCATGAGACGTTAATAAAAAATTTATCCGCATGTCTGGAAAGGGGAAGAAACATGAAGAAATTGAGACATGTGGAAATAAAGAGCAGAAGTAATGGGAAGCAAGTAGTGTTACATTTTGATTGCATCGAAAAAATTTGTAGCCACGTTACAGATAAATTGTTAATTAATCTAGTTAGTGCCTTAGAAAGTGGATCTGTGGCCAAGTCCTCAACCTGTGGTGATGGAACTTCATCAATGTCTGTGGTAAGTTGTAGAATTATTTTGTACAATGTATTCGATGTATAAGTATAACACATGTTAAACTTCTAAATGCAGTAATGAAGCTATAATTAATATCCTTAATGTTTCAGATTAATATTGCAGATAATATTATAGATGATAATATAAGATAATATTGCAGATGAACCAGGGAACCCCAGTAGTTTTTATCATCGTAACAATAAACTGTTGGGTAGTTGCGCATGCATAACTACAATATTCTGTAAAAAAGACTTAGAAATTTACTATAATATATAGCAATTCATTTATTTTTCCCACACAAACTAGATTGATAAATTACCATAATCAAATTGAGTAGTACAATTGTATAATTTTTAAGATGAGAAACCAGGGAACCCCAGTAGTTTTTATCATCATAACAATAAACTGTCGGGTAGTTGCATGCATAACTACAATATTTTGTAAAAAAGACTTAGAAATTTTCAATACACATTTGAGATAGAAATCTGTCATTTTTGTTTTGATCATGGTCTGGTGAAGAGAGATAATATATTTTTAAATACAATTGTTTTTGTATACATATTGAATTCAAAATGAAAAACATGGCAGTAAAAGAATCCTCCAGATAACAATGTTAAAGGGAAAGATGGCTGTCCATGAGCAGCTTGACAAAGGCTACTTTTTTATTATAAAATTGTGTGTCTGAACCATGCACATTTTCAATAATTAATGATTTATGGATGGGACTTTAATTGAGGGAAAGTCTCAAGAAAATCACTTAAGAAATAGGAATGGGAGTGACAACAAAGATTGGCCAAGTAAAAGAAAAGAATTAGTATCATAATACAATCTAATAATTTACATCTTTTTTTTTATATTTTGAAAATGTCAATTTTATTATGAATGAACATATTATGTAAGCCAAAAAAACATATTTAATATTTTTATTATCTCTAGTTAATCCGAAATTTTAGCAGTTCAGACTCTCCCCCTTGTTAAGGTAGGATTAACGAGATTCTACAGTAAGCACCTCAACTGTAACTGATTGAAAAAAATACTAAGAGAAGTCTATGCCTATGATATTTTCATCCAATATTCATTGGATAATCAAAATATCGGTGTAATGTGTAGTATTGGCTATTTAAGTAGCCTGATGATGTCAAAGCTTTTGACGGAAGAGGAAATTACACAAAAGTTTGTTTTTAAATTGAAGTTATTAATATATCCTCAAGGATGGTTAAATTTATGTAGGTAATTACTAACAATTTTTTTTCTCCTCAGATAAGTATTTTGCTATTGTTGAAATATGTAAGTTTTTTGCCATAATAACATAAATAAATGTAAATTATTCCGTTTGACTTTAAAAGTTAGATTTATAATGGGCATGAATTTCTATTAATTGATTATGAAAAGCTGTTGGTTTAGAATTTGTTAAAAAAAAAAAAATAAATTAAAGAAGCGAGATAATACCAATTTTTCAGACTCTCGCTCGGAGTTTGAAAAATTGGTAGTGAAATATATTGATTATTTTGAAATTGGTTGGTATTTGGCTCTTTAAAAACTAGTTCACCTTAGGAAGAAGGAAGTAGAATTATGAGAACACCCCAGGTTTTGTGGGAAGAGGAATAAGAATACCTCAGCATGAACCGCTGGAGCTGTTTCACATGTTCAAAGAAATGCAAAATGTACTTCTTGGGGTCTCACTCGCCATGTGTGAAAACCAAAAAAAAAGTACTGATAAAAATTAAGTCGAAGAGGAAAGCCTTAGGAATAAATGTTGACAACATAGTCACCGATTATTTGATCAAGAAAAAACAAAAAATGCCAATTATAAAACAAAGATTTCGTCTTCACCTCTAGTAAAAAAGTATCACTTCCCCAAAAAAACGATCATCCTGCAGTAAATGATTTCTGCATGATGGAAGAAGTCTTGATGGTATGCTCGGGATGGTTTTGCTTCAGTCATGGAGATGTGAGCAGGAACTTTCCCTCATTATCAGTAGGAGTGAACTACCTTGAGATAAATGCCAAAACGTATCAAACCAGTTTTGTATCCCTGATTCTAAGCAAGTGAACCTGAATAATCTAAATGATCTGTTGTAAAAATTTAAATAAAAGTTTAGCATGATGGTTGTTGTAGGATTTATGTCGGCATAAAAAAAAAACGTTACACAGTCAATAACGACTTTCCAACAGCTCGTCGAAACTGGGAACTATTGATCGAAAAATTATTTACTTATACATATAACTTTTGATTTGGTTAGGGTAGAATAACATTAAAAAATATAAACCGTTAATTAAATTAACCTTGCGCAGAAGCAATATCGTAACCAATGAAGGTCTACTGAAGTGCGATTATTGCTAGTTAAAACTTATTTAATTAAATTAATTATAACTAATTAATCATCAGTGGATTATAATAAAGTTAGCCGATAATTATAGTTAAATTGATTTTAATAGATACAATTCCTTAAACCTTTTATTCCCTTCTTCAATCTAATAAATCTTGTACAATTTGTTCTTTTTCCTATGGAGTCGTATAATTTAAAATCATGATCAATCATTTTAAAAAAATATCCTTTTTGGTTATTTAAATACATTTTCTTGAAATAACCAAAAAATAATAATCTGGTGGTTAGGAATATTCGGATTCTTATACTACTAATTTATTTGTACCTTTTGCATTTAATGTGAATTTGACTTCAACCCATTTAAACAGGACAATAACACATCTTTAAAAAACAAACAAATAAATTTACAAAACAGACGATTAAATTTATTTTTTAAATATTGCTAAGAAGTCTATCAAATTTAAAATTTTAAGGAACCATCACAAGAAATTTTCATATATTGAAATAGTAGTTCTACTCATATCTCTTGTACTACTTTAATTATATTACAGAAACATTTGTACATTATGATGATTATGCACATAGTATTTATAACTATCAACTTTTATTTTTATAATATCTATTTGCTTTGTATCAGAGTAACACTTGCTCCAAAAGTTTTTTCTAATTTGGATATCTTATTTTCTGACATACCTCTTTTTTTCACTTTCCTACGTTAATTTATGAATCTAAAATTTTGGAATACCTCTCCAGTCTAATGGTAATTGTCCATGGCAGTTTTAACTCCTTTAACTTTTCTGATTTATCTTTCTGCATAAAAATGATCTAGAACATTTCAAACCAAAAAGTACCCAAATTGGTCCAGTACTTTTCACAAGATGCACTTCACTAAGCAAAAAAATTTAATTTTTATTAAATGAATAATGCATTATGCATCATAACATAATGTAATTTATAGCATAAGGCATCAAACTTATTGTTCCTTCCACTAGCAATATTTGTTTTTCTTTTCTTACTTCCACAGACGATATTTCCTTCAAACATTATAGTATCCAATAGGAACCCTCAGTCTCCCCGCAAGGGCAGGTCAAAAAGTTCTCGGCCAGACAGGAAGGAGGGAATTAATATAAAGGATTAATCCCTAATCATGTTAACCTATTCAATAGTTATATGTACTCAAACTTTTATAATCCTTCTGTGTCTTTTCTATTATTTATAATACTTTTAGTTTTACCAGTTTGCTCTTGCCAATAAAATGAGTAACATTGAATACAGAGCTGTGAAGAAATTTTTAGTTAAAGAGGGCATAAAACCTTTAGATTTTTGAATGTTTAAAAAATGTGTATGGGGACTCGTCCCCTTGCTATAGCACTGTGAAAAGCCACCTCTTAAGTTTAAAGTCACACCTTCAGTCGGAAAAATCATGCCCAGAATTTTTTGGGATTCAGAAGGAATCCTGATGACTGATTACATATAAAAGGCATAACAATCACAGGAGAATACTATCGTAATGTTTTGACCCACTTAAGATAACAATCAAGGAGAAGAAGAGGGCAAAGCTGAGCCGAGGAGTAATGCTACTTCATGACAATGCCTTTAACGATATCCTCTTGTCAAGAGGATATCATTACAGTGATACTACTACTACTGTTACGGTGATTTCCATGATAAGCCTTAGGGGGTGCCTCAATGATCTCTTTTGGGCCTGATTCTATTTTTATTTTATATAAATGACCTTTGTTCGACACCTTTGAATAGTAACCTTACAGCATTTGGTGATGACTTGGCGTTCTCTTACTCTAATAAAAGCTGGGATACTTTTCAGTTTCATAAACAGCATGATTTGGTTTTCATAAGTCACTGGTTCGATAAATATTGAGCCATGAAACTGATTTTTTTTTTTTATATTAGATTACTTTTAGAATAGGATTCAAATTAACATTTCATAAAAAGGTTTATTTTGGCATAGTTAACAACTGTAATAGTAAATAAATATATAAACAAATAATTACCATTAAATTTTATAATTAAACAAATATTTTAGTTTAAATATTTAGGTATAATAATATAATTGATATTGGGCTATAATAATAAATATAAAATAATAATATAAAAGGCTATTTTGGAGATCATATATTTGATATATAACAACTGAATTAAAGATACGGCTAACAGAAATTTACTTTATACCGAATAAATGTATTATTTCTTTTTTGTTAGAATTTATTATGCAGCTATTCCTTCTGTTTTTAGTATGGAATTCTCTGTTGTGGTACTACCTATGTCAGTGTAATTAAACTTTTAATAACTATGCAAAAAAATAATTATAACTTTTTTGAAGAAGAGAACTATAGAACCTTCTTGCCCGCTTTTTTAACTTTTAAAAATATTACCAGTTAATTACTTATTTTTGTATAAAAGATTAAGTATCTTTTTCGTTAGAAACACTGGCTGAAGCCTACCCTAGATGACACAATGAACCTTTTTGCTCACTAAAATCACATACTGAATTAACTCTAAATTTTAAGCAACACTTTTTTATTCACTTCATCGTCAAAGAAGTAATATTACATTTTTTAATTGATTGATATACTGGGATATTTTTTTTTCTAAAATTCAATAAATTGATTTAAGCCCCCCCCCCCCCCCAAGATAGTAATCTTGGTTGAGCCACTACATAAATTATATTTCAGTGACTCATAGAACTAGTTACTGTAAGGGTCTAGCCACACATGTCCGCACCGCAGCACTAATATAGGTTATGTTCAGAATATTTTTAATTTAACTTACATATTACCTTTAGTTATGCCTAAAGGTCAGGCCACACATGTCTGTCACAGGCACTTTAGGCATAACTAAAGGTAATATGTAAGTTAAATTACAAATATTCTGAACATAACCTATATTAGTGCTGCGGTGCGGATCCGGTGCGGACATGTGTGGCCAGACCCTAATTTATTTAATTTACCCAAACCAAGTTAAATTTTTTTCAATTCTTCATTTTGCACCAAATACTTTTAAACGTCTTCCTGACAAATATAAGGAGCTTATCATTTAAAAAATCATTTGTTCTGCCGTAGTAGGATATATTTTTTCATAAAAAATTTAGATTATTTTTTTCTGCCAAAAAATTGTTTGTATGGCACTTCCTTTTTTTAATAAAAATTCTACAATTATATTCTTATGTTTAATTTAATATACATGAATATTTCTTTGTGATGTGAGGGTGACCCTAATAGAGGTAACAATTCCATGGTCCAAATGTTAGCCAAACTTAGATTATTTGATAAACATATAAAATTACTTATAAAAATTCTATATACATTATTAAACCTGAATTCAATTGCACTATCTGTAATCTCCAAGCAAAAGAAACCTTGTACTATATATATATTTTGTTGCCCGATATATTCTAATACTCAGAAAACACTAATAATTCTTTGAATAGCTAAAGGTAAAAGACAAGATATCGTTAGTAAACATTTATTATTTGTCTCGCTTCTGAGGTCTTTTGTAATTAATGAATAATTTACTAACTATATAAATTTTTCCCTACAGGCAATTTAACAAATATTAAGGTAAATTAATTTATTTTATGGGTATAGTGGCTGTTAACCGTATTGGAGCAATCACCAGGACAATCTCATCTTTACCATTTATTGCTTATTTACAACATTTCGGCTATGTCGCCATTTTTAAGTCTAAAAATTAGTTTAATCCGTTAAACATTATTAAATAACAAAACTTCAAATATAATGAATAACAATATTAAAATTGTAAAAATCTTTTTCCTTAAAGAAGGAAGCACTATTCAATAATTTAACCATTTACTACCATTATTTAAAAAAAAATTATAAGGTTCACATAATAAATAATTACATCAAAATACAATAAATTAAATATTAAAATACCTCAATCTGAACAAAGATGTAATGCATCCAGCTTTAAACAATGCCTTCATCAACTCAACATAAAACTTCTTTTTTCATAAATTAAATATATATAAACCATTAACTGGTGTTGTCATTTAAAAAGTTGAAAGACTTAAATTGTGTGAATGTTGGCCACGCAAATCCCTTGTTAACCCTTATTTCTTAATACCTCCCTTATTGTAAATAAACTAGGAATATGTAACTATCAAATTTAATAAAGTTTCCTTGCTGCTGTTTCTATTTTTCAAAATATTCTGACAGAATTATTGAAGAGAAAAAAAAAAAAAACCTATAAAACTTGTTTTTTACATTTTTTGTTATATACTATTGTATTTTGTTTAATATTTCTGTATAACATTTTCTTAGATTTTTGGTATCTGTTTTAAAATTTACCGCTTTGTTAATATTTTGGGTAATATGTATCGCCTCCATCAATTTTCTTTTTTGGTTATTACTTTCTTTATGCAAAATAGAGACCTCGTCAAAATCAAATTTATGTTTAGTTGTAAAGCAGTGCTTGGCTAGGGCAGTTTTTTCACTATTATTTTGTAAATTATTAGTGTTGCTTATATTTTGTGAAATCCTGTTGTTTAAGTATTGCCTAGTTTCCCCATAGTACGAACCTGGGCAATGCAGGCAATCGATCTTATTTACTACCCCAGTCATCAAATCTTTGGGTATTTTATCTTTCATGTTGTTGTGCATTTTTTAAATTTTATTTGATGAGTTTTTATTTATGAGTTTTTTATTATTATCCAATTAAAAGTTATCTATATCATAATTAATAAAGGATCTATTAATATTTTCTGACAGGCTTTTTATATAGGTGCATTTAAAAAATTTTTTGGGTGTCAATGTCTTAGTGTTATTGATTGTTTTATCCATCTGTGAAATTCCATTATTCTCTTTTATTTTTATATTTATTTCCCAGTATTTTTTTATTAAGTTCCTAGGGTAGAAATTTTCAATAAAAAGGTTAAAAACTTTTGGCTTGACTACATTAAGTCTTACTTCGTCTGTTATTTTTATTGCTCTGTATATAAAATTATTGAGAACATTGAAGGGGGTGATTTGATAAATAATTCAAAATTATATCTTTGCTGGTGATTTTTTTGGCCCATTCTGTAATTATTTTGCTTCGTTCCTAATTATATTCATGTCTAGAAATCTAATGTTTCCATTCTTTTCCTCTTCTTTTGGTAACTGAATTCTATCATTATATTTATTTAATTCTTCAAACAATGGCTTTATTTGGTTTTCATTTATTACACATAATATATTGTCCACATATTTTATAATTAACTTTGGTTTAACGATTTCTTTATTATTATTAATTACTTCATCTAATAGCATATTCATAACTATACCAGACAATGAAACTGACAGAACCCCACCCATAGCTAAACCTGCTAGCTGCCTGTATATTTTACCATTGAATTCATTGTGTGAATTCATTGTGAAATGTTTTTGAAAAAAAATTTTCACAACAAAGCTTAATTCCTTCCAAAAATACACTTTTGTTTTTTATATCAGTATATGGTTCTATTTCATGCCATTTTTCATTTATACATTTAATAATGAATTTGATTGGTACTGAAGTAAAAAGTGCAGTGACATTAAAACTTATTAACTTGTCTCCTTCTTCTAAGATGATGTTATTTAATAACTCTTTTGCTTGAACTGAATTTTTTATATCATAGCAGTTGTTATTTAAGTGATCTAATGCAGGTTTTATAAATTTAGAAAGTTTATATGTAGGGCTATAGATGGCATTTACTATTGGTCTGTATGGTTTGTCAGGTTTGTGAAGTTTTATTAAGCCAAACATTCGGTGGTGAATTGGATGCTTCTCTAATATTCTTTTATAAATATCAGTATTTATATATTTATTATTTAGTAATTTTTCTATGTATTTCGTTACATTATTTTTATTTTCATTCAATGGATCTATTCTTATTTTCCTGTAAGTATTATTATCATTAAGTAGGTCATACATTTTATCTAGGTAAAGATCTTCATGCATTACTGCCACTTGTTTGGTTTTGTTGGATTTAACTACTATTATATTAGGGTTTCTTCTTTTTAATTTAATAGTTAATTCTATGTCTTTTTCCCAGGCTCTTATCAATGAATTGACTTTACTTTTCCTTGCTTTATTTTTATCCAAAAAATGAATTAAAAATTGTTAACATTTTCCCCTAAACTCAAAATATTAATCATCCCTCTGGGAACCTCGATTTCGCATAAATTTTCTACTAAATTTTTCTTATATAGATTATTATATCGGTCTAACATTTCTTTGTCATTATTATTATTATACTAGCATTCCCCGTCGCGGCTTCGCCCGCGGGCCTTTATTCTGTGACCATTATCTTGGTATTGATCTAATATAATATGTTAACAGATGTTAACATATTATATACATACTCAAAGAGTTAAACGACAATTTCGTCATTTACATTTAAGATATTCTTAGGGGTTACATTTTTGATATTCCTTTCTTAGTGGTTACCTACATCGCTTTTAAAATCTAAATTCCGAAGTTTCTAATCATAAGTAGTTTTTGCTCTGCATTGATTCTGTCAGTCAGGACAAAGCCTCTTATATATATGGAGAAGTATATATATATATATATATATATATATATATATATATATATATATATATATGGAGAAGTATATATATATATATATATGGAGAAGTATATATATATATATATATATATATATATATATATATATATATATATATATATATATATATATATATATATATATATATATATATATATATATATATATATAAATAAACACGCACCATCCCCAATCATGGGAATCACAGTGTGCATAATTTGATTACCACTAATATTTAAGTAATCAGTAGCCATATTTTATGTGAATGTCTATTTTAATACTATTGTAACGTTAAGTCGATATTCAAATAAAAAACATATGGTTTAAAATCTCAACAATAGATTTCCGTTAGAGTTAAACGACAATTTCGCCATTTAAGCCCCTTAGGGGTTACATTTTTGAAATTCCTTTCTTAGTGGTTACCTACATCGCGTTTAAAGTCTAAATTCCGAACTTCAAGTTTCTATCATAAGTAGTTTTTGCTCTGTGTTGATTCTGTCAGCCTCTTATATATATAGAGATAATCTTAGTTTAGAATTTATATTATTAGCGTTTATATTTGCAATATATGTGGAGGGACTATGTTATCATTTTTGCATCTCTTTAAATAAAATATCTTACCTTTTGCTTTTACAACTTTGATACTAAGATAAAATTCTAAAAAGTTGTAAAAGCAAAAGGTAAGATATTTTATTTAAAGAGATGCAAAAATGATAACATAGTCCCTCCACATATATTGCATCCTGCAATAGGCTTGGAAAAATGCTTTAATAAAATTTCGTCTGGAGAAAGTCAAATGAAGAGCACCATGAAAAAAATCTTCGCCTGTCCTACTAACTTGAAAGTGGTCATCTCATGGTTTGGTCATGGTGGTGTATTGTTGCCTCGGGGTTAGGAAATTTTCATTTTATTGGGGGAACAATGGATAGACATTTATATTGTCACATCGTGAAAGAAAAATTTTAAAGCAAGTGCAACCGAACTTGGAATAATAAATAATTTTAATTTTTATAGTGATAATGATCTCAAGCATTCTTCTTATCATGCAAGAGATTTGTGTTTATATAATTCCCACAAAACTATAAAAACGCCTCCCCAATCACCAGACCTAAACGTGATAGAGAATTCATGGAGTAAATTATAAACAGCACTGAGGAAACATGAGATATCAAATAGAGGAGATCTCAAAAAGGTGCTTCAAGAAAAATGGGACAAGATAAGCCCAACTTAAACAGAAAAGCTTGTCCAATCCATGCCCAACTGTTTGAAAGAGATAATGAAAAAATAAAGGCTTACCTACAAAGTACTCAAATTCAAAATATTTTTGATTTTTTGGATGTTTTTATTTTTGCATCCTTTTCACTGTGACCTTAAAAGTGTATATTTATTCATGAAGCTTTAGTTTAATTTTAGGATTTGATCTCAAATAAACTTTCAAGTATTGTAAATTCTAGCCTAATGTTTGTACTTAATATTTGTAAACAAAGATTGTTGAAAATAAATTTCGGTTTGGTATAAAATAGTTTTTTTCAAAGTAAATTCCTTGTATCATCTTGACTGTGAGCCACGTATATGGTAGATTCATGCTTTTAGAGAGAGTATGTAGCTATAAATAATTGTATTTATAGTAATTGTTTTATTGTATAATAACACTAGGTGGAATTAATTTTATTAGATTTAAATAGTAATAAAACACTTAGAACTCAAAAGCCCTCAAATGTTTGTTATACCACTTGAAACGTATTTAACTGCTGTCCATTAACACACATTGGTATGAGGATATGTTTTGCTATATTTTAACTATATTTATTTTTATGCTGAACTTTAAAATTTAATTTGAGTGTTTTGAATATAAATCTAATTAATTAACCTTATAACTCAATAACCCAATCACTTTTATTTCAACATTAGACAGAGAATTTCATCTTCTTTCTATTGATATATAGTTGATTAGGCTGTTTTGGAGAGAGATTTTTGCTCAAGGCATTTTTCGATGAATGTTTCACTACTTGGAAATATATATACATGTTTCTTATTCTGTACTTATACATCTTATTCTGTGTGAAATGTTGAATAAATTAATAAATTTGGAAGGTTCAGTTCAATTAATACTCTTTCAACAGAAAAAAGTCTTAACATGTACAATTTGGTTTTTTACTCAAGTCATCATTGGAATTTCAAATATCTCAAAAGTGCAAATGACAAAATTCTTAAAGTAGTGGTTGGAATTTGGTAAAATTTGGCATTTGTGTATGTACTTAATACATACAAGTTTTTATCAAAATCCTGAGGTAGCAGGGGATAATATAGAAATTTGGCAGGATGATTTGATATGGAATGACGCTACCTATTGTTGTTTTAAAAGAAAAATATATGTTATTCCAGCATATTGCGGTTAAAGGTGTGCTAAATTCCAAATGGGTTCACAAGATAAAAGTTGTTCACTTTTCATGGGTACACTAAAAACATACCTATTCTTATCTTGTGAACCCCATGATTTCTCTACTTTGAAATTTTGCCCACCTTTAACCACAATATGCTGGAATGACATATTTTTTAATGGAAGGATTTTTTCTTTTTAAATTAAAAAAACAATTTTAATATTTTTTAAAAAGATATATTTTTAACCGACTTCGAAAGAGGAGGTTACTCAATTTGATAAATATTTGCCTTCTTTTTCAATATTTAGTCTGATAGATTAAAAAGAAATTACACAGAACACTGAAAAGGATGATATCTGTTCCAGTTTTCTAGCTTCAATAGTTGTTGAGATATATACCAAACATTTTTTTCAGAAAACCACATTATTTGTTTTCGTTTTTATTACTTTAAAAATTTGTTTCTCTAAATCTGAGTCAGAGAAATCTTAAAATTTTCAATTTTTTATTACATTCATACATGCTACAAACAACCAAAAAATTATTAAATTTTTTTTGTCATACCCTATCATTTTCATATCCTATTGTCATATCCTAAACATTTTCTCATACCTATTATATTTTGAGATAGTAAAATTTTTTTTTTTTTGGTTTTCCCCCACCTTGAAGTTTTTTTTTTTTACACTATACCCGGTTTCCCAAGCCAGGGGAAAGGGTCAGGGATTAATGCTGAGTACGATAGTAACATTTAATATATATGAATATATATATTTATATATATATATATTTATAAATATGTGTGTATGTATTCATCTTAACTTGGTGTTACAAATTATTCTTTTAATTTAAACAATACAACATTATATTTCTCACATTTTGTCCCCTGATTACTTTTGTCTTCAAATCCATCAAACCATATCTTTATTTGTCACACATATCTTTAATTTTTTGTTTCTATGAGTTGCATACTTTTTGAGATATATGTATTTATATTAAGGTTTTGTTAGGATTTAAGTATTACACATTATTAAAAATATAATATTATGATATCTAAATATATATGAACCCATTAATTTGAATTTTTTACTCTGCAAATGTATTTTTCATTACCTCTTAAATCAAATATTTAGATGTCAAGTCTAATAATATGTATATAATAATAATATATATTATGTTCCTTCAAGTTTTCAAATGTGTATAATAAAAGTTGCTTAATGTAGTAGGTTTTTTTTTTAACATAAAATTAATAGAACTTGTTTAATACCTTTTCCTATAAAAAGTTAATTAGGAATTTAATAGTTATTTCTAAAACCATTGGCATATCTTTCATTTTTCTTTTCTTTTTCATAAATTGTAAATGCTTTTATCAACCTGTTTTGAATTCCCATCATGAAAGAAAACATTTTATTGTAACAAGTGCTTCTTTGCTTACGAAGCACCTCAACAGGATTGCTGAGAGAAAGTTTCATTTATTTTATTCATAAAGGTGTAAATGCAGTTAATGGTGCCTGTATTTTGTAGTTAACAAAATATTTACAATTAAATACCTAACAATATGTATTATACCAAAGAAGATAATGGTATTTTAATAACATAAGAATTTGTACTAAAATTCCTTATATTTTATTTCAAATGTCATTACTATTTATTGATTCATTTTTTTTTTTTTTTTTTTTTTTTTTTTTTTTTTTTTTTTTTTTTTTTTTTTTTTTTTTTTTTTTTTTTTTTTTTTTTTTGGTGGTGGAATATATGGCTTAAAATAATTGTGTATTTCTGCTTCTATGTGTTATAGCTAAAATAACTCAAGTATGTCAAATTTTCTGTTTGTGATTAACTTTGCTCGTGGATGAAATGTGTTGGGAAATTGTTAATTTATGTTATTATAAAGAAAAGATAATATACTGAATAAGTTTTGATGGTTGAAAAACATGGTTTTGAAAACAACAAAATAAATTGTTCAAACCATAGGTCTTTATTTATACATACATAAATAACAGAAGGCCAGGTCATGCACCATGCCTGGTAAGTACAAGCCTTCACTGGAATTAACTATATCTCTACATCTATATAACTGTGTTAATTAAATACATCAAAATTATCTTGCGTATAGTTAAAACCTTACAATATAGTTACAAAAGTCATCATTCATAACACAAGATTTGTTAAGCAAACAATCTGAAAATTTAAATGAGCTAGATAATATATTTCATTTAATTTATTAAATTTAACTTGTTAAATTAAAACCTTAGATAATTTCCTCTATTTTACACTGTTTGAAGTGTGGGAAAAAAAACCTTAATTATACTATAAATGTATTGTATTTAATACAATGTAAATATAATATGTATGTATGTATAGTAAATATTGTTAAAGTATGGTAATCTTCTAATCATTGTCACATTAAATACCAAGACTATTCTTCTTAAAACATTCAAATAAAAATATTAGTGTATAACTCTAAAAACACACTTTAATTGCCTCTCGCAACCGGAAAAGTAGGGCTGTATAATACTCGCCATGTATTTTGATATTTCTCCCTTTAATATCAATCAGTTTATTCCTTTACAGTTCCAAAATATTGAGGCCATCACCTTTTTTTGTTGACTGCATGTGACTTTTGCCTTTAAAGGTGGCCCTTCTGGTCTCAATTTCATCGAGTCCCTTTTGCTGAGTGAGTCATTATAGAGAACCACTGTATCACTTCCAGTTATAGTAGGCCCCAAAAAATCTTTTGAACCGGCATTATACAGCTTAAAAATTCATTTCGGCAGATGGAGTTGAAATGACAATAAGAACCTGAAAAATTATATATTTACTAACAAAGTGCTAAAATTTAAGAACTTTCCTTAAAATAATTACAAAGAAAAATGATATAAGATTGAAATTTTGTAAAAATTATTAAAAAAGTCAGCTTCACAACTAAAGCTAAACTGCTTACCTATTCGGATCATGTTACCTGGCGATTTCTAATAAAAAATTATGAAATCTGCTATTGAGGTCATGATTGGATTTCCAATAATATTCAGCTAGATAAGTGCCATCTTTTTCTTCCAAATCTAGGAATCTTGGATCTGACTTCCCTCCACGATCTTTCGATGTGCTGAGTGTGAGCACCAGTAACTGGGTATACAAAATTCATCCTGTGATTCACTGTTAGGTGTAGGAACTGTTGGTGGTTTTTCAGAGGCACGTAGCCTCTCCACAGGTCTGACATAATAGTAGTACCCTAAGCTATTCTTCTTGAAATAACTTCAAGCAAATGTTTGTTATACCACTTGAAACGTTTTTAACTGCTGTCCATTAACACAAATTGGTATGAGGATATGTTTTGCTATATTTTAACTATATTTATTTTTATGCGGAACTAAAAATTAAAATTAAGTAAATACACAAAACTAAACTGCTTACTTATTCGGATCATGTTGCCTGGCGATTTCTAATAAAAAATTATGGAATCTGCTATTGAGGTCATGATTGGATTTCCAATAATATTCAGCTAGATAAGTGCCATTATGGTATCTTTTTCTTCCAAATCTAGGAATCTTGGATCTGACTTCCCTCCAAGATCTTTCGATGTGCTGAGTGTGAGCACCAGTAACTGGGTCTACAAAATTCATCCTGTGATTCACTGTTAGGTGTAGGAACTGTTGGTGGTTTTTCAGAGGCATGTAGCCTCTCCACAGTTCTTGACATAATAGTAGTACCCAAAGCTATTCTTCTTGAAATAACTTCAAGCAAATGTTTGTTATACCACTTGAAGCGTTTTTAACTACTGTCCATTAGCACAAATTGGTATGAGGATATGTTTTGCTATATTATAACTATATTTATTTTTATGCGGAACTAAAAACTAAAATTAAGTAAATACACAAAACTAAACTGCTTACCTATTCGGATCTTGTTGCCTGGCGATTTCTAATAAAAAATTATGGAATCTGCTATTGAGGTCATAATTGGATTTCCAATAATATTCAGCTAGATAAGTGCCATTATGGTATCTTTTTCTTCCAAATCTAGGAATCTTGGATCTGACTTCCCTCCAAGATCTTTCGATGTGCTGAGTGTTAGCACCAGTAACTGGGTCTAAAAAATTCATCCTGTGATTCTCTGTTAGGTGTAGGAACTGTTGGTGGTTTTTCAGAGGCATGTAGCCTCTCCACAGGTCTTGACATAATAGTAGTACCCGAAGCTATTCTTCTTGAAATAACTTCAAGCAGGCTTTCAGCTGAACGATCCTCGACCGTCTCAAAGAAACAGCTCTTTGATTCTCTTTCAAAAGCCCCGAAAATCCAGGATCCTTCAATTAACCGCTCAACATTATATTGGCTTTTGCCAAATTTAGCTTCATCAACTTCTACAATGCAACCTGGACCACCAATCGTTCCAACATCTAACATATCGAGAGATTTTTAACAGATCTCTCGACAATAGTTGGACCAGTCTACTACTGCCTCAGATGACAAACCCAACACCTTCATGATATAATCATGACGGGGATGCGGGATAGTCAACCAGGCACATAAAAACTGGCACACCTTTTTGAACGAGAGACGTTTTCCACGAAACCAAGTACCAGTTCTCATACCTAGACGAAAATTGCACTTTATTTTATACCATCCACCACTCTTGTCTTCTGACATCTAAAAGTATTTGACGATTAATTTCATTAAATTTTAATAATTAAAAATATTTTTGTTATTTCTACAATAATTTTATGACTATATATGGTTTAATATATTATATTACCATCTATTATAATTTTTATTGTTAGTTCAGAGATTTCAATAAAAATTCAGATGTTAATGAATTTTTGGGGTTGTAAAATATTCAATTTGTTATATTGTTTAAATTTAAGATGATTTTTATAGTTCATTAAAGGTTTTAAAAATGAAATGTGTTTTGATATTATGAGCTAAATTATTTGTTTGAACTTAAGACTTTGGAGGAAGTAAGTGTTAACTCACATGTAACCAATTCAGAATGTATTAAGTTAAAATTTATTAACCTTCTTATAGCAATAAAACTGATAAACATAGAGATTTCTCTACAAGTAAAAGTTCTTTTTAATAATATAAATATCAGATTTTGAAAAAAAAATTCAAACATAATTTGATACCATAAAACATTAATAAAGAGGATTTTTTTTTGAAGTGAGTAACTCTTTCTTCGATTTTGAAACAACTTACTTTTTTGGAATAACTAAAATGGATAAAATCAGACTTGGTATTGGAAGAAATTAAACGTTTACTAAGTTACATGGGAATTTGATGAAGTTCAATTTAGGATCATGAGGACAAACATTAAGGTTTTTTTTTCATTTTTTTTTTTTTTTTTTTCACGTTTCCCCATTCCAATAACCCTGGGCAATGGGGAGTTTATTGTTTACTTAAAGTCCTACAGGTTCCATGGGGTGATACCGCATGCAGGAAAATAATTTAAATACTATTTTTCAGAATATTTTTACAACAAAATGAAATAATAAGGAAAAAACAAAATGCAAAGTACAAAATACGAAATTCAAAGCCTAATACAAAGTACAACATTACAAAATACTTTAAGTATTCCTAAATGTATACATTACAATAAAATAATAAATATAATAAGAATTCAAAGAATATCAAAATAGAAAATGATATGAAATAAAAAATAAACATTAAAATAATTAATAAGAACAAAAATATGGTTATATCATGATGTCCTATGTGGTGTCACCTGTCCAATCCATTTTTCTCATAATGTATTGTGGTCTATTCTACCCCATGAGGTTTAAACATTAAGGTTTATTAATGTTATTTAAACATTAAGGTTTAAATTTGAATGCAAATTTAATTGATTTTAGATTTGTGAAATATGTAATTTGTTATATTTTATCAATTTAAGATGATTGTTACACTTGATTACATTATAAAAGAATTTCATGTAATTTTTAATTATCATTTTTTTCTATATGTGAATTTTTAATAATTAATAATTACATTTTTTGTATGAATTTATGCCTTTGATGGAAAGTGTTAACTAACTTCTAAGCAATTGAGAATTAATGGATGACCTTAATATTTTTATTTTTATTTTATTACTCTTTATTTTATTTTTTATTTTTATTAATCTTTATTCTCCAATTCACAACTGTGAGTACGACCTTAATAATGATAAATGAAATTCATCACACAAACACAGAAATTTCGCTGTAAGCATAAGTTCATTATAATAATTTAACCATGAGATGTTGAATTTTTATTTTCTAAAACGAAATTTCTATCTTAAAAACTTATAAACAGAATTTTGTTTTTAAAGTTGATTTCACACCTAACACTGAAGGCTTGAATTGTGAAAGGTCCTTTTTTCACAAATAACTAAAAATTATAAATTTAATATAGGGAATTTTAAATGTTTAATAATTATAAGGAAAATGTTGAATACCTGAACATGGCTGTAGATGTGATCTCCTTACATTGGGATCCACAATCAGGGTAAAACATCATTTGCCTAATACATCCATGATTTTTTAATAGTTGTATAAAAAACGCCTCTTTATCCCCAATGTCTCCAACATTGCAACTATTAATTTAAGTTTTAACTATTAATTTAAGGCGCAGTAAAGGCAGTTCATGATGGCGGAGATGAAACGAATTTAGGCGGCCACAGCGTCTATAGCGTCACGCTAAATAGTTCTTTAAAGGGCAGTTTTCCGAATTTCTTAATTACTTCTCGAAAGGAAGTAGAAAACGGGAAGGTGCCCGAAGTCGGAGTAGGGAGAAGCGGGCTTTTTAAATTTTTAAATGGAGGGTTGGGGGGAGTGGTGGGGGACAACAGCTGATTATTACTTCCCTCCCCTCTTTTGAGTGAGGCGGGAAGGTTACCTCGACTAAATCTGCTCGGGAAGTTTCGACCGAACGGAACCGAGGAAATCGTAAATCGGGTAAAACATCATTTGCCTAATACATCCATGATTTTTTAATAGTTGTATAAAAAACGCCTCTTTATCCCCAATGTCTCCAACATTGCAACTATTAATTTCGCAGTAAAGGCAGTTCATGATGGCGGAGATGAAACGAATTTAGGCGGCCACAGCGTCTATAGCGTCACGCTAAATAGTTCTTTAAAGGGCAGTTTTCCGAATTTCTTAATTACTTCTCGAAAGGAAGTAGAAAACGGGAAGGTGCCCGAAGTCGGAGTAGGGAGAAGCGGGCTTTTTAAATTTTTAAATGGAGGGTTGGGGGGAGTGGTGGGGGACAACAGCTGATTATTACTTCCCTCCCCTCTTTTGAGTGAGGCGGGAAGGTTACCTCGACTAAATCTGCTCGGGAAGTTTCGACCGAACGGAACCGAGGAAATCGTGTAGGGCGTGATTGGACTACCTTGTTTACTGACGGCGGCGGCCATCTTGGAGCTCCTCATCCGAAGTAATACCTAAATTATCGCAAAACAACTTACTAAGTCAAAATTATGTAAATTTATTTAATAATAAATTTTCATATAGCAGCTTTGATAATAAACAACCGACGACCATGAAAAAATGGCTGAGGTCACCGTTACTT
The DNA here is from genome assembly GCA_911387785.2 of Aelia acuminata. Classification (NCBI taxonomy): domain Eukaryota; kingdom Metazoa; phylum Arthropoda; class Insecta; order Hemiptera; family Pentatomidae; genus Aelia; species Aelia acuminata. Next base: position 174,578,658 of record OU426978.1, read on the forward strand.
CCCCTATTGGTCGAATTAAGTTGTAGAAGGCTCATTCGGTTTTAACTCTATTCATGTTGGAACTCAGTGGGATCATCCAGATCTTCATCGTCGGTTGATTCCTGTACTTGAAATAAAATCATTAGAATCTTCGGAATCTTTCCTATCAGAAATTTCCGTTGCCATCAATATTATTTTCCCCTCCGTAATATGTGATACAGATATCTGTTTCCTATACCCACTATCCAACGTCTGTGCGGCTGAGGGACTTAAAAATAAATTTGTAGAAATATAATATTTTTACTTAGTGACTGGATATTTTCTTATCAGCTGTTGCTTTTTTTTCTTCTTTTATGTCCAATCCAGTTAGTTTCCTCCTTTTAGAAGGGTCTAAAAATATGTTCGCACAAATATTTAATTCTCAACATTCAATTTAATTAAAAATGAAAGGACGCTTAAAATACAAACCATCATTTTCTAACTCTTTACGTCCGCTTAAAGCTAATTCTGTTTCCGTCTTTTATCAATTTCTGTAATTGTAGTTAATAATAACATTTTAAAATAATAATAATTTTAAAATATAAATTTCAATGATATACTACGATGAATTAACTTCAAGGAAAAAACTTTGGATCGCTGATAAATTCAATAAAAATCGGCTTATTTAGAAACGGAAAACAAACTTCTAAATTAAACCTTCTCCGAAAGACTGACGTGTTCTAATTCATTTCCCCCCAGAAGCTGAACCCCCTCTTTCCTTTTTGCAACCTTAAGCCTGAATTACTCCTACCAAGTAGTTAGGCCGAGCCAAATATTTAAGCCTGAATTACACCTACCGAGTAGCTGGGCCGAGTGTCTCGCTCTGTCACTCGGCCGAGCAAAATATTGAGGATTGGGGTGATTACACAGGGAGGAGACAGTGGGCGAGTCAGTGCCATTGTGATTATACCTTCTTGGAACATGGTTCCGCGTAGGACGCAAATAAAACAAATCAAGAAAGTTTTAAGAAATGTTGCAACTTGATCATACCTGCCATAATAGAGGAAATCGAAGATCAAATTAGCAAAAATAGAAAACGATTATGGACAAGACAATGGCTATTATGAAAAGATATTAGAGGATGAACTGCATCTCTGTTAAGAGAATTTGAAACTGAAGATCTAAAAAAGTATAGATCATTTGTGAGATTAAAGACAGATCATTTTGATTTTTTACTTGAAATCATAACTCCTAAAATTCAAAAGACTGACACTACCAGATTTTTTAGAATCCTGAATTTTTGTCTTTTCTTGGTTGTATGTTGACCTAAAGTTTTTAATTTTATTTTTTACCTCTGGTACACCAAAATCAGGTAATTCCATCGCCTCTACTAACTTGATATAAGCAATATTACGAATTTGTTTGTTTTTATAGGTCGCCGATTTGAAATTCCAGAGGTATTCGTGTGATTTATATTCTTGTATAAATTTACTAATCGTTGTTTCAGCCATTTATCCATTTTGAACTTATAAATTAATAAATCACATAAGATGTAGACGGGGAATAAATCGCACAACTATGTTTACTGTTTGTTTACTTCACCTTACCGAGTGATGTGCCAAATAGAGTGGGCCGATGGTGGGGGTATTCACTCGGCCGAGAGAATAGAACAGCCTCCTATCCACTGTCTCGCCCAAATCACTGGCCTGCTACTAGTCCGAGTACTGACTTTGCTGATTACATTAACCGAGCAGTCGGCCGAGTGCTCGGTAGGTGTAATTCAGGCCTAAGGCCTTTTTTTTTTTTAAGTTCATAGATTAAAAAAAAAAAAGGTGAAATATTTAAAATAGTTTTGTATGTTCCTGATTTCCATGGTAGGTTCCAATTCCTGTAGCCATTTACACTGAATTCGTAAACTGAAGATATGAAGAATACACTACCAGATTTTTTAGAATCTTGATTTTTTCTTTTCTTGGTTGTATGTTGTCCTCGAGTTTTTTATTTTATTTTTTACCTCTGGTACACCAATGGCAGGTAAATCATCGCCTCTACTTATTTGATATAAGCAGTATCACGAATTTGTTTGTTTTTGTAGGTTGCCGATTTGAAATTCAAGAGGCATTCGTGTGATTTATACTCTTGTATAATTTTAATTGCCTCTCCATTTAGCCATTTTGAACTTAATAAATCACAAAAGATTGAGACGGGTAATAAATCTCACTATTATGTTAACTAATCACACCGACCGAGTGGGTGTGATTAGTTATCCCATACCCTTCTATCCATCGAACACCGAAAATTAACCATCCTCATCTTTCTTGATTTCTCCAAAGCCTTTGATACAGTTGACCACAATATCCTTCTTACCAAATTGCAAAAGCTCCATTCATCAAGCAGCGCCTTAATTGGTTCAAATCCTTTCTTTCAGACCGGTCACAGTTTGTAGTCGTTCCAGGCCAACCTCCATCCATGACACTTCCCCTCTCCTGTGGTGTTCCGCAGGGTTCCTCTTCCCCCCCCCCCACTCTGTTCGCCATTTATATTAACGACCTTCCTCTTCTGATCCATCACTCCTGAAAGCAGTGAGTTTCAGTTGAAAGCAGTTTAAGCTGAACGCAGAAAAAACAAAAGCAATTTTAATAGGCTCAAAACCGTCCCTAACATCCCCACCCTGCTCCTAAATAATAATCCCATCAAATTCTATCCAACTGTCAAAATCCTCGGAGTGACTTTCGACCAAATCCTTTCCTGGAAAAACCACATCTCCAATTTTTCCCGCCGTACCTTTACCACCTTAAAGCGATTAAATCACCTCCGGTGCTATTTTCCATTTGAAACACGTAGGCTCCTGGTCACTTCCCTGGTGTATCCCCACATTGACTATTGTTGTGCGGTGTATGGGGACATCTCTGGGGCTCTCGAAGCAAAAATAAAACGTTTATTTAATTGTTTCGTACGATTTATTTTTAGGGTCCCTAGAGATGTCTCCGTCTCACCTTTATACGAAAGGCTAAAGTGGTTATACCCATCCTACCGCCGGAAATATTTCCTGGCCTCCTTCCTTTTCCAAGTTATCCGATCCCGCCGTCCTTCATACATCGCCGAACTTCTCCAATTCAAAACCTGTATCCATTCCCGCAATACCCGTTCCTGGTCTTCAGATCTATACACTCCGGCCCACCGAACGTCAGCATTCGAAAGATCTATTATTATCCGGTCTTCATCCCTATGGAACTCAATTTCCCCTTTTATCCGTCACTCCAACACTCTACCTAACTTCAAATCCCGCCTGTACATTCACCTCCTATCCACCCAGTTTCCCGAACAATTGTAAATAGTCTTCATATATTCTCAATTTTATCTTTAAATTGGTTTAGGCCTTTACTTTTTATTTATCTTGTTAATATAAGTTCAATTTGTTTTTTTTTGCAAATAAGTATATATATGTACATATTATATGCAGCACATACTTAGTTACGGAAGTTCCTGGAAAAGGAAGGAGGCCAGGAAATATTTCCGGCGGTAGGATGGGTATAACCACTTTAGCCTTTCGTATAAAGGTGAGACGGAGACATCTCTAGGGACCCCAAAAATAAATCGTACGAAACAATTAAATAAACGTTTTATTTTTGCTTCGAGAGCCCCAGAGATGTCCCCATACACCGCACAACAATAGTCAATGTGGGGATACACCAGGGAAGTGACCAGGAGCCTACGTGTTTCAAATGGAAAATGGCACCGGAGGTGATTTAATCGCTTTAATGTGGTAAAGGTACGGCGGGAAATATTGGAGATGTGGTTTTTCCAGGAAAGGGTTTGGTCGAAAGTCACTCCGAGGATTTTGACAGTTGGATAGAATTTGATGGGATTATTAATGAACGTAACCTTTTTAACAATGTTAATCACTACACGATCACCATATGTTCGGATATTAAATATAGCCTCATTACTACATTTAGAAGAATAACATATGTTATACTTATACATCGTAGAAAGTAATTCTACAACTTACCACAAGACATTGTTGAAGGTTGATCATCAAAACTTGAAGAAGGCTTGGCCACAGGGTTCGTAAAACGAGTTTGGAAAGCATTAATAAAATTAAGTTGCTCGTTGTCAGTGAGGTTACTGCATATTTTCTCGACACAATCCAAATTCAAAACGACTTCCTTGCCTGTCCCACTTCTGCTCGAAACATAGTACATTGGCAACTGACGAACTTCATTGATATGCTCTCCCCTCTGCAATGCTGTGGTAATGTTGTCTCTCAAGATCTCTTGGTGAAAGGGGAACATTTTCTTCAATAACATTATTCCTCAACCCAATACAATGTTTTCGAAATACGATTCTTTGTCAACTGAAAGAGATCAATCAACGAGTGCTTGGGACCGATTTTTATCCTCTCCATCCTTTCTAGTTCTACTATGCACAATTCCATATACTCGATTTTAGGTATATATATGGGATCTGCCATTAATTCTGTAAATTTTGGCGCGAACTTTGCGAAAGTTTTTCGTACAAATAGTTTTTATGAGAAATTTTTCCGCGGGGAAAACGTCTAATGCGACTGATTTTTCTAGAAGTGTGAAAAATCCTATAGTAGTCGAAAAGTCATCTTAAACGTAGTCGGTATCGGCTCCATTCTCGAGCAGCATTTTGATTATGCTCAGTTTCTTAAACTGGCACTCGGCCAATATAGAGGGCTCCGGAATGGTTCCTTGCTTTTACATCTGCGCCGAGGGCGATCAGTTTGGGGCCGTACTCCGATTCCTTGCTGCTGTTGGAGAAGGTCCAGTGTAGAAGCGTCATCCCCAGCCTATCTGTCATGTTGACGTCTGCTCCTTTGGATCTTAACTCGTCGAATATCCCCATACCGCAGTTCCTCTCCACGACGTGATGTAGTGGGGTTCTGCAGTAATAGTCGTATCTGACGTTGACGTCCATGTCCTGAAGAATTAGCTTGATACTGAAGATACTCGTTCTCTCTCTCTCACTCTCTCTCTCTCACTCTCTCTCTCTCTCTCTCTCTCTCTCTCTCAATGCTGATAGCAAAGCCTCTTTGCTGTTGAAGTCCAAGTGGGCTCTCTTCGCTACAGCATACAATTCGGTTGGTGGATACTCAAGAGCTCTTTTCATGATTACTTTCGAGAAAATTATGTTAAAGAAAGTGGTTTCTAGCACTCAGTTTTCAAAACAACGCACTATGAACACTCCAGTACAAATAAACTAGCAACAAGTTTAGATTCAGTGCAAAACTGTTGTTCGTACCATCAGTTCTCAGGTACTAGTAGTCCCGGACTACCCCCAGTCTACCCCTGCCCCGTCCAATAGGAAAAAATAAAAGGTTCTTGGAGGGGGTAGGGGGTACATGGTAGTTCTGACAAGGGAAATATTTTAATTTAATCAACAAGCTAAACATGGTATTAAAGCAAATGTTTATTTTTAAACTTTATATTAAAAAAAAAAAAAAGCTTCTGATAATTATTTTTGATAAAGTAGTTTGAATAAATATAAGAAATTATTCATATGCAGATTGTTGGTTTAATAAAAATTCGTTTAATATAAATATAATATATATATAATATAATTCGTTTAATATAAATAATATAAATGTGGACCTAAAAAAATAATAATTCTTCCCCCACCCTAATCCTATCCATTATAACATTTAAGTGTAAATTACCCTCTGGTACTAATAATGAACCGTTTTTTAAATTTCGTCAAAAAGGGATAAATAGGTAAAAAATTTATTATTAATCTCTACCTCTCTACTCCCCCCAATGTTTCCGATGCTTTAAATTATAATAGGCGAAATCATATACAACATTTCAAAAATCATAAAAATTGGTCTAGCCTTTCTCAATTTGTAAACTGGGTAACCAACCTGATTATTTTTCTTTTTATCTACAATAGATTATAAAATGCCTCAAAACTTTCAACATAAAAATAGTTTTTGAAACTTAGATTTAATAAAAAAAATATAAGATTATAAAATAAATGCAGTTGTAAATCTTTATACTTCGTTGGAAAGCTGAGATTCTCCGAAAGAATAATATTTAGTTTAGTAAGTCATAAAATGTGCTTGAATAATTTGGTATAAATACATTTTATACATAAAAGATATTAGGAATATTACAACAAGCACTTAAACACGTTGGCACCTCGTTCACATGCGCATTACGCCTTTAATAATACCCCCAGGTCAACAAGTATGGCGAAATGCGCATGCGAATGAGCTATCTATGTGTTATTTGTGCTTGTTGGAACCTATCTATTTGTTTTCGTGGTAACAAACTCAAGTTTTGATATCAGCTAAATTGAGAAATATAATTTAACTACTCCATGTTGTATTATATTTTGTATTGTCACATTGTCAAAGATGAAAACAAAAACTATTTCATTAGTTCTTTAGTGAGTGAATGCCTATGAAAACACGTAATGCTAAAAATATATAGTTTTTTTTTAAACATGTAATTTTTAGTTTTTGTTAAACATACAAATTTATTATATTATAACAATATAAAGTAATGTGTTGCGCGCATCGCACCAGATTTTTCCTATACGTTATAGAGATAGAATGCAAGGCCTCAAAGTCTCGTATTATTTCAATAATGCACTTAATCATGCAGATTACATGCCAAATTTTCGCCTATTCAGGCATCTTCAGGGCTACTACAGTTTCGCAAGCAAGCTAGAAACAGACTGAAACCTTCCCATATGGAAGGAGGGCTAACAGGAAAATATGCAGTGTTGCCAACATTCCAACAAATCTAGATAACAGAGATAATAATTGAATAAGGTCTATAGAAAATAAACACTTAAAAAATAAAGTAATTTTAAATTTTACATCTACACATATATACATACACACTCACACCTATTACACACATAACATCATGCACTAGAATTATAAATATATATAAAAAACATATGAAAAGCAAAGGCAAATATAGAATAAATAATTCACTGTTGGTTTAAAATGTTAATAGTTTCAGCAAAAAAGTTGTTAAGATTTCTTGCATCAGTTTTAAAATTGACAACCTTTTAGTTTAGTTTAGCTAGGGCAGTTTTAGGTTCTTTTATTCCTTTATTTTTATTTTTGTATGAATTTTTATGCTGGTAGATTCTATTACAGAGATTTTGAGTAGTCATGCCAATATATGCATTTTGGCAATCCAGGCAATTAATTTTGTAAATTAGGTTAGAATAAAACCAGTTGCAATTTTATCTTTGAGCGGGGTAAGTATTTGATCAAGTTTATTGCATGGTTTGTAAGTGATTTTTATTTCATTAATGTCATATTCTATGAAGCTTTGCTTTAGGGATTCAGATAAATGCTTTATATAGGTTAGCGTTCTGTAGCGAGCCAGGGGGGGACCATCATTACTATTGTTAGTAGGCATCTTTGGTTTATTTATTTCATTCATGATTTTGTACCATGGGCCGGAAACTAATTTCTTGGGATACAGGTTTTTATTCAGAATATCAAAAATTCGATCCTTTACCTCTTTCAGAAAAATACTGTCAGTTAGTTTTATGGCTTTGTTCATCATATTACACATAACATTTAATTTTTGATTTAGTGGATGGCAGGACAAGTAATTTAAAATTCTGTTGCTGCATTCTTCTTTTCTAGTCCATTTAAATGTTAGTCGTCCGTTGCTTTTTATTATCAACATAACTAGGAACCTAATGCAATTATTTTGCTCTATTTCACATGTAAATTGTAAATTTTCATTAAAATTATTGAATGCTTGGTGAATAGTATTAATTTGGCTTTTGTTAATAATCATCAAAATATCATCTACATATTTAATTAGTAGTTTTTAAATTCAGTTCTTTACATGCCCATTTCAACAGCTTGTTCATCACAATGCCGCTCACGTTTATGCTCAAAACGCCTCCCATAGGTAGGCCTCGCGATTGCATATAGAGCTTACCATCATAGGTGAACATTCCGTTATTACAGACTAATTTTAAACCTTCCATGTAAATTGCTTTGTTATTTATAGGTGTGTGACTTTTAATAGTTTCCCATTCATCGTTAATTATATCGTATGCTATCTTCATAGGGACTTGCGTGAACACAGACTTAACGTCAAAACTAACTAATACTTCATCTTTTTCTACATGCAGTTCGTTAAGTTTTTGTTTTACTTCCATAGAATTTTTAACGTCAAAATCATTCGAATTATTTAAGAAATCTAATGAAGACTTATAGAACTTTGTTAATTTCTCAGTAGGACCTTTGATGCTGTTAACTATTGGTCTTAATGGCTTTTCAGGCTTGTGCAATTTCACAAGACCGTATATTCGAGGATGGTTCACAGAATATGTCATTAGTTAGAATGTGTCATTTCTTTTTATTCAATTTCTCAACGAATTTGTGCATTTGTTAGTTAGCTCTTTGAGTCGCTCTCCTTTATTACCATTCCCTAATACTTTATATATATTGTTGTCTTCAAGTAACGATATCATTTTCTGCTCATATGCTTCAAAATTTGTTTCCTATACGTTATTTAAAAAATAAAATAACTCTGATACAGGATTTTTGTAGGCGTATAAACTATAATTAAACGTATCAATTATTGAATATAATGCCCATCGTTCGAAGCAGATTTTTTTTTCTTCTGAGGTGCTAAATTTATTTTGTCATTTATTTATAAATATAATGACGGCACGATGTTTAGCGTGCTGCAGACATTAACGTTAATTGATTCTTCTGATTTTGCGCATAGGTGTTGTTAAATAAATTCAATGATGTGGCCGATTCATCAAGTGTTGCCTTTTTCTTTATCTTCTTCGTAACTGATCTTTACTGAAAGATTGTTAAAAGTCTCGTCCTTTTTAGGGAGAAAAAAATGAAAGACAAATAAGGTGGATTTCGGTGGGAGGTGGATTACCATTAAGACGTAGGGCCTTTGAAACTTGTTGCTGCTCGTGGCGCATGCTTCCACTCCTCCCAGCATCCAGTTTGTTCTGCATCTTCCGGGCGTAAACCTCGCTAAGCTGGTCGCTCGTATCTCGTCGTACAACTTATTGTAAGCAATCTTTCTATTGATCTGTTATATGATGAGCATTTATGCACTATAAATAAGTTAGCATTTACAAAATTATGTCTTATATAAATTTATATTACCATATTCTCCACTTTTATTTTTTATGTGTGGGAACAAATTTATGTGTGCCAAAGTACCATGGCAATCATGAAGATGTTAGGAAATGAAGCTTTTTTTACGAGATATCCGCACAATTCAAGAATATTTATAAATAAAACAATTATCAAATCAATGTAAGACTGCTTTTATATGACGTTTGCCTATTTGAGATATTATTAAGCCTAGTTGAGATATTTAAGGATTTTTTTGTCATATTTTTATTTTATTTTGATAAGTACATCTTTAGTTGTAATGCCGAATGACAGGTGGTGGTTTATTTTAGTTTATGCATACACTAAATTTCGTTTAGGATTATTTAAAAATAAATATAAAAAAATATTCCCCATTACTACATTATATATATTTCCGCCAAGAAGGAATAATTTTTCTATGCCCTGTGAATACATTAGTATACTGTAGTAACGAATTCTAAAAGGGCATTTTTTTTATTGATCAAATTTTTACTATCATTTTTAAGTGTTCCAATAAATAAGTGTATAAATAAATTAAGCCAAGTTTTGAGGTGTATTACCTTTCCAAAAATAAATATAATATGTGAATAAGAGTGGTCAAAAATCGAGACTTTCTTGTATTGCATTTCATTCATTCAAAACAATTAATTAATTACATAGCAATTACCTATAACAATTTTCGAGGTACACCGTATATCAGCAAATTAATAAACAATACTATCTGCTTCTTTTTCTTCTTCGTAGTTTTAACCGCATTACATATTTTCACCTCTATTTCCAAGCAAATGACTTAAAAAAAAAAATATTAATAACGATAAAAGAAATTATTCATTGATTATTTATGTTTTTATAAATAGACAATTAACAAAAAATAATATGCAGCTAATAAAAATAGATGATTGTTTGTATTTTTGAATATTGTGCAGAGAAGTTTACTAGGAAAATATTGAGTGTTGACAAATTTTTGGATGTCATCTTCTTACCCCTAATTCAACAGCCTGTTTTAAACCCTATTTGTTTGAACTCGTTAATACTATTTCGTGCTAAGCCTTAAATTGGAGCTGTAAAAGCCTGGGGTTCTGTGCTCTTGTTAAATGCTCTTCCAAGAAGGACGTTCTTTATGAAATCTGTACTTACCCGTTACTGTCGGTGAATAATAAAAAACATTTGAACTTGTCTCAGAAACAATAATAATGTCTATTGCCTCTTTAATCTTTGCTTACATTTTTGTAAGTTATCAAGTCTTCCTTCGAAGAATTGTAATCAATTAACATATCTGGTTTTTCCAAAAGTCGCAAAAAAGTGCACCGCATTGATTATAACGATGACAGGAGCTCATTGACCCTATTTTATTCATTTGTTTAATCTTTTAATAGTAGGAAACTTGCATTCATTGTCACTATTTTCGACACAGTGCAGCTCATCTTGTATGGACTTATTCCATTCCATAAAATCTGTTTGGCTAAATCCTGGTGAAAAATGTAGAAAACTCGTTTTCCCGACATTCCAATCTCTGAATTAAAAGCGAAATGTTTAAAAAAAATTCCAACTCTAATTTAATGGAGTTAGTTTAATTTAATGGAGACGTCTGTCAGACTCCAATAGCTCAGTTTAAAAAAATAACTCGTTTTAAAATCTTTTCCAATGGGAAACATGTCTTGCCGGAAAAGTTATATAACCGCAAGCCGTTTAAACATGGTATAATCGATTGACATAACTTCTAATCTGGGACCCAACTTCACCGCTTTAAAGTTAAATTCCGACTTCATTTCGATAGGATGTACTTTTTCTCAAGTGGTAGAATTTAATTTCCTTAACTGAAGTGTAGTCTCGTCTACTGGTTTGTGATCTTCTGTATTTTATTGTAGGAATTATTTGATTTTTTCCTCAAATTCAGATTGATTTTGTATGTTTTAACTTACTGTTGGATCGACTTTGTTGTTATTAGAAAAATATTAAAAGCTTCCATAGTTCCTCTCATTGTGAAATCGTCGGAAGGTATCCCTATTATTCCTCGCAAAATTATTAAGAAGAAAAATTTATTGGTTATCGTTGAGAACTTATCCATTAGATCTTGAGCTTTATTTCAAGGGAAGATTTTTCCAAAAAAATATTTGTTCTACCAAGTCTAACAAAATTATCAACTATAAATATCCAAATATATAAAAAAAAAAAGTAATACTTTAATGTTCTCGTCCTTCAAATTGTAGCCCAGCTCGAGAAAGATATATAAAAGGCGATCCTTTTCATATCTTGCTCGAAAGGTGATACACCACGATGCTAAGAAAAATGGAAAATCTTTAAAATACAAATTAATTACAAAATATTTTAAATCACAATTATATGAAGTGAATAGTCATACTATAATGATAAACAATGCCAGTAGATTTTTATTAGTTTTTTACACGTTCGTATTTTCATGGAGGCATAATATCTTCTTTTTTTTTTCTAAATAATTATATCAATTGATTTTTAGATTACCTGCTGTTTTACCCAACAGAGCGTATATTGTTCTGAAGAGTTCTGGAACTTAAGAATCGTATTTTGTTATCACGGAGCAACGCACATATTGAAAATTTTGCAATTTCTGGCAATAATATAGATATGACACAGCATATATTGAAGACTCCTTTCTCTAACTTTTCAGTTATTCGGAATTTTTTTAAACATCTGTAAGTGTTAAGTAAGGTGGAAAAACTTTTTTTTTTCCTCTTTTTTAAATGCTTAATTAGTGTTTAATATTTTATTTGGTTAAACCTAATTAATTTAAATGCTAAATTAGTGTGCCTTATTTTGATTTGGATAAACCTAATTCAAGAACATTGCCAGAGCTTCTGAAAGAGAAAAAGTTAAATAGGTGAAAATTCGAGATCCGTTCAATCTCACTTGTTCACAAAACAATTTTTGACCGTGGACGACGTCAAAAATTTTTGCTTTTTTTTTGTTGTGCCCAGAAGTCCAATTAAAGACAACTCCAAAGGTGATACAATTATATTAATTTTTACACTTCTTTCGCCTTTTGAGAGCAAAGTTCATAGGATGTTTGTTGAAGTGCTCGGATAATTTGTCTAATATCGAAATCTCTACATTAAAAATAGGTTTCCCAATTAACACTTAATAAATTGCTAGGCTTTTTCGCTATTCAACCCGAACATATATTTCAGCAATTTTAGTAACAAATGAAGTCTCACTAACACAATTACTATCACTAAAACAAATATCTCTAACGCAATGAAAATGATAATACAAGCAAAAATCAATCAAGCAACATTCGTTGTTATCTTGTAGTCAGATCTATATTGTCTCAGTAAGTTACACATGGATAGGCAACATTTAGGACTCCCACTTTAGCATCATCAAATCAGTAAGAAAATAAAAACAATTTTCTCTTATTTCTTTACTCTCGTCTTTCGTTGTTCTCTTGTTTATTTTATTTTAGGTACCTACCATTTAAAGTAACGTAAAATTTTCTGTACCACTGACTATTGGGAGTGGCCTATTTTGAGAGGTTATGTGATTATGATAATAACGTCTTTTTCAGTTTAAAGAGCCTTTGATTGGTTTATTATAAGCCTCGCTTCTCTAAAGATAAATAAACCTCCCAAAGGGTCCTTTACTGTTGAGATCTGTCCTTACTGTGAATAGCACCTTACTGGACGGTATCCCGAGCCGCTGTTCAACAGTAGTACCAAATTTTTAATTGGAAATAATTGGTTCTGATTTTTTTCATAGAGGTAGAGGGAAGGGTGCTAAAATGCCGTAATAGAATTTGATCGACCGAATGCGGTTTATCAACATCAAGATTTCAAGTCCTATATTTGAATATTGAATATTTTTTCAATACTACTAGTTTAATCATTTGACAATATAACTTTTTTCCGTTAAGAGTCGTAAAATATAGAATATTTTAAGTTTTTGATTTTTTGTGTTCTGGCAATAATTATTTTTAAAATGTTCAGAAGGAGCAAATGCCTGGAAACTACAAGCTGAAAATTCAATAAATAAGAATACTCATTCGATCCATCCTGTAAGCATGAAATGAGCATGCAACAGCAATGAATCTGTATCTAATAAGCTATTTTATTTAAATTAAATTAAAGTAAAGGAAGGATTCAAATAAAAATAAATTTGAAATAGCTAGAGTAATGTTATTTAAATTTTTTGATTCTCATTAATGATGGAAATCTCATGCTCATTTATGGAAAACATTAGTTATGCAGGTACTCGCTCTGTGTGACGATATCATCGAGTTGCTGCCATGTTCAAGTAGGACAGTAGTTCGCATCCAATGTTACTACTATATTTTTTGTTGTCTCGCCACTTACCTTCCCCTACGCTCTACCGTACAGAAGCAGTTCACATGCTACTAGAACTGAGGGAGGAAATATATGATTGATGTGAACAACTGTTATATTTAGCTGAGAATATACTTAGTGCGCGGTTCAACACTTAGTGAGTGTCTAAAACATACAGGCTTGATCGGTGTTGACGGCAAAATTGATGATAACTTGATCGCAATGTATGTCCTACTTATTAAATACTTTATTAATGTGGATTACCTTATTGCAATAATACTCCTTAACTTCACTTATTAAAGCCTTGAAATTAACAAAAAACTTATCACATTTACTAAGTGATTAAGTCTTAGTCATAACATCACTATCACCAGCTTATAATGTAATTGTTTTTTTTTTTCCATTGAAAATGATAATGACTCTCTTGATTTTAGCTTATTAGAGCAATGGGTTTTAATATGGCCTGTTCTCTTGCAATCGTAGCACTTTCCTCTAAAATTTTTATATTCTTTTTCTTCAGATCGTATACAATAATGTTCAAAATGGGGTACATTAATTACTAAAGTGTTTCCGAAATAAAAAGGTTCGAAGGGAGGAACAGCACAATTAAAATTCCGTGTTTTTCTATGATGGGGGAAAATTGGTTTAATTTCCTAGCACTCTATGAAGCTACTTGATTAGCTTAAAAAAAAACCTTAATACAAAATAAAACTTTTTTGTTTACCCAACTTTATACAAAATAAAATAGTTTTATATGCATTAAAACGTTTTAAGTGGACTTTTTCACTGACCTTCTGGGGAGACATCTATTCTCCCATTAACCATGAAGTATAACATTTTTAAAAACATAAAACATAATTTTTACATGAAATATAAATATACCATGATGAATCTACGGGTTCCTTCGGACGCTGTACTATATAAACATGAAGTATCAAAATTAATTTAAATGTTTACAGCGAATTGGCATTTGACCTGCCGTTCAGTTAAAGGTGTTGCCCACTGCGCAAGTCCCATCCGGGTCACCATCTGTCGATGGTGGGCGCATATAGATATGAATCTATATAAATAAAAAATGTAACGATGTTTGTTAATGACATGAACCTGAGAACGGTTGGACCGAATTGGCTTATTTTGGTTTTTAAATGTTCCTCATTGTTCTAATCTGGGTTTTTAGAAAAAAATCTAAAAAGCAGGTTTTAAGAAAAAGACTCTCATAGCTATTATTATTTTTCAGGTAAAGTCCTTTAATAGCTGCTTTCCCTGTTTTACTTTATTGTTCGTCACCGCTTGGTATTTACATACAGTAATTTTTCCTATAGAATTCAATACTTCTTAATCCAAATTCTCCGGTAGAATGAACCATTTTCTCCTTATTATTCTACTAGCTAGGGTGCCCGGCTTCGCTCCGGTAGTTGTGTGGTAGTTTTAATAACAGAAAAACTTTAAAATTAAAGGAAATATAGAACAAAATTGGCACTTTCTTGAAACTTTTAACATGGTATCAATATTAAAATTCGGTATCTTCTTCTGTGATTCTGAATTCTATAAGCCCATTCCAAGCAGTCAGCAGATAATAAGTTATTAGATTATGGTTGAAAAATCTATTAGTTAAAAAACTATATTTCGATTACAACTTAAGCGCCGACTACTGTGATGGTCCTATTAGATCCAGAAGTTCAGAAACTACCGAAGATTCATAGAAACTTTTTTTAAAAGAACTTTCTTCCAGTTCAATCTCCCTTAAGATATCCCCCCCCGTAATTTGGCCGAAGACTGCACCTACTATTACAAAGTGAAAACCAAAATATCATGAGGGCACAATTTTTTCATCATATTTCTTTTTATCCTGAACTATGAGGGGTGATAAAATCTTATTGAAAAAATGCTGTAATTGGAGTTAGTCACTTTGTCAACTGAAATGCTCATCATACATAGTAATAAAACCATTTTTCATAATTACATACAATAAGAACACTTCAAATATTTTATTTTCGATTTATAATCAGTCAATTCAGCTCTCCTTTTTTGTTTTATGTCTGTTTTTATTCGCTCACTGTACTACTCAAAAATGTTCACTCATATTGCATTAAATTTACTTAAGTAGGTATATATTATATATTGATTAAATATAATGTGTTAATCAATTAACCTTCTTATAAGAAAATTAATTTTGTAAGGTATCCAGTCGGTTTTCTAATTGATATGTAAAATCATTATTTTATTTTGAAAGAAAAGGTGAAACTAATTATTTTCGCTTGATTTTTTAATATTTTAAAAAGAACAGCTGAACAAATACATAACCTTTACAAATTGAACGGAATGAATGAACAATAAACATCGAGTGAAACGCACCCTAGCGCTTCCTGGTAGCCTGGAGCTCGAACTAAATTTTTCATTCATAAACTCGTATCTCAATCTCAAACAGGCTAATTACATGGTGCGAGAGGCTTAAAATTCCAGTCCTTTTCTCTTCAGTTTTACACCCTTAAGAGAAAAACAGAAACCTTCTTCTCCGTTAGGGGTTATATAGCAACACGCTGACATAACTTCCTTAATCCCACGTGGAGTCGTTTTTGAGCCTTTTCGGCACGCACATTGTACACTTTGCTTTATAATATATATTGATTACAGGTTATAGGTGGTTATTTCTGATTATTAAAGGGAAAAAATGTTAATCGCCCCCTTAAATTTATGTATCCGCATTGTGATAGAATGTAAGAAAAAAGTTATGTTACAGCGAACCCATCAGATCAAAGCATTTCTTTGTTTGATTGTTCATTAGAAATTCTGTCTTAATGACTTTAAGGACATACTCAACATCAAATTTCAAAATCCGTGAACTCAATCGTAATTAGGTAAAATAATCACCAAGAAATAAGTTTTTCTAATTTTTTAAATATTTAACATATTTTCTCAAAATTAATCACGAACAGATTTTTTAAAATGTAGAGTGGCCAACGACAATCCGGTCAGCTATTTGTTATAAATTATAAACTATTTTATCTCGCCCAGAAAAAAGTTCTATCCAACTCTAAAAAATATTAAATATATAAGGTTTTATTTAAATCTGCATAAAATTGATTAATAAACGACTGACTCAATTTATTGATCTCTATAAAAAAAAAAGTTATGTTTAACTCGGAGAAATTCATTATTTAATTAAATCTAAATAAAAAAAACTTGAATAAATGCAAGAAGAAATATTCGGTGTTGATGACCATTTCAGTTTTACCCCTATAAACTGAAACAAACAAAAAATTTTCAATCGTTTTATTAAAAGGTTTATTATTTAAAAAACCGACATTTAATCATCCCGTGGGAATTTTTTCCCATTTCAAAACTTCAACAATTGTCAACCAAGGGAGAAACAAGGTGTTTGTTGAGGGAATGTAATAAAAGGAACCTAGGAGGGGTGTTCCATGGCTGACATCAAAGACCCTTTTGTAAGCAATCGATCCCCTCTAGCTTGGAAATTTCTATTTTATCAGATAAATCGGATATTGGTTTTCGCAGTTTTTAATTGACTGCGAGGTTTACCTGTTCGCTTTCAGTATTTTTTTTTTCTGCTCCCCAATGGGATGGTGCGTGCGCGTTGTTGATTCACTCCATCTCTTTGGTGCTGGTTTGGTTACTGGAGCAATGTGGGATATATGTATATTGGACTTGTTTGAGGTTAGTTTTTCCTTAAAATTACCGTATTTGGAATACTATTATAACAAACTAAGGCAAATATGTGTTGAGCAACAGTTTACAAGTTAAACCTTTTCATAATATTCAGTGATTTCACCCCATCCCCTGCCATGTTAAAAAATATTAGATTAATAATCCTGTGCTCATAATAAATAAATAAATAATTAATTTCATTCTTTATGTACGGTATTAATTTAATATCGAAGTGGTGAAAATGAACACTTGTTGTCTATAAAGTCTAAGAACTACAAAAAAAGTTTTCCATCATTCCTTTAACCATTGAAATTTTTTCCAATTTTTAATGAAGCAACAAATCAGTACCCCATTCAATTTTAAACAAAAAATAGTTTGTTTTTTAAAATTAAATAAAAATAGTTTAAGTTAAATGAACAGGTCGCTTACTTTAAATTGTAAAGCAAGCACAGCACAGCAACTGCACAAAGCAGTTGCAGTGTGCAGCGGGCCCGATTATTCCTATTTCGCCCCTAGCGAAGATACCTGCCTGATTTCCATCAAACTTCATATATCAATCAACGACTTCTCGCCATTGCAAAACAAACAAAAAAATGTTTCGTATAGGTCAAAAAAAAAAAAAAAAAAATATATATCAATAACTCTCACCAGCCTGAGCCAGACTTTTAAGTCAAAACGTTTATTATAGAAGGATTGGATAATGAAAAAACGGAGATAATATTCCTTTTGGTGTTAAGTTCATCTTCATTCAATGGCACCAGTTGGAATACTGCCGAGAATGACTAGAAGCTATGAACTGTAAAACTTGGATAGGAAAAGAAGGAGCTTGCCAGTGAAGGATTGGCAAACCTACAATAAGTAATTTGTAATACTTAACAGATTTGTATTTATGTCATTAAGAAAACTGATATATCACCGACTCATCAATAGCGTGTTTTCTTTTCATTAATAACTCGAGGTACGTACAACTTCTTGAAAATTGTCAAAGGAATCGATCATTTTAAGATTATTTCGTTTAAGTTGCTTTCCAAATGCATTAACTTGTTTTGATAATTAATTAATAGTTAATAATTATTAATGGTTTATAAAAAATGAAAATGCACAGCTTTTTTTTTCACTAGTTGCTTTTTGATTTTACCACTATTTTTTATTTTAAATGTGTTCACCTTTTTCAAACTCACCACCTTACTATATTTTTCCGTCCTTCGTTCTATTTTTCTATCTCCTCTTCTGTTGACGTTTTATTTTTAAATGTGTTCAATTACCTTTTTCAAATTCCCCATCTTATTTCTTTTCCCGTCCTTCATTTTATGCCTCGCCATCAATCCAACTGAGAAGTGTGAGAAAATATTCAATGGATCTCCGATTCCTCTTGTATCTTTCCCTTTATTTTCTACTTAATACCCTCCATTCTCCCGTTTCCTTCCATCCTCTCGGTTAAGGGTTGCTCAAAATATGTTTTTTGGTTTTGGGGTTACTGCACAAAAAGTATTGCATGATATTGCGCCAATTCATTGAGCCAAGTCATGATACCCGGAATCAGGAATGCGACAAATGAAGTTGCAAACGGAAATCCTGGCCTTGTTATTATATTATTTTCTTATAATTGCAATACAAGTTCATTAACTCTTATTTTTATTCTTGATCCAAATCTCGTAATTAATAATTATTTTCTCTGGGCATGACTCTGAAAACTGTGTGACGTGGTAACACTCTGTGAAACGTATCTTTTTTGATTTGTATCATTCCAACATTCGTTATTTTTTTAATTGAATCGATCGACTTCATATATTTTTTTTTTTCACATATTCTTTTCCCGAATCTTTACTTTTTTCTTTTTTTTGGCAAAGCAGAACTCTTGTGTCCAACGCGATATCCGAATCTAACTCATACAATATCAGAATTGAAACGCACAATGTAAGAAACTTACTTACGAAATAAGGAACATGCTTTCGCTAACAACGAATTATGAAATGTCAACCCACATGATTTATGGTCCATAAGGAGATCCAAACAGTCGTCTTCTCACCGAATAATTCCTATTCCTTTCAGGAATCTTATCTAATTCGAACTAATGGCTTGAGTATTCTGAATTACTTTATACGGCTAGCGTAGACAGTGGCATAGAAATAGAATAATGATAGTAGGTAAGGGAAGCTGGTTGGGAGTTGTGAATACACGGTGCGGGGATGTAACCAACTCCTCCCTCCCTGGGGTTGGCCCATTGTCAGATAAAATTGGATTTCGCACAATTGGGTGAAGGCAGCTCTTCTGCTTCTTGTCTCCATCCCTGTCAACTCTTTTCCCTTTCAGGCCTATTATGAATTTCCCTGTCGAGCATTGAACGCCCCCTAACATGAGAGCATGGTAGAAATTAGCACGTTAATTAAAATCTACCTGTATTGACTCAATTAGCTGGCTGTGTTGAAACAATAAACAGTAAATCGTGATTGTTGAAATAAAACTGCAAAAAATTATAAAGCTTATTCATTAACAATTTAGTGTGTCTAGGTTTTTCTAAACCCAATGTTTATAATTTTTTCATTCGTTTTTGCTTCTAAATTTTTTAAAAAATCATAAAGACCATTAAATGGAACTGTTTGTTTATTTACCTCGGGTTAAGCACACCAATGTTTTCTGAAAGGGTTAACTAAGACAATATACATATTTGGATTTTTATTCTGCACGTTGTTCGGAAGGGTCTTACATACCTATAAGTAATTCTTCCATTCAGCCTATTAGTAGTATTTTCTGCTTTTATTTTATTGTTTACTTTTCTAAGATTTTTTTTAAATTTATTCCGTCTAACGAAAACCGGAAGTCAGAATATTTTTGGTTTACAGGAAAACTTGTTTAAAATAAAGTCAAAACTTAATAAGTTTTGAGAATTTGTTTTACTAATGTACTATCGTACCCGGCCCGTTTGTGAATATGGATACATTTATTTATTTTATTGATCATATCTAGTTTTAGTCCGTTCTAAATTTTCCTAATGATCCTTTTCTAATGCTTATTTTATATCCATTACCTATTTATGACTAATGCACTATTGCAATAATTTCGAAGCTGTCTCCTCCTAATTAGCTATTATCAGAAAACATCGAATAAAAAATTATTTTATCTCTTTGGCCTACTTTATTAGAGTTAGGTTCTTTTTGTAATATAACATTCCTTTCTTAATCGCTCAAGAAACTCAGACATTTTTATTCGACACACGAATATAAAGATAAGTTCTCGAATATCAACTATGGCAATGGGAATGAAGTTAAAAGCAAAGTGGCCTTACATAACCTTTTTTTTTTTTTTTTAGTTTCAGAAAATTTGCTAATATATTAATACCGAAAGGGTATTAAGGTATAGTAATACGTAAGCTGATTAATATTGATATTATGTTTTAACAGATGTTAAAAAAATATCAATAGGTTTCAAAAACGATTATGCGTCGGATCATCGTTTTCTGGACCTTTCGCTTTTAAAAACATTAGAGGAACTTTTAAACATCTGAAAATTCGATCCTGAGAAATTAGTCAAGTCTATTATATAATGGGCTTGGGATAGCCAAGCATGTTGAGGCGCGAAAAGCTTTAGCATGCTCAACCTAAATGCGGCCGTTCGAATCCGCCCTGGGAGGGTGGATTTTAATTTCGTGTAGGCCCCACGGAATAAATGTCAGACCTTTCCACCATGGATAGAATAGGTTAGTGACACCTCTAGAGTAGCCCCCGCATGCCACATATGGCCGCCAGATAGGGGTATCGAACAAAAAAAAAAAAAAAAAAGGCTTTTGTTTATTGCATGGTTAGAAAAACCTTTGTCTTATTATTTATGAACAATATGATATTGAAAACTCATTTCACTTAGAACTTGAATTCAAAACATATTGCAGCAAGCTTTTGATTAACTGCCACCGCACAGTGGTCCATAATTGCTTTTTGGCGGACAAAAATCTGCCATTTCCACAATTTTGGGGATAAATTGATGGGACCATTTTTAATTATCCTTCTAATAAAATTAAAAGTCAAGGAAACAATTCCCGTTAAGATTGCTTCGGTACGAGTGTCCTTTTTGCATACTAAAAGTCAGTTTTTTGTGTGCTAATGGATAGTTCTCGTTAGTATGCAAAAAACATGGAAGAAATCCAAAATTTTCAGAACATTTTTTTTTGTTTATTTTTTTAGTCTGAGGGTTGGCCTACATACCACCGAGTATCCAAAAGAAAATTCATATTGCATAGAAGTTGCGGGTATTTTAAAAACACTAAAAATTCAACATTAAACTCGAATTTTTCCTTTTAGAAATACGATATAAACATACCGATGTCATTGAAAGTTTACATTCAACGGCTGGTATATTACGTATGAGCAAGGTGAATTTTGATTGAATAGTAGGGTACAAAAGCAATTTATAAACCACTTTTTTTTTCTCAATAAAAACATTTTTTCTCGGCATTTAAGCGCCCCGGCATTATCACTGGGGTAATTTCTAGTCTTACTTTGTACTACGACCACATAAAAAGATGAGTTTAATTCACTTGTGCCGTTTGAAATTTTTTAGAAAAGTATGTTTTATATATGTTTTCCAGAAAAATTGGCAATGTTTGGCCCAGTAATTTGTTCTAAATGGTACATATTTAGATGATAATCACTTGTATTAATATTTTATGGACAAACGAGAGCATGTTGTACCAATTGTAATGCTCTACGTACAATCTTGCCGTGTCAAGTGCATAAATACCAACCTTTGTTGCATTAAATTTTGAACCGCTTGCCTAAACTTGCAGTATAGTTTTGAATCTTTCTATCAGCTCTTGATTCACTCCTTTTATTTCTGATGTTATTTTACGGTTTTAAAAAAAAGCGTCTTGCTATGCTCCCATCATTTGAAGTGCCTGATCCTTGTCTCACACTGTCGACATGTAGACCCGTAATGTTATAAAACTCTTCCTAAATTAGACTTTTGTTTTCCTCCTTTTTTTTTTGCCTCTTGTGTCCTTGTTGACCATTGCTGGAACGTCAGATTGTTACCTAAATGCAGGATTAGCTCCATAAACCTGATACATGCATGTAACGGGGACAACCCGAACGAAAACGTTTCCTCCCTGACTTCCTTAGACTAGCATAAATCTTAATCATTTCAGATGGTACGGCTTGGCATACCATGCATCTGGTAGCCGAAGTCGAATCTGATAATATCTGAGAAACCTTTCCGTCAACCTTTCCACTGCAACAACAATAATGTTGTCAGTCGGAGATTTAAAATTTCATGTTCTATTTTGTCTACTACAGATTTGATTAAATATTTGCTCTCCGGTTGAAAAGTCAGCATGATGGGTCTGCGACGTCTGGTAGATGAGAGCTATTCTTTCTTCCATATCAATGAGCCTGACTGTGTATTAACTAATCTCAATGGTGCAAGTGCAGCTACAAAAACGGCTGAGTCATTTCATATCCATCTTGTGCAGCATTTTATTTATATTCAGTCTGTCCAAAGGCTCCATCAAATCCCCATTTAGAAATTAGTATTGGATTTTTCCAAGTGTAATAAGAAGAAATAGTGATCGAATTTGCAGGTGGGTAACACATGTTCTTAGCTTCTGAAACTTTGTAATAGGGAGGAAATATGAAGCACTTTTTCTCGACTGTTCCTCGTCTAATTAATTCGTCTGGTCATTTTTGTATCAACAAACAAAAACAATGCTTCGTTTGCTGAGAATTGGGATTCGAAAGTAGATCCTTCCACTATATCAACAGTTGATCATCAGCAAGGAAACTAAGTTTTTCTATTATATTAGCTAATTTAGACTTAACCGTAATATCGTAATATATTCATATAAGAATCCCGTATTAGTAGGATATCTTGGCTTTTCCGTATTGCAGCTTTGCGTCTCCTTTGCTACCTAGCGCTGAGTGATCCATAACATTTCAAATGGCGCCCTTTACCTTTTTTCTTGGTTACGTTAACAGTTATATGTCCCTTTAACCAAATACTTTGCTGAGAAATAACCCTGTCTTTTTTCCTGCCCGAATTATTCCATTTCTTCATAAATTTTGGAAGGAAGTTCCGTTGAATTTCACGCTTAATATTTGTGATATCTTAAAGAACATTTGTGGCAATCGCATTGCGCAAGTGATTTGGGATCACGTTTGTAATGTTATAATGTTCAACGATACACTCAACAGGAAGTTGAAAAGAACCCCACTGCGAACTAACGAACTGTACGGAATCACCAAATATTTTAACAGGTTTAAGCTTCGTATTAAAACAATAAGGGCGGAATTAGACTATTAGTGCTATAGATTGTCTAAAGAACTCAGCTTTATCTTAAGTAAGGTAGACAAAGCCGATTAGCAACACAAGAGTAGACTCATACTGATTCTTTCCTAATTACTTTACCCTGCGCTACAAAAATGTGTGAATAACTATACGTAGAAAATTATTATTTCTATATAATATATTTTTGCAGGAAAAGGCATAAAATATTACCCTAAAGTATAGTTTGAACATTTTAACGAGTGTAAATTGATATGACAAATTAACTGAGAATAAATCGGTTGGTTTTTCTTTTACAAAAAAAGTCTATATTACTACGTTTTAGGTTTAGTGACGAGTAAATATGTTATCTTCAGATATTCAGTAGTTTTTTCATCAAACCTAATCAACTGAAGGAGGGAAACACAATTCTGTGTTCATATGAAACCATTTATTACTTTAGGTTTTCATTAAGCCTGTTCGTAATTTTATTCCGCAGCATACGTTTATAAGTGAAAACCATATATATAGGTGTAGTGAATTAAACTGATCTTTTTATGTGGTCGTAGTGCAATTAATACTAGAAATTACCCCGGTGACAACTCCGGGGCGCTTGGAAACCGAAAAAAAAAAACGGTTTTGATTGAGAAAAAAAAGTTGTTTATAAATTGCTTTTGTACCCTAATATTCAAACAAAATTCATGCTGCTCATACGTAATATATTAGCCGTTGAATGTAAACTATCAGTGAAATTGGTATATTTATATCTTATTTCTAAAAGGAGAAATTCGAGTTTAATGTTGAATTTTTGTTGTTTTTAAAATACCCACAACTTCTATGAAATTTGAACTTTCTTTTGGATACTCGGTGGATGTAAGCCCAACCTCCGACAAAAAAAAAATTCTGATAAATATTGATCTCTTCCATGTTTTTTTTGCAAACTAACGAAAACTATCCATTAACCCTTAAGGTCCCAAATTCGGAAATAGGCGAAAAAAATTTTTATCTCTCTTCTACGTCGACATATGACTTCAAAATAATGTAATATGAAAGATATGACACAAAATTATTTTATTGGTGCATAATAGGTTTCATGTGCCTATGGGCAACACTGGGACTTGCTGTACTGTCATTGTTGCCTTGAAGCAACATCGGGAATTCCAGGTCCATTTCATCCGGAGTTCTAAGGTTGCCCTGAGGCAACATTTTTAAATCACTGAAGTAGTTAGTTTGTATACATCATAATATGATATATAAAAATAGAATTTTATATTATTATTATATATCATATATTTATGTTCTATATAATGAGGTTATGAATTGAATTGCCACTGATAAGTAAAAAATATATATTTTTTGTCTACATAAATAAAATACGTAGTCTTTTATTTTTGTCTACATAAATATAAATTCACAAAAACACTATTTTTTCAAAAATTTTACATTACATATATTAAATTTCATGTTTTCAACAGCTAAAAAAGAAAAGAAGAAGGGAAAAACAAACACAGAAACAAAAACAAAAAACAGAAAGTTAAGGCAAATTAAAATGGGATAGGTGTTTCTGCGGTGGCAACAACAAAAATATGCTATTTTTCATGAGCAGAAAGGAAGCAGTTTTTGTTTCTGACAAAGTAGAACCGCAGATCACATTTTATACACATACCACAAGTTCTGTCATTACAAAAGACATCTGCCCTTTGTAGTGTATTGGGGAAAATGACCAACCTGGTCACCAATCACCATTACACCGCTGTATTTACCATTACAACCCGTTTTTTATTAGGAAGTGGACTTATTTGTGGCGATGAAGATGGGCGTCCTCTTTTATTTTTATTGGTCAGAACTCTGCCATACATCTGCAGACCAATGGCAACTTCGTACCTGAAGTCTTTTAGAGTCATTTTTGACCCTGAGTGGTCTTTTTTATAAAGTAACCACGAGTTACTTACAGTGATGTCCAAAAAGTGTGTAAAAATGGACATATACCACTTTTTGAACTTGTGAGGGGTTCTGTAGAGTGAGACCAACATCCCACCCACATCCACTCCTCCCATAAAAGAGTTGTATTCCGAAATTATTTTCGGACTGGGAATGGAGATAGATTTCTTTTCTTTCCCATTCCACCTTCTTGTATTGCCTACTGGCTCACTCCCTACATAAGAAGATATAAGAAGTACCCCTTTATTATCAATCCATCTAATAACGGACACAGATTTATCCGTATCCGTTACCTCATCAAATGATCCCCTTCCCTTTTTGGACAATTTTTTTTCTGTCTCTAAGATTTCGGAGGCTTTTAGAGAACGATCCGGCCTTAGTTTACCCAAACTGTACAAAGAATATTTAGATTTTAGGAGCCAAATAAGCTCCTTCTAAATAACCTTGGTACCAATATGCTTATTTCCGAGGGATCATCATCTTGAGGATTAGAGACCAATTCACAACTGCCCTTTTCAAGAGCATAGCTCAATAACATCTGCCCTCTCGATTTGTGTCCGATCATCTTAAAAATTTAATCTAAAAAAATATAAATCAATAAATAAATACAATGAAAAATGTCTACAGAACTTACAATTCCCAGAGTAGCCTCAAAGCAACATTCCATAATCACGGAGTTCCCAAAGTTGCCCTTAGGCAACAACTCCAGATCATGTAATTCCAACTGTTGCTTTCAGGCAACTAGGAGTAAAACATCAATAAAATTGTTTCCTCTCGAAAAAACCAGCATCCAATAGGCTCAAATAAAACAACATACTCCAATGCATTAAAGAAAAAAAAATCACATCATAAGAACAATGAGAAACAAATAAATTGATAGAAAATAACTTACCTTACCCCGTCGGTTAGCCATGTTGAACTCAACTAAAGCCTTCCTCACTGCAAGGCCACATGGCTTCTACATTTTGGCGGTAACTCATCTGATAGGCTCCTTTCAGTGGGAGGGAAAGTTGAAGAATGTATTGTAACCAATCAGGACCACAGGAGTTTACCGGCTCCGTTTAAATATACCGTGAAATACGGTGTTGCCCCAAGGCAACTCTGGGACATTAAGGGTTAACGCAAAAAAAAAAAAAACCTGACTTGGGGTAAGCAAAATGGACACTCGTACTGAAGCAATCTTAACGTGAATTGTTTCCTTAATTTTTGAATTTAATCACAAAGATAATAGAAAAGGTTCCATCTGCAAAATTGTGGAAATGGCAGATTTTTGTCCGCCAAAAAGCAATTATTGACCACTGTGCGGTGGCGGTTAATCGAAAGCTTGCTGTAATATGTTTTGAATTCAAGTTCCAAGTGAAATGAGTTTTCAATATCATATTGTTTATAAATAATAAGACAAAGGTTTTCTAATATAATGGAGGCACATCCCTCCCCCTGACTACCGCGACCAACTTTGTCAATGCGATCTCTCAAAAACAAAAAAACAAATTTTAAAAACCGTAATTAATACGGCTTTTTTTCGTGACTAATTACCTCTCGCATAGGTAATTAGTCCAAAAATTTAGGTATGACTATAGATTAGGGAGGGGGGGCGGGTTTTTACCGACCCCACCAGGAACCACCACTATCGCCGACTCGTCTTTTCCGGCCGACTTTTAATGTATAACATGTTTGAAATATTCTTATTACAAATAATACATTACTGTGAGCAGAGGTTAAATAATTATATCCATTTATTAAAAAGAAATTCTAAAAAACAAAGAGAATAAATAGAAATTATATACATACATGAACTTGTATGTAGATCTGCGTACTTGACATCTTTATCTTTTAAGAGTTCATTAGAGTTATTCCTTCATTATATTAACAATAGCCTTTTTTTTTTTTTGTTCGATTCCCTGCCGAACGTGTCTCATGCGGGGCTACTCAAGAGGTGTCACCAACCTACGAGGGGGGACCCAAAAATAACGAGACTTTTTTAATAACGATTGATTTATTTAAAAAATTACAAAAAAATTATTAGTCACCTTCAAAGTACTCCCCATTGGACGATATGCACTTATCCAATCTCTGTTTCCATTGTTCGAAACATCCCTGGAACTCCTCAACTTGGATGCTGTTCAGCGCTCTTGTCGAAGCTGCGATGGCATCCTCCACAGTGTCAAATCGGTGCCCTTTCAAGTCCCTTTTCATTCGGGGAAACATAAAAAAGTCGGCTGGGGCTAGGTCAGGTGAGTAGGGGGGACGGGGCACAAGTGTCATGCCTGAGAAGTCAAAAATTGACGAATTCGCAACGCCGTGTGTGCGGGAGCATTGTGAATGAGCCATTCGCCCGATCGCCACAATTCTGGCCTTGTCCTCCGCACCCTCTCTCTCTATAGTTTCAAAACTCCTGGTTGACCGTCTGACCCCTCGGAACGAATTCCCTGTGCACAATTCCTCGAATGTCGAAGAAACAGATCAGCATTGTTTTGACATTCGATCTCACTCGTCTGATTTTTTTTGGGCCGGGGTGAATGAGGGGCCTTCCACTTGCTTGATGCCTGCTTGGTTTCGGGGTCATAACCATAACACCAACTTTCGTCACCTGTTATGACCCCTGGAGTTTGGGTCATCTTCAAGCTCCCTTTTCAAGTCCTGGCACACAGTGAGTCGGGAGTTCCGTTGGTCTTCTGTGAGCAGGCGGGGGACGAATTTTGCTGAAACACGTCTCATGCCTAGGTCTTGAGTCAGAATGCGCTGAACTGAGCTCCAACTCACTCCTGTGACTTCCGATAACTCGTCAATAGTGTAACGACGGTCTTCGTTGATTTTTTCGCGGATTTTTGCGATGTTTTCATCGTTCCGGCTGCTTGAAGGGCGTCCAGAACGGGGTTGATCCTCGAGGCTCAAATCCCCATTTTTAAAGCGAGAAAACCATTCAAACACTCGCGCACGACTCATAGCTTGTTCCTTGAAAGCCTCCTGAAGCATTTCTAACGATACCGTGGGTGTTTTCCCTAGGAGGAAGCAAAATTTCAAACAAGTTCTTTTTTCCTTTAAATCAGACATCACGATTTCGACAGGGTCACCAAAACTACCTTCACAAAAACTGACCGTGCGGCCGATATAGTTGTTACAGGAAGACGCCCGTCTCTGTACTGACAGGTTAGGGTCTAGGGAAGAAGCACTGACGTCACCCTTCCCCCACTCCTCCGCATTCGGCGGCACTGAGACTAGTCTCGTTTCCTTTGGGTCCCCCTCGTATTCTAAAAATGGTTGAAAGATCCGACATTTATTCCGTGGGGCCTCCACTTGTGAAAATGGCAGATTTTTGTCCAAAAAGGAATTATTGACCTCTGTGCACCGTCGAGATCAGGGAACAGACGTCTATATTCTAATAGACGCATTAAAGAAACGCCATTTTAAAAATATTTCAACCTTTAAAAAGCGTTCAGGCTTTTAGGTACTTAATTATTGTTTAAACATAAATTAAAACTTTTTTCAATTAGAAAGTATATTTTACTTAATGATTGAAGAATATTTACCCTTAAAAATAAATAATTGAACAAACGTAGCTTCCCGTCCAAATGTTCCTAATGAATAATTAATATTTTTAACATTAACGTACAATTTTTTATGATTTATAATTTCCACTGTTCCGTAACCCTTATGTTGGGCCCATATTGGGAACGATACGAATGTTTTGTAGGATTCTTCTTGCACGGAATGAAATTCTCTCTCTTCTTTGTTCTGTGTCCTCTCAGCAGATTTTGCAATTTGAAAGAATTTGCTGTCGTTGCTCCATGAATCATTTTCTATTTGTAAGAGCGGCACAGAAATCTTGACGGCTGCAGACATCTATCAATATTGTTACAAGTTATAGGTATTACAGTTTGTAACCATGATTTAATAATCTTATTAAGCTGTGTGAATAAAGGCAAGGTTTTATAAACGTTTACCATTTTGCTCATCTAGATACTTCACTTTTCACAATAAATACTTCACAGAACTTCACCAAAATTGAGAATATTAACGTTTAATTCTATAACCAGACCTGTGCAAAAATTCAAATCAGTACGTTCACTCTGAACAAATCTAGTTACAATCGGCACAGAGAGCGATCCAGTCACTATGGAGGCTAGACTCCAACTCTCAACCCTCATATAATCGAAAGAGGGCAGTTAATGTTTTTTAAAAAATTATTACATCTGCCTATTAACACCCCTAGTTGTTACGTACGTTTAGAAACAAATCGGGTTCACATACAATACAATGTTTTCGTTAGGATGTTAAACTGGTGGATTAAACTTTTAGAAATGCCTAATGATGAACTCTGTAAAATTTGTTATCTACGATTAATAGAATTGCTCGATAAATTTTCGCTACCGTTTAATTGGGCACAAGAAATAAGAGATTATCTATTTTGTATAGGAGCACAAAATATCTGGATCAGCCAAAATGCTAAGTTAGCAAGGGAAAATTACAATAATTTACTGTTTTCATTTAAAAACAATTTAATATCAAAGGATGTCCAGACAGTTATTGAATCTAGATTTAGTTTATTTTATAAAAATATTAGTTCTTTAGGCATAGGCGAAGACTATTTAAGTGCAAAGCTACACATAAACAAACTAAGGTTGATGGCACAATTGCGGTTATCGGGAAAAAAGTATAGCAGGATATACCTTAATCGGAAAATTTATAAATTCAATATTGATAACGAATGTAGTTTGTGCTCTGCAATGGCTAGTAATGATTTATGTCACTTCCTAATAAGCTGTCCTGTATTAGATTTAATTAGAAATAAATTTATAAAGAAATATCTATCTGGACTGTCGATTGAAGCTATGGATCTGTTATTGTGTAACTTGGACTTGGAAAAAATAAATAATATTTACTTTTTTGTTACTACAAGCCTGAAATTAATAAATGTATTATTGTAATTTTGATCTATATCCATATAGATAGGTGTGTGAGTATGTATGTATGAGTGTATATATGTGTATATTGTATATATATGTATATATGTATATGTGTATGCATATATATATATATATATATATGTTTATAATGTTTGTATAGTAATGTTTTATGTTTTATAAATTAAGAAGGAAATTATTTTTTTTTTGTTTTTGTAAAAATAACTTCTTTAGTGTTACTCCAACTCATTGCTATAAGATGTAATCTTTATAAGCAATAAAGATCATTCATTCATTCATTCATTCATTCAAGGTTTTATAAACGTCCTCTTACATTCTTATTAACCTGTTAAAACGATGTGCTCTTGCTTAAATTTGAGGTATAAAGGGAGTACATGTTGTGACTAAGAATTAGGTAATGAAAGAGGCGGTACTAATTGAGTGAAGAAAACGTAACCGCCTTAAGGACGTCAGGACCAATTTCTTTGAAGTTTGCCTCGGGATAGCTCCTAACTCAGTTTGTGGTTTGCCAACTTAACCGTCTCTCTTCAAATATCTTCCTTTTCCTCTTTGCAATACTCTAAATCTATAAGTTCATTTATTTCGGTCGCTGATTACTTTTCCTTTTATCTCTTTCTTTGTCGGTTATGTTGCTATTTTCATAGAGCAAACCAGTCTGTTGGACTCACATTGCTACAATTAACATTACTTACAGTTATGTAGTCCTAATTTTTTACAATCAATTATTATATAATGTACAATAAATTATATAATGTATCGATTTGTTTTCTGACTAGCTAGTCGTATGAACTCCTCTGCCCTGTACTGAAATTGTTTCGGTTGGTTACCTAAAAACCACTGTTTGATTTGAAAATTATAAAGTTTAATTATCCAGGGCTGGTCTAAGAAAAATAAATGTGAAACAAAATTATATTTCTACCAAAACAAAATAAAATTCCCTCTGATGGGCAAAAAAAAAAATATATGAAACTTCTTAATGCTGATAAAAAAAGATAAATAAATGAATAAAAACTTTTCTTGACTTGTAGTGAAGATAGAAAAGGTAAAATAAAAAATAGTCCGAACACAAAAAAATCAGTGACTGTCTTTTACTTGACTGAATTTTGACTTTACTCACTGCATGGACGAGCTGGACGGCGACGTCTTACTCTGCATAATAGGCTTGATGTGGTGATTGGGTGCACCCATATATTGAATGTCTCTGGCCGTAATTGAAAATAAAGAAAAACTTGATTTCCTCACTTTACTTGATTCTGTAGTAGGCCTATGGCGACTGCTACCTTTTTCGTATCATTCCGCGGGACATCACTGGGGTAGTTCCAAAAAGTAGTTCCATGGTCTGGATAGTGCTGCCCCCTGCGTGGCATGGG
Source organism: Aelia acuminata (assembly GCA_911387785.2). Taxonomy (NCBI): domain Eukaryota; kingdom Metazoa; phylum Arthropoda; class Insecta; order Hemiptera; family Pentatomidae; genus Aelia; species Aelia acuminata. The sequence continues at coordinate 174,610,192 of OU426978.1, forward strand.
CTTGAATTGATGCAATAAATATTTATTACCTGCGGCCTACTATAAACAGAGATAGCCAGAGGATTAGGCCGCAGGTAAAGGGCTCAGCTGTGTTGACTAAGAGCTCGTCGTGAGTAATGCCGTATTTAAGTCACATTAGATTTTTCCTTTTTAAATTAAAAATTACTTTTGCCTAAATTATTAAATAATAAATGAAAATAAAAATTTTGGTCCTGAACAACCACTACCAACCAATTACCACCTTGCTGCTCCTGAAGCGTAATAACAATTGCTAATATCGGAATATAATAAAATTGACTATAATTCATTGGCTAATTTTATATATGCAGTGCATTACCAATAATGCGCCTGTCACACCACTGGTGAAACCTCTTCCGGCGCTGTTTCGAAAGAGTTACATAGTGGTTGAAAAAGGGACGTGTAACTTAAATTTCGTAAATGTAAGGTTCAGTTCACAAATTCTTGTGTGGGTGAGATAAAACATGTCGGTAAAAAACAGAAAAATGGGATGTACTAAAGTCCCTCCTATCTCCATGCTAATATACTATAATATAGGATGCCGCGCTTATCGTCATTATTCGTATTCCAATATGAAATACTTTTTTTGCTCTTAACTCTTTCTTTGCTTAAATCATCGTTTCGCTTTGCGAGTAGCACAAGTAAACTCACGATATTCTACAGAATATTTTTGCTTCCTTGTTGGGATTACAAAAGCCTTTTAGATTTTTATTGACCTGATCTACGAAAGTCAAATTCTTTTCAATACTAAGTCAAATTCAAAATCAATACTTTTTTCTTTATGGGGAAATATAGTTCTCTTCTTCCGGGCTTTCTGGAGAGTTTTGGGCTCTGAAGAAGAAGAGTTGTGTAATTAAAGGAATTAGTTTAATATTATAAATTCATCTCATATTGTTTTATTATTAATAAATAATTTATTGTAAGGAGCCTAAATCGAGTTATTCACAGAGTAGTCAACTTAAATATGAGGAGTTGTTTGATTGGTAATATTATCCTTAAGTTTAAATTAACATATATTTTATTTAATTTTTATTTACTAAAATTTTTGTCATTAGTACCTATATTATATAATTAGTATTAAAAATATTCTATAATATTATATCTTTACAACTATTCGCCAGTGAACTGCATCCTTGGACAAGCGCTTATTTCATTGTATTTTCACCAATTTCATTTTAAATCTGACAACGTTAATATAATATCATATATAAATGAATAAGTAATTTTTTCTGATTTCCATTTAGTTATGATTCGGTCTTTATTTAGTCTGACATATTTTCCACAACATTGATCCTGTCAGTTAGGTTTTTATCTATCCTCCGGCAGCTGATGAGAAAAACTTTTTTCATTTTCCCAGCTCAACTTTTTTAGAATGGCAGCTTCGGAAGAAAGAACAATTGGCTTGGTAATAAACTTCTTTCGGGTTTAGTTTTTTAACGAAGATGAGATGGTAATAATTGTACAATTGTAGTAGTGTCGACATAAAATTAATGATCCTGTTATATTTATTTTTGAATTGTTTATCTAGATCGATGATAATTTAATTTTTTTTTACTAAATTTAATAGTGTTAAGTTTGTACATTTTATGTAAAATAACTTTACATTTTGGATTACCAAGTATTTTAGACGAGTAATGTCATTATGTTAAAATATTAATTAAATAAAAATATATTAATATATAATATAAATTAATTTATGTACAAAAATATTAATTTAAGTATTAAATATGTTTCTTTTAATGTATATTTTTAAATATTTCCTTTGGAAGTAAAGGGTAGAGAAGGGATCAAGTCAGGCTACATTAAAAACACTTATGTCAACTTCGAAAACAAAAGGCGTTGATGAAAGTTTTACGCCTTCAAACAACAACAACAAATACAAATGAAAGCTAAAGAATTTTGAAGTAAGAGGTTATGAAAGAAAAAAATACATAGTTCTCCAAATTAAACTTAATCCAGTCCAAAATACATTAATCCAAATAAAACTATGTTTATTAACAGTAATGGGCCCAATATCTTGCAAGAAAATTCTATGAGTTATGAAATTCCATTCGGTTTAATTTATCGAACAATTTACGGCAAACGTTAAAAAAGGATCACATATGGTGAACACAGGTCACTAGCTAGATAACCAATAGTTCTTCTTAATTCTTAAAAAACATTACTACCACTTGATTACTCGAGAAAGGGAGTTGCTTTCCGTGGTAATATTTCACGCTATCAGCGACTGCTGGAGAACGGCCATCTATGGTGTAATACTTTATGACAATAATAAAATTTGGCGACTTACAGTTTGTTGATGCCTTGTAAAACGCATCAAAGTGAAGCGGCGCATCAATAACTCTCAGCAGCTTTGCTCTCATAGCTTGAAGAGCATTGCAAATGAAGTTACCCTCCCTAATATTGATGGCGAGTAACAGATAGGAGATAAGAAAAAAGGAAGCTGACTCTCATATAGTATATTACACCTCAGACCGAACGCTTGTTTAGGTTTCATAATAATGGTGGCTTTCCAGGCTTCTTCAGTCCTCGGTCGCAGCTGGGTTGTGACGTTTACTGCCTTACTAAAATTTTTACATCGGTTGATAAATAAAACCTACTGTAATCGGTATTGGCAGCGCGGGAAGTTCAGAATAGAATGATCAGCTGTGAGATAGCACAATAATCCTTCATAATTCTATTTTAATTAAAATCTTGTTTTGTGATGTTCAACAATGGCTGAATTTTTGATTTTGGTTTTAGTCTGTATTTGTGCTGATTTAGTTTTCTCCTTTTGAAGATTAATATTAAACTAAAGAAGGTTTATTTGTTTTCTGGCAAGTGTGACGAAAAATACAATATGTGAAGTTAATTAAGAAATTTACCCTTCCCTTGTAATAGACACTATCGATTTCATGGGTTTCAGGTTACTGACGACTTTAATGTGGGCCAACAAAGGCCGTCCAAAACCTTCTATTTAGAGGCTCCATATCTGAGCTGTCGTCAATTTCAAGATGTTCTTCAGTAACCTAATCTTATTTTTCATCTATCTGAAAATCTCCGACTAGCTATTTAAACGGGTTACATATATTGGTAACTTACAGGAATAGTGGAGTTAGAGGCATTTCTTGTAATCTAGTTTGGTGAGTTGGAATTGATATGATGAAGTTGGAAGGAAGGGTGGAGAGGTAGATGCTGATAGTGCTCTTTGTTATTGCTATAGTAGGAATGGAAAGGGGTAAGGTAGATAGTGTGTATTCATACTCTATGGTTAGGGATGGGCAAACTTTTACAAACTGATAGCAATCATTACGCGTTGCTTACTATGTTTATTTATCAACAAATGCATCTACCTATTCAGGGTCATTAGCATACTTCATGGATTTTAAGATTTAATATTTAGGTATTTTCATGATGTACTAACTTAGTTAATGGTATAAAGCTAATAATGGTTTGCACCCTTTAATTTCACAGATAAAATCGAAAAAAACAGATTACCTTATTTAATTTAGATTTTTTCATAGGCTTGGTATTTTTTAAAGACTGTAATTTTTACTTTCACTTACCTATATATAAAATATATAGTATAGTATGTATATATATATATATATATATATATATATATATATATATATATATATAGTAATTTCGACTTCCGGTTTTCAATTATAATACACGTTTTGGGGTCCATGGGTCCAAATAACAAAGTCCCGCGCGATGGTCTGTGTGTGTGAACAGACTATCTCAAAAACTATAAGCAGTTCAAAACTAAAATTAGGTATTTTGTGTACGTATATACCCGCGATGTGACAGCAAACGGAGGGGGTACTTTATTAAAAGACTTTTGTCTTATTTTTTAAGTTTTTCTCGGTTTTCTCAAATACGGATCTAACGAATTTGATTTAACTCGGTATTTAGTGCATGTTTATGCCCGCGATGTGACAGTCAAAGTTTCATCGAAATTGATCAATTGGAGGGGCACTTTACTTAATAAATATTGTCCCATTTCACATTTTTATTTATTTGCTCAAAAACGGCTTTAACGATTTTGATCAAACTTAGTATTTGATGTACGTATATGACCGCGATGAGACAGCCGAAATTTCACTAAAATTGGTCAAACGCAGGGTCCACATGTAAGATACATACGTCATTTTAATAATCAACATTTAATTAAAGACAGCTCTACTGAAAGTCCGGTTGCCGATGGGGGAAAAAGTGTCTGATATGAAGAAAGGTTTGGGTCTTGGATCTTGGTATCCTTTACACCTTAGTCGGGCGGAGACGAAGGCTGCTGATGATTTCTGTTGGGCTCTTACCGTCCCGCTTATTCTAAGTTTTTGTATGTAGGTGTTTCTGTAGTTGTCGGTTTTGATGTTAGATTTCAACCATCGTATACGATTTTTTTTTCAAGCCTAAACATCAGGCTTGTCATGCGTGATTTATTTTACTGGTTTTGTTTTTCTATTGCTTCTTCTGCTCTTCACTTCTTCGAACACTTTTGTAAGCTCAAAGGTTCTCGTGCTGGCATCCCTTCTCATATCGGGTTGTGTAGAAGGTCCGGTTTGAGTTAAGGAACATAGTGGTTCCAACCGAGCCGTAGAAATCCCTTCGATCATCTTTGGAAGTAGTTTTTCTATAAATTCCTTGTAAACATTCGACATTGCTGCACGTACTGCCTTGTGAATATGTGTCGATATTGAACGGGTTGGAGCTTTTTATTTTTATCCTCCAAATTTTCAATCTTATCTATAATTGCTTTGATTTTTCCCGCTAATATAGTTCCGAACTTGGATGTTTAGTCCTTTGTCACCCTGACATTTTCCTGAACTTAGAGATCCGAGCTTAGATCATTGATTCCTCTCAGGCAATTAAGTAGCTCGTTGTCGGTGAGGTGACTGCATATTTTCTCGACACAATCGTAATTCAAATCGACTTCCTTGCCTGTCCCACTTCTGCTCAAAACTTTCTACATTGGCAACTGACAAAATTTATTGATATGCTCTCCCCTCTGCAATGCTGTGGAAATGTTGTCTCTCAAGATCTCTTGTTAAATAGGGAACTGTGATGACGGGTAGAGGTTCAGGGTAAGCCTTTCCTAGCCCAACCACCTCACCATAGGCTGGTGAAAAATGAAAAGCTGAAAGTAAAATTTAAAAAAATAATAATGAATAAACTTAAAATAATGCCGGATAGCAGATAATAATATATTCTTTGAACCTTGATACACAAAAGAAAATTTAATGAAAACATAAAACACAACATAAACTATTAACTAACATAGATACTCAAAAGATTGAACAAAGTAAACGAACTAAATTAAATTTATGCTAATTTACACTTGCCTAAAATTAATATAGATTAATTTGAGAAAACACCTTTAAATTTAACTAAACAATGAGAGAAAATTGACATAAAAAGAAAATGCTCATAGTCGTGAAATCTGAATTTCCAGAAATCTTTTAATATTAGTTATACTAATTAAAGTCTTTCAATATTATGGTTAGCTATGATAGCTAACTACATAACACCTCATTTAGACTCAAACACAGCTCACCGCGTGCTAGTTTTTAATGCACTCGAATAATTGTTCACTTGAACCGTAAGAGTAATAAGGTTGTTACCTTGCGACAACGTTGTGAATGAATGGTGCAAAACTCCATCCAGGGCTGCTGGGCCTTAATACGCTCGTCTTTATGAGCAGGAGACGCCTTGAGGCTTCATTAGTGCAGTTGCTGCAATCAATCCTCTCAGACAATGTGCACACCGCGTGTGTGTAATTTGTAATGTAATATTTTGTTTTGTTTTAAAAAAAAACATGTGGTTAACGAGAAGAGCCGGGGGCTCCCGAAGCTGCCCGAAGTCTTCGTAGCGCTTCCGAAGATGACTTCGCACTACGTACAGACTTAATATTACTAAGCTTAATATTTAAAATTTAACATTGCTACAAAATACAATTTTCATTAATTTAGAAATAATTTAAAGTGTGTTGGCCACAACAGGGAACATTATTCTCAATAACGTTATTCCTCAACCCAAGGCTAGAATACATTGTTTTTGAAATACGATTCTTTGGCAACTGAACGAGATCAATCAACAAGTGCTTGGGACCGATTTTTATCTTCTCCATCCTTTCCAGTTCTCCTATTCCATATACTTGATTTCAGGTATATATATCGGATCTTTCATTAATTCTCTAATTTTGGCGAGATCTTTTCGAGAGATCTTTATAAAAATAGTTTTTATGAGAATTTTTTCCGCGGGGAAAACGTCTAATGCGAATGATTTTTCTCCAAGTGTAAAAAATCCTGTAACAGTCAAAAAGTCATCGTAAACGTTGTAGGTCTCGGCTCCGTTCTCGAGCAGTATTTTGATTATGCTAAGTTTCTTAAACTGGCAAACGGCCAAGTACAGAGTGGTCTCTCTGGAATGGTTCCTTGAGTTTACCATCTGCGTCGAGGGCGATGAGTTTGGGGACGTACTCCGATTCCTTGCTGATGTTAGAGACGTCAGTCAATCAATAGCAGTCAAAAAGTCATCGTAAACGTTGTCGCTATCGGCTCCATTATCGAACAGTATTTTGATTATGCTCAGTTTTAAACTGGCACACGGCCAAGTACAGATAGGTCTCTCCAGAATGGTTCCTTGCGTTTACACCTGCGTCGAGGGCCATTAATTCTGTAATTTTGGCGCTATCTTTGCGAAAGTTCTTCATAAAAATAGTTTTTACTTCTGTTTACCAATTTGATGAAATTTTGGCTGTCACATTTTTGGCATATACATACATCAAATACCCAGTTTGATCAAAATCTTTAAAGCCGTTTTTGAGAAAATAAAAAAAAAACACGTGAAAATGATACTAAATTTATTAAGTATAGTGCCCCCTCCGGTTGATCAATTTTGACGAAATTTTGACTGTCATGTCTCGGGAATATTAATACATCAAATACTCAATTTAATCAAAATGGATCATATGGTAACTACTGAAGCTAAAAGGTTAAAAATATTTTATGTCAAATTATTTTACAAGTTTCGTGTTTTTAAACGAGCTAGGTCCATCCTGAACTCAACAAAACAACAGGTTGAAGATAGAGGAAGGTCAACTTAAGTGAAGTCAAGAATGGATGATGCAATTTTGGCATCGACCAGCAACATGGAGGTTGTAGATCCAAACGCCGATGCTATCAGAGCCTGGGAATTGGTTACCGGCCGGAAACGTAAAACGGATGCTCAACCACGGAAAATAGAAGAGTTAAAAGACATCACTGCCACCAAAAATAGTTTCGATGCCCTATCAAAATTTGACGAAAATGAAGTTGAACCACATTCATCAAACACAAGTATGAAACAGCCTGTTCGTGTAAGGCCTCCACCGATAAACTTAAATAATATACAGGATTATACTGGATTAGTATCATTCCTCCAAAAGTTCTGTGGTCAAAATAGTTTCAAATTAAAATCAAATGTTAATGGTGTCAGCGTATACCCCGAGAATACAGACACATATCGCCGACTAGTAGCCAGTTTAAGAGAGAAAGGTGCGGATTTCCATACGCACCAATTACCTGAAGATCGAAGTCCCAGAGTTGTCCTAAAAAACTTACATCACGCGACTCCAGTCTCAATCATAAAACAAGAATTACGAAACTTTGGTTACGAAGCCACTATCGTAGTAAATGCTATCTCTCGTTTTAAAAAAACATTACCTATGTTCTTCGTTGACATAAGTAAATCAACATATGATGAAAAAATATTTGACATCGAATTTATTTACCATACTCACGTAATAATCGAAGAACCCAGGAAAAAGAAAATCATTCTCCAGTGCATACGATGCCAGCAATACGGACACACAAGAAGTTATTGCAATCACGCACCAAAATGCGTAAAATGTGGTCGAGGCCATGAGAGCACTGAATGCACCAAGCCAAGAGAAACCGCAGCAAAGTGTGCCAATTGTGGTGGGCCTCATCCTGCTAGCTACAGAGGATGTCCAGCTCAAAAAAAAAAAAAAATTGAAAGCAGCCAGGAATCCAAGAAAACGTCCACAAATCAATGTCCCTCCGCCGATAGATGAGTTTCCGCCTCTCCCACAACAGCAGCAACCTCATTCGGGTCCTTCAATGCTGGAATCAAACTATCAGCAGCGCCCTGCAAGACCAATTAGAAAAGTATACCAGCCCAAAAACAACAGGAATCTTCAGAAAAGAGGAAGAGAAACAATCAGCCGGCACAGCTCACTGAAAACAACTCATTACTAGAGCAACTTACCAACTTGGTTAGAGGCTTGAATAACCTTATACAGCCTCTTTTTAGCCTTCTACAGCAATTGTCAAAGGTCGCCCAAACATTAAGCACTGGCCTACCCACATGCCCGATAACACCTATTGAAGACTAAAAGGGAGCCGGTGATTTCCCTGCCTGAGTGCAAATCAAGACAGGAAGAGTTGCCGCTCGGCAAAATTCTTCCCCACGCCTATCATGCCAATATTGTCTCATAATTTCAGCAAATTCACTGATTGTCTTTCAGTTAAGACAGGCGTGAATATAGAAATAAAGTTAAAAAAAAAAAATCAAAATCGTAAGAGCTGTTTTTGAGAAAATCGAAAAAAAAAACGTAAAAAGTTATTAAATAAAGTACCTCCTCCGTTTGACCAATTTTCATGAACATTTTGCTGTCACATCGCGAGCATATATACATACATATACACTAAATACTTAATTTCAGGTTCGCACGGTTTATAGTTTTTGAGTTAGTCTGTTCACACACACACACACACACACACACACACACACACACACACACACACACACACACACACACACACACACACACACACACACACACACACACACACACACACACACACACACACACACACACACACACACACACACACACACACACACACACACACACACACACACACACACACACACACACACACACACACACACACACACACACACACACACACACACACACACACACACACACACACACACACACACACACACACACACACACACACACACACACACACACACACACACACACACACACACACACACACACACACACACACACACACACACACACACACAGAACATTTCGCGGGACTTGGTTATTTGGGCTCAGGGGACCCAAGAACGTGTATTTCCATTGAAGACCGGAAGTCGAAATTTTTCACGATCGCAATATTTTTTCTTATCTATATGTGAAATTGTATAAATAAATGAACATCAATGCTGTATTTAAAGGAAGTTTATAACCGGTGAAACACGTGCCTTCTCTAATGCCAATTTCCAAACGGGGCAACTTGCATGGTGACATCGCCATTTATAACCATTCCCTCTCTCTTATATAAGTTTACAATGTGCCCATTCCGGCATTGTCTTTCCTTTTGGAGCAGGTCTTTTTCTTGAAGATTGTAATTGTTTGGTACATATCTTTAAATCATCGTAAATAAAGCCATAATTCAAAATTCAAATACAAAATATGTTATTAATAGTATGGTTAATGTAATCACATGTTTATATTTTGAACAATAAATTAAAGATGCGGGGATTAAACGAAAAAGACCCTAAAGAAGAGTTAGCAAAGCAAAGCAAAAAAATATATATATACATAACTATAATAGCTCACTAGGATTGAGTTTGTTATTATTTGATTGCTTTGTATTTTAAATACATATTTTTAATAAAAATGTGGTAATGTCCCACTGTCAGTCCAACACTTGCTGATTCTTGAGTATCTTCTTGAGTTACCACAATCCGAAAAATATTGGAAAAATGTTGGTCTTTCTGATTCATCGACGGATATTATGAAAGACAGTGAAGAGCGAGTCACCACTCTATTTAAGTTCCTTAAATGCACGGTATTCTACTGATGGATGTCCCATTAAACGTCAATGACCATTTAGGGTAGAGGCAACATCACAAATAAAAAACTTTATTTATTGTTGCACAAACTTTTGAATGAACTTTTATAACGACACAGTTTGCGATTTACCGATTTGTTCTTAAATTTTAAACGTTCGTCTAATCAAACGACTGAAATTGCAATATTTAATCTTAAAAGCAGCCTATTTATTGGTTCTAAATTTTCTTTTCACCGTCAGTGGATTACATGGCTTGTTATTCCAGTTTTGAATTGATAATAAATTATTTTATTAAAAAAGTATTAATTCCGGTATGATCAATCAGATCTGTCATTAAAGGAAGTATTATTGCCACAAGCGATCGAAAGCTTTCTTCAAGTTATAAAAAATCTGGTGCGATGGGCGCAACACACGACTTTCACTTACCAACTTAATTAGACTAGAAATAGACGTGTTTTGTTAATGCCATTTCTCAAAGTCACACATTTTTCCACATTAATTTCTTATTTTTGTTTTTATTTGCTCTCTTAAGTACACTACTTTTTTTATTATTAACTAAATGTTCTTACTTGCACAGCATTCGGCAGTGAAAGCATACTACTCCAAGTCGTCTGATTTTATATTTCTCCATCTAGTTGTTGAAAACGTCATTTAGTTACCCTGAAACAAATACAATCTGGTAAAGTAATACATTTGATTCCGTCGCTGGTACCATTTTCGGAACTTCAACTTTTGTATTTTCTTTTTACAAGTTCGCTAGCAAAAGGAGAATAATAAATTATTTTTAAATAAGGTAAATTCCTGTTCTCCCCTGGTTTACTATTCGATTTCAAGTCCTCAACATTTAAAGTATTCACAGAATGTTTAAAAAGTAATCCCTGGTAACAATAATATACGTATTTCCGGTACATTATTTCTATATTTCTTGAATTTCAGTTTTAATTTTGACAGGCATTAAGTGTCATTTAGCATTGTCTATTGTACTCTTTGTGCCCAACTTAAAATATATCATTCGCTCTTTATAAACTCTTAATTATTTTATCCTCCTCTTTTTTCTTTTGTTCCCTAATCGTTATCTTTTCTACATTCCTTCATCATGGCCTCGTTTTTCTCATTTCCTCTCACTTTCACTCACTCCATATTCAACATTCGCTCTACTTCTTTTCTCCATTACCTTACTTTTTTCATTCTTGTGTGTATTCGTCATTCGCGTTGTTTCGTTAACGCCTCCTTATTTCTCTCACTTCCAATCTCTCTTATTCGTTAATCGCTCTACGTCATTTCTTCATCACCTTATTTTTTCAGGCTCTATTTTCCCTCTCGCTCTCTATTGCAAGTAATTTTATAAATAACATTTGTTTCATTTACCTCCTCTATTTTATCTTTCATTTTCGTGACATTTTTTTTTTTTTAGTTTATTATAATTGTATAGTCCGAGTTCACTATTATGAAAATATCCAAATATTTGTTTAGCTTGTTCGTGATGTTTGAAACATTTTTCAGTTTATGAAATATTTTGATTCTTGTGTTGGCTCTATCTTCATTTTTTTCCATCTCTATATTTTCTCCTTCTTTATCCCTTATCTATTATTATAAAATAATTTATTTTACAGTCTGTATTTTTTCCTATTCTTTATTTTTTTTTTTAATTTTAAGTTATCATGTATGATTGCAGGAGTTGTGATAAAGTTGATGTAGGAGGTTGTAGGATGGCATGTCTATCAAGTTAGCTTCTCTTTGATGTGCAAATACTGTCGGTATTACCGTTGGGTTTGCGGTCTGTTATTAGTGTGCGCTGGCACAGCCAAAACTAACCATAAATTGGAATACATTGGAGGGGGGTTTGTGGCAATCCTTTTATCTTTTATTCTTTGTCAATCGATACATTGTGGGATGGCCCCAGTTTTAACCGAACTTATAACGATAAAACGTTGGGATGGTTAGAAGGTCTACTAAATTAAATCTCGAGCCTATGAGTTCCTTATTTTTCAGACTACTTGCCAATTATGTTTTATTTAATATTTTCCTAGTTATAACCCATCGTATATCGAACAAAAACACGTATTATAGCAAAAAGCTGTCTCAACTGCTTAGGCATTGATACCCCACTTTAGATAACTCTACCCTACTAGGATTAAATCAAATTTGTTTAAATATTTTACTGAGGTCTGTAAAAATGCTATAAAATGCAAGGTATGAAAATAATAAACAGACAAGGCAGTGTGTTCAATGTATATAAAAAATTTCAATGAAATTACCTACTCCGATTTTGAATTCCATAATGTTTTCTTCAGTTTTTTTTCAATTCCAAACTTGACTGATTCGCAATCTCCGTATTGCAACTTATAAAACCCGATTTGATTGGGTTCATTGAATTCATTTTGAACCATGCTTTGGACACACCAGCACTCCTTTCTTTTTCTGATCCGTCGAGACTTGACAGGGCCTCTTCGACAGTACTTTTACTAAATTTTCAACATTTTCTACGGTCGGGAACTCTTGACATTACTTAAAAGAATTGTTGGTTGTAATGTTATTTTACTAAATTCGAGCAAGTACACTGAATGACTGAAGAATTTTTTATATACCATATCGGAATGATTAAAAAAGGCTATCAAGAACAATCGGGCCCGACGAGGCGAAGTTGGCTCGATCACAGTGCCTCGTTCTTCGATTTTTTTTTTTTTTGTCTGTAAGATTTTATCCAACTCCGACCTAGCCAGAAATTTATGAATTTTGATTTAGCACATTATTCTTATGATATTGCAATTACATTAGCAATTTCCTGTCTTTTCTGGTTAAGAAGGATTTCCACATATTTTTGAGGCTAAAGAAGTACTTCAAAGTCGCTTGAGTTAAGTGAGTAGATTCTTCAATAGATCTCTCAGCCGACACGATGTCTAATGTACTGTCAATCATGAAGTTCTGGGTTTCTGATCTCGTTTAGCTAATTGCTCTGTTTTCACCTATGTTGAAATTCGTATCGCTGTTTTCATTCAGCCCGTAGCAAAAAAAAAAAACTCCATTTGTGATTGAAACTTTACCATCGTTAAATTGGTACAGCTGCTGTTGTTCCACATCTAGCTCGACTCTGCCGACCAAATTGTTTAGTAATCGCGCGGTTAATTATTTAAAGTTAAAAAAAATGTTAAAGCAAAAAATAATTAATTATATTTATTTCGTAATTGTTATTAGGTATTCACTTTATAAATAAATCTTATTTTATAAGATAATGATTATTTATCTTATAATTGTTATCACTATAACGAGCTGATTTTAAATCAGGCTTATTTTCAACTTATTCAATAAGCAATTCATGTGAAAATATAACGATATTTACCATTTTGAATGTAACAATAATTTATTGAATGCATACCATTGACAACTGTAGTATAATTCTATCTCTTATAAATTATAACTACAATTCCCAGACAATCAATGAACCTATCCAATTCCTATAAAATTATCTCTAGTAAAGTCAACCATTCTCATCTTATTATTCTGTAGATAATTATATTAATCAATATACAAAAAAAAAAAAAAAAAAAATATTTATGGAGAATTACCTTTATCAATACTGCACATTTGTTCATTGTGCATTCACATTAATGCACTTCTCAGTTCAGCGGCTAATATCTGAGTGAATCTGGAAAAATAAAGCTCTCTATCAGTAAATGCTGCAACGAGTTCAATCTCCCTCAAATAAAATTTCATCAAGACTGATCTTAATGGAGCGAGATTAGAGCGGGAGCGGAGCGAGACCGGACCTCTACGCAATACAATTTAATCGCATAAACAAGTTAACGCCGGGACTTTAATTCATGCTACTCGCCCATTGGCGGCTGAACTTCATGATTTTAGCTCTATCGGACGGGATTTATTCAAGGGTATTATGCAGTATTGATAATCCAACATTATTAAAATAAACAGTATAATTCTACCTTGTTATACATCGTCGTGGTAAGTTTTGTGATTGACTAAAGTGTCAGATGCAGCAGTTATGCAGCAACCGGTGGTACAAGCCGGCGTGAACGTATTAAATAAAAACGTAGTTGTTAGTGGTTGCGTCAAAATGGTTTAATAAATTTTATCTATGTTTCACTTCGATATAATTAATGCCTTACTGCACTGTTTTAAGAATCAACGAATGAGTTCATCGACTTCATTTAGGTGGGACTAAATAAAAATATTTCAAATTCCCTTGTATGTTTTAATGGGATTTATTTATTTACAAAATGCCATTTTAATTTTTTTTTTAAATATTTATAAGACTGTATTTGTTTTGACGTCAGTCCTACCGTACCTAATTTAATTATGGTTCCCTATTTGTAAAAAATATAAAATGTATGAAAAGAAAAATGTTTAGGGCCAGCTTCCAAAATGCAGCTAACCAGCCCTTTATTGAGAGAACTTGCTGACCCTTCAAGCTGTTCCTTAAAAGGTGCTGCTGGGATTTGTTTTGCTGGCCGCTATTATTCGTTCTCTCCTTGTATTTCCTCTGCTCCATGGGGTCTGAATTTTATTTGGTCTAGAAATATATAGCCCATTACTCAATGTCGAAATATTTTCTTTTATTACTCGAAGAAGAAAAGTCTAGCTTTCCACTGATACAGCAAAAATATGTTTGCCTCCTTGTGGGGGCTTGTCACTTGGTTGATTGTTTACTGCTTGGATTGGCCATCTTTGTTACGTTAACCCTTGCTTCACACGTGTCCGATCGATTCGCTTGGGTTTTAACTGAATAAAAATAACGACTTTTCACACACCACGGTTCTCAATTTTTTCCTGGGACTTTCTCGAATAATTATGTTTATGGTCCGAAGACTTTTTTCGCCTTTGAAAGATATTGCGTTAAACATTTGATTATTAATGTTGCAATAAGAATAATTATCTACGTATTTTTCCGTGTTGTGTGATGAAATAGCTAATGTTTTTTAATAAGAAGTAGGTAATTTGTTTTAAAAGTATACCCATTAAGTGCGTTTACTAATTTCATGTCTAATTAACTATTTTAGATTCGCAATGTAGTCTCAGAACTCCGTTGTTCAGCTTTTCACCGAACCCAGTTTTTTCTATTATATCAAATGACACGTTTTTAAGGTATTATGACTGATATATCGGACGAGGTATCTACGAGACGAGTGCTATTTAGACACAAGTGGATATACGTTTCTATTAAATTAAAAGTAAAAAAGTTAAATTAAAAGTTTTTAATTAAAAAAAAAATAATGTGAATCAGAGAATCATGTGGTATTAAACAGAATATATGAGAATCTTGGGATGATGTGGCTTTACAATAATGGTGTTTACAAAAGACAAAAAGTCACATTGCCATAGGGTTTGCGCTATTATGGTTGTTATAAACAAAACCAGACGCGGGGCAAACCATACAAAGTTATTAGACAGTGTATTGTACAGAACAGAAAGGAGCTGGAACTGGGTGTTAACAAGCCAATGTAGAAATTGATATTACACCAACAAGGGAAGGTCATTTTAGTACCTTCAAAAACAATTTTTTTTTTTATTTAGTAAACGTTTTTTAATGTTTTTTAGGTTGCTTAATTCGAATTTTACGAATTTATTTTAAAATATACGAGTGCTTCACTTGAAGATCTTATTATTGGTTTACAATGTCATTGATCTAAAACAGAATCTTTCCTACGCCTGCATTTTTCCTTTCTTCTACACTCAAAAATAAAAATTATAGCGCATCTTGTCCATATCATATTTACTTGAATTCGTGATATAAAATAAAGTAGGTTAATATTATTATTATTTTTTTCGTGGCTTCTTGGGCCCTTTGGCTAAACGACAAAATAAGTGTCTACATTATTTTGGCTAGGAACCTAATAACAAATTTCATCACGATCCGTCATAGATCGAACTTCTAGGTCTTCTAAATCCTCACCTTGTAAGTGTGTAGAGTTTCAAGTTTTATACAAAAAAAAAAAAAAGCTTTTTGAAGTAATATGAAATTTTAAAACCAAATTTTTTTTTTTTTTAGAAAAAGTGTTGCGGATGCATAGTCCTGTTCAGGAGGCCGGTTTAATTTTTTTTTTTTATTCCGAACAATTTTCATGTAATTTACCCCTAGTCTCATAGAAAGAATTTACAACCTGGAGAGATTATTATTGGATTTTCGAACATTAAGAAAGTGGTCCTGGGACACGACAGTCACAAGTGACTGGTGATGGTAGATATGGCACCACACGTTAAGGTGTTATGAAGAATACTTGTTTCTAACATGTGTGTTACTTAGTTGGCCACGGCTAATATTAATTCATCTTCTACCGCCAATCTTGGCAGTTTTAAGCTTCACCTGTACAAGGGAATTTCTTCAGTTCTACTGTATGCATCTAAGTTTTAATGTAGATTTTGTTCTGACGAAAAGTTTAGAAGACTGCGATGGGCTTGTGAAGTAACTTATAAGGTTATGAACAAACTTCTCCTGTACAGTAGACAGGGAGATCAAAGCTGAGATGATTAGATGATGGCTGGAGATGCAAATCTCGGAAGTGAGGAGCTGGTGAGAGGCGGCTAAGAGAAGAGATGACCAGAGTAAGTTACTAGAGGACTGGAGTCTCCAAGTTATAGCGCTCAGGCAACATAACTTATCTTAACAAAATTCATTTGATATTTATTTTCGATCTTCAGAGTAAAATCTGCTAGATTAAATCGTAATTAATAAAAAATTGGTTTGTCCTTTTGGATGGATACTATTTCGATGACTTTTTTTTTTTTAATGACCTATAATTATTCCAAAAATAATTAGGAAAACCAAGTGAGAAAATTAATGTTTTCGTTAACACCTTCTTCCAAATTGGAAGGAGGTGTTAATCTCTTATCATTGGAAGTTCCATAGATTCAAAAATAATAATAAAAGCGAAGAAAATATAAATTTCTCCTCGAGCCTGGTAAACAAACTGCTACTGGAACGAATCCAAAAATAGATCTGCACTGCTGAATACTTGCTGATGAGCGAAGAAAAATAAGACCTCACGCTAATGTTAATTTTTCAATACATATTATAAGCATTTTTACTTATTTTTTACTGTCCCGACTAAATTATGATTTTTTTGCTTCTTTTGTTTTTTTATACATTTACATTTCACATCCTATTTTTTTCAAATTCAAATTTATTTTATTCTGTGCTTTTATTTTTATTCTATGAGTATTTATCTTATATCATTTTATTCTAAATGTTTCACTGTTCATATATAAAAAATTGTCTTTTGACTGAAAAAAAAAAGCCTAAGATGAACAGTTAATTATAATGGATCAGGAATATCTTGGCCCCGTTTTTCAGAATGGCTTTTCCGAATGTATTCTCTCGGATTAAAGCTTTTTTTCGCAACTATTACCAACAAGCTACTAACAAGCTATTACCAACAGAAACAATGAATTTCATTTTAATTCATTGTTGCTCTGTATTTGGTATGCTTGGCTTATCGTCTTATCGTCATATCGTTTTAGGCAAATGCCTCAAAGAATCCCATGTGCTAATAATTTTTGTAATTGACAAACGTCTAACCTGAAACATGTGCGTACAAATGTTAGCTGATTTTTTATAACTTTGTTGTTGCAACATTGCAAGTAATGTTTAAGGTCAGTACAATTGAAGCTGTAAAGGTGTATGTTCTGTTACAACGATCGAATGAATATTTGTTCCTTTCTATTTAATTCAAGTTCTTAAAAATTGATGCTGCGGTGCAATCATCGGAATACCGGCACCACTTGTTTTTTGTTTGGTGTTTTTATACATTGTTATAAAAACAATACTTACCTCGATAAAGAAAGCATTACGTAAAGCAAGCTTGTTAACCATTGTAAAGTATAAATCTTTTTAGAACTAAATGTCATTTAAATAGCGATTCGGTCACGGGACCAACACATTAAATAAAAAGGGGCCAACCGAATCCCGTACATCACATCTGACTTGCCAATATATTTAAAAACTTATACATTACTGACGGCATCGTAATCATTAATGCCTAAAAGGCAATCCTTTCCAGTTCGTTTATTTTGAGTGTATCAGTCAACTTCAGTGATGAAAACCAATTATCTGCCGTCACGTTTTTATTGGATTAAAGGTTTTTCTTCTTATCAAGTTAGAGAGGGTGGAAAAATTTTATTTAACGTTTGTTACATTGATGTTTATCATATTTCAAAATATCAATATTCGAGTTGGTTTTGTTAACTGAAATTATTTATAAGCTAAAATTATATTCAATATTCATTTTTGATATGATAATTAAAAAATATTTATTCCAGATTTTTTAGCCTAGGATTAAATAATACTAATTAATTTCTAATGTAACTTTATATGGTATATTATGCCGTAAAATTTGGCTTTTTTTTTCCTTAGGTGAATGTGGGAAGCTATTTTAGGGAGCATAATGACCCAGTTGTTTCATAGCTGTTTTAGCCATGTTTTCCTTCGACGCTGTTATTATCCGGAGGAAATTGACGTGGAGAAACACTCTGGAGGGAAAATAGACCGCTTCCTAAATCACCTCCTGACCTTTACCCTTAGGGGTTTCTGGTTGTATTAATGACTTTTTGAACCTTTGATGTTAAAAATTCCATAGTGTTATAGTATTATTACAGTAAATAGCAACTAAACTGTTTTTAGGTTTCGTTATTCCGTTATATATAATTTTGATGTCTTCAGTGGATATAAATAGTGCCAATTTTTTTGGCGTCATTTAAAATAGATAAGAAAAACTTTATAAAACAATAAAGGTTCATATTGTAAATATGAGTTAATTATAATAGTTTTAGAAATCTCTAATTTTTTTGTGAACGATCATCTTCTGGTTCTTGAATACTTATCTCTGAACAATTTTCATCGTAAATAGCACTATTTACCTCAAGAATTGTATTAATCTACTGAAAGTAATCTTTTTATTTTAGATGCGATAGTCAGGGTAGCGTTTTTTTATAAAACTTTAACACTTATTTTTCCCATAATGCATCTCACTTAGCTTAAATTTGCCATGTGCACTATTTTGTAGTAAGAAAATCTGTGCTTACTCTATCTTAGTTGCATTATTTTAGTGAGTACGTTGCTAAGTGCCACAAAATTCGTCGGTGTGGAACTTATTTGTGATGGACAATAAAACAATCATTGGAAAAGGACAATTATTAGCTGGAATCATGGATCATGGAATTCCATAAAAAAATGGAAGACAGCCAAGTTGGAAAAGGACAAATATCAGCTGACATATATTGAAAAAAATGTATGACAGTATATTTAGCATATGACATCGATAAAGTATTGTACCATTTATTAAAAGACTATCAGTTATACGATTGAGAAATTGTTTGTTTTGAGAAGGGGACACAGCCCCGAAACGTTCACAATATTGTGATATAAGAAAATAAACAGTTATTGTGAATAAAGGAAGATATATTGCTAATTAATCATTACTTTAAAAAATTATATTTATTCAATAAATATGTATTATTGTCGCTGATTTAAATTTTTTTGCCTCTACCCACGATGTTCCTTAACGCATTCCAAATCAATCTACAAATTCTATTTACTTATTTTAAGGCTGTCAAAGAAAAGTTTGATTTTATTTTCCTAGTCCTGAAAGATCTCTTCTAAAGTGTTATCTATCCTCAGATGTTGCCTCAATCCAAAGATTTGGCATTCTAGAAGTATATGTTTTACAGGTTTCACCGTAAACATTGTGTGCAAGCAAGTTTGAAATCCTTTTTATTTTATTATGGCGAGCACAAAATCTTTAAATCCATCCTCGCGAAATACTACTTGTCGATTCGCTAGACGGTTCTGAGTTGGATTCATTAATCGATTTTACATTAATCGCTAGACCAACTATAAAACGGATGGTCGCACGTGAGAATTTCTCTAAAACAGATTTTTTTTTTTTTTTTCATTTTCATCATACGTTAGTTAGAATTTTACCAGTAAAGCTGTACTTACAAAAGGGTAAATTTTTAGTTAAAATTATGTAATCTTGAAAAAAAAAAGATTTTATTAAGAGAATAAAACAACTATAATCATTCAAAACTACTGTTTAACATTGATTGAAGTCCATTGATAAATTTTGGATATTACATATTGTTATTTATTATGGTTTTATCAGCTTCAATGCAATAGCCTTTATATAATCTTTTTTCTCGATTTTTCGGCCAGTGTTGGCATTAGAAATAATTTGGCTGTTTATCACCCCAATGATCAGCGTTGGTGTCGGAACCTAATTATTCGAGGACCGCCGACATTGTCGCAGGTAACTCTCCTTATTTTTTTTGTCTTGAACGATTCGCGTTCAACTAGTCCCCAAATGCTGTCCCTATTTTTCGATATGACTTACATTCAGTTCCTCCGCAAGACATCTGTTCGACTTCCCATTCGAGAACTAGGCCGCGACTAATTCGAATTTGTTTGAAGGAATAATAACACAATCAGGGGAGGTTCCTAGAAAAGGTGATAAATGTGTCTTCCTGTCCCCGAAGAAATATAAAGAAAAGCTAGATTGAAGACTTCTTTCTGGAAGCCGGACGTTATAACCCATCTTTTTGTTCTCCGGGGGACTCGAAATGGGTTGCTAAAGCCGATCAGTCGCAATAGCCTGGTAAAAATTCATTAAAATATGACCGTAGGGACCAAACTTAAGATTTCCGCCCCTATAAGCGGTACGTCGTTAAAAACGATATCAACTGTACATGTATTAATTTAAGACCAATAAGAAAAAATATGAGATCTTTATCTGCAAAAAAAAAAAAAAAAAAAAAAAAAATTCAGTATAACTAGAGAGTTTAAATAGTTATTCACTATTTATTCATTTAGTTGCAGCATTGATCAAGATTAATTTCTTCCAGTATGTTATTTGTTGAAATTAATAATTGTTTTTTGTATGCGCCCTTATATTTCTCCTTAAACACACTAATCACTGTGCGACAGAATATTTATAAACGTTAGGAAAAAATATCATAGTCATTGGAGATTATTATATAAGTATTAACGAATTCCTTTCCATATCATCTAATATTTCGCGATCTAAATGTAAATACGTTTTAATTAGATATTATCTGAGGAACAGAGAATCAGCAAATCTGATATCGGTGCTAACATGACATTTTATGTCTGAGGAATCAAAGTTTCCATAAAAAAACGCTAATTGAAATGATTTGTATTAAGAAAATTAGTTTGGCCATTACACAGCATTAATTACTATTCTTAGAAATTATAAAACAAAACGATCATGAGGCGATGTCAGTGACATATAATCGAATAAGTAAAATTTCAAAGAATCTCAGGAAACGACATTAATAGATAAAATAAAAAAATTCTCGATCGCAATCATATTCGAAACATTAATGGAAAAAAAATCTATTAGTGATATGGTATATTTAGGGAATAATTTTTTTTTTTTAAATTAAAATGAAAATGGAAATATTCACCGAATTACATGATCATTTAATTTTTTCTTGAATAAATGACAAAATGGCATGTTACGCCAATTCGATGTTCGTATGTCCACAGCTGAATGATTGTCTAACAAATTTAATAACAAATCTTGGAATAAGTCGGTATGCATTCGCTCTTTTTGGCTCTTTTAAGTTGAGTGCAGTTGGAAGGGAGAAACATCCTTAAGGAAAGGAAGATAAGGAAAGTTAAAGATAAAGGAAAGGTTTAGTTCGTCCACTTAGTTTAAAAAACTTTTAGCCAGGGAACAAAGGTTCTGCATCGATAATGATTTTATAAATTACATACCTATTTGTTTTTTTAAATGTATATGATCCTCTAAAAACTTATCTTAAACCTTATGTATTTTTTAATCTTTTATTGATGAAGATTGGTAATAAAGAAAATCCCTATTTTTAAAATGTTAATGTAAGATTAATAAACCAGGATTTTTTTTAAGCTTTTCGAGAGCAGTGAACTTTAATCTCTAAGTAATTTTGCTTTTAAGTACGACCGAGAGGGCGAAGGTTTTAAGAGTCCCTTGAGATAAGTAGATTAATCCTGCCGTCTTGCTCTGCGAGACAGCAGTTCTAATTCAATGATAATGTAAACAGCGACTAAATTTTATATTTAAATTTCAATCATTTTGTTATGAAGACATATTTTATTTTCAATTATGTTTGGAAATGCGATTATTCTCCTATGCCGCTGCTTTGTACTAAGCCTTGTAGTAACCGCGGGGGTTACTTGTTACCATCTACGAGTATACCGAGCATTTTAACCTCTAAGCTTTCATATCGTTTTTCGCGTTTTCCTTATAGTCTCTTTCGTTTTCTTTCTTCTGCGGCTGTGGGAATACTCGTAAGTATATTACCTCCCTTTTAAGTTGCCTAGTTTTTTGTGTCTACGGTAAAATAATTTGGTGAACCATTTAATTCTAAATTCTTGTATGTATTTATTTTTACACTTTAATTCGCACTGTTGTTAAATTTATCTTACATCTTAAATCTTTAGATTATGATTTGGTGTAAATATTTAAAAAATGCCTCAACATAATGGAGGTTGTTAGGCTAAACCTAAATTTGTAAGGTTTTTCTCCGACGGCTTCCGATATTTCCTTTTTTATTCTCCTCGCCGTTTAGGCCCTACGGGGTTTCCCGGGCAGGTCAGAGGGTGGGGGATTGATGCCGAGTGTTATTAAATTTCCCCTGCCTCCGCGTTTCGAACTTGCTATTTTCTGGTGCTCAATCTTATGTCCGGCTATTTGTGGCAACGCGTTATTTTCTAATGCGTTTGCCCCCTTTTTATGGCCACCCCGGTATTTACGTTTTGTTTGTTGCAAATAACTGGCAAGATGTTTTTCGGTTGAACCCCTAGATTTTTGACATCCCTGCTTCCCGAGTTCCCCGCGGCCCCTATCCTGCTAAAATTAGGGTCTTAATTATATCGCGGCTTTTGACCCCCGCTCGTTTAAGAGGAATTAATAAAGGCCCAAGAGATCATTTTAGGTTAAGTTCAGGCCATTACAGAAGGCTTCGTAGATACTTGGCAAATTACGAAATGATTTTAAGCGGTGGAACTGAATTAACAAGTGCGCATTCATCATACTGAACTATCAGCATCCACGTTGATTATAACTAACTACTTTTTTTTTATTTTACACTTCGTTTCATCGATGCTTAGTATATGTCTGGCATTGGCAGGGTACGGCTCCCTCTCATGTCTGTAATGTCCAAAGAAGTTAATGAAGGATTATGCACTACAAAAGAAAAATAATTCATATCACGGTTATAATTTTTTTTGTGTATGATCGTTGTGATCTTGTTTTTCCCTTGTCTTCGTTTTATTGTTTTCTGAATATCCGTGTTACTCTCAATCGACGTCCTGTTGGTATTTTTTTCGTTGTCTATCTAATTGATTTATATATTTATTCTTATAAAAAATCACTTTTTGATTGTATAAACCATGCTGTTCTTGTAGACATTTTGGTAAGCTTAAGAGAGGAATTTTGTTTCGTGAAATTAGCGCTCCCATCTTCAATAATTCAATTTTTCCCTGCACATTTCATTTCGTTCTTAGTGATTTAATTTGTCACTTTTGGCAAGAAAATCATATGTAGTTGGTATAGAGTATGGTAAAAAATTTAGAGGAAAAGCCAGGACTTTCCCAAATTGAGGTCAATATTTTGAGGAAGTAAAAGCAACTGCCATACAATATTTCTTTGTTCATTAAATGGTACAACATTCGTCACATTTTACACGGTTTGATTGTTTTTGAAGCTGTTGTCTTAAAATATGCCCATTCCTATCTTTTAAGATATCTGCAAAAACATTTTCAGGAATTGGAGCTCCTGATTATAAACAACACAACTTTTGTCAATTTATCGTGTAAAATGGTTTCAAAAATGATCTAATTATGATGATTAGTTCTCCAGAACTAGTCAAATTGCTTTAAAACAACGGAAGGGTGATTCGTTGTTTTATAATGCTTTTCAAACTTTTGGTTCTGTTTTAATGGTTAAATAAAGCTTTTTTAGTCAAATTGGAGCTTTAAAGATTATGTTTTAAGTATAGAGTACTTTCATGAGTAGTAATTAACCACCTTTGATATGAGTTGTTATCCGTTGGCAGTCCGCCTCCTTTACCTCCTCGAGATTTAGCGTGTTTAATGAACGTTTCTTCCATAGTTCTGTCCACTATTGCCATGGTATATAAAATCCCGCAAGATCGAAAACACCCGATTCGAGCACTCCGGAATAAAGGGATAAATAAATTGCATAAGTACGTTCATAGATGATAAAATATAATGGCATTATTAAAGTAATAGTATCCAAGTAAAATGCATTTAACAACTTTAGTGTTAAAAATGAGGTTTAAGTATAACTCCCGTACGTGAGCCGTTTTACCAAGGCTTCCCAATCAGATCTTTTTATGTTATCTATTTTAAGGATAAAACTTTTTTTAAGAAGAAAAAAATAGATTATCACCAATTCAAGCAATTATAAGCAGTTGCTGGGGAGAGACAGTTTCAGAATATTGTTGATTTTTCCTGAGACATTCTTTGACGAGCTTACTGAAAACTTATATGTCTCCTTCGACATTAACATTCATGTATATTTTTCTAACGGTAGCCTTTATAACACCTGGGATAAAATTTGACAATACATTGCTTTAGGATAATTTTTTGTTCGAAACTAACGGAAACGCCTTCCTGTGTAAGTTGTAAGTTGTTAGGCCGTACTCAACATACTTCAATGGAGTGCTCATCTGCCCTTTTAAATATGCTTGCACTGTTGTTTTGTGTGTTATAGAATGATTTATAACAGGATAATAGTTTATTGTCTTTAGAGCATTTCCAGTAATTGAAAGGAATTCCAAAGAATTTGTCAGCGTTTGAATACTCTGCGACATTTTACTTCTTATAAGAACCCGTATATATTTATGATTTTAGAGATTTAAGATGTGCTTATAGTCGAAATGTGGACTTATTCTTACTGGAATACAACATTCTGGAGTATCTGTTGGATCAGTTTTAAGAGACCGTTCTTTTTTCCTCTCAACCTATGTAAGAACCAAAGCAAATTCTTGTAATGTAGTAATATTTTCCACGTGATTATTGCTAGTTATATCAAAATCCTAAAGATTCATCCCTGCATGGATGCCTGGATAGTCCCCTGACTCTGATAATTTGTTGATAAATTGGTTAAAATTATCAAATGCGGAGTTGAAGTGGGGAATGAAACTGAATGAAATTAAGAGTGTTATTTTATCTTATCAAGCTGCTTTTTAGGTGTATTTTTGATTGCTTTTCCTATAGCTGCTAAGAAAATTAATGTGATACGCAAAGCGATTGAGAATATTTATGAGTAGAGAACTCGTAAACAAATCGTGGCATTAGTTTGACAAGGTTCTAACTAATCAATAGTAACTTCTGAGAAAAACAAGTTTGAATTTTCCTTTTGCAATATTTTATTTATTTATTGATGAATTTGTTTTTTATGCTTTCTGAGGGCTTACTACTACTTTTTAAATCAGAATAAGAGGAAACATAGAATTTTAGTCTGTCGCATAGTATGTTTACGGACTATGTACTTTTGCAGTTAGAACCTTGTCACTCTCAAATTTGATCAACTTAACAAGAGTGACAAGGTTCTAACTGCACATACAAGCATGTCAAATTGAAAATGCAAGTAAAAATCAGGCTTAGAGTGAAAATGGCAAGATTGACTTTGTGAAAATTTACAAGATTAAACAAATAAACAACTATTTTATACCTAACTTTAAAGTTTTACATGAGTTTGATAATTTTTTTTAGAAAACTAATTGTTTTTGCACAAAAAGTCTGAGAATTTCTGCTTTCTAGTTCAAGGTGGCATTGTAAAACTCTCGATCCTGAAGGGGCATGTAAGGATAAGCACTTTTAATGTATTTTTTCTTAAGGTCCAATAACCCGGTATTGGGGTGGTACATCGAAGAACTTTTGGACGTACTTCAAAAACAGAGAGATGTGAAGGCTCAGTTAGCTGCTTCTTAGACTTCTTCGACTTATTGCGCTGTTTTGGAGTTTCCATGAATTTAATGTTTACTGCGTTGTAGGGCTCTAATTCATCATGACTCGTTTTGCATAAATTCTCCCCAAATGCTTGTGTATGTTGAATTATGGATACTTTTGTATAAGTTTTTCAGAGAAGTTTTTAAAGTCAGAAGCTCTCATTTGAATGATTTTATATGGATTTTGATGACTTATGCCTTTTAACAGTCTTATTAGACCTAACGGTGAATAAAATTCGATTTTTTTCATTGCCTTTTCAATTCGTGAATGTACACCATCAACCTCTTGCACACATGAATGTACTGGCAATGAGTGTTTCATTGTCACTGATTTTATTTCAGGGTGGTCCCTCAAAACGTCTAGGATAGTGTTAGACATTATTGAGTTCCTATTCTGGGGGAACACCTAGTCTGACCAAGTAATGAGCTCACTTATGTCATTTTCTTCAGCGACAACTTCTAAAATTCTTCGCATGGCACTTGCAATGTCATTTCCGGATCTACCGCCTAACGTTCATTCCAAAGAGCGCAATAAACTCTTTTAGTCACACTATAATATGCTGTTAAGTTGAAACAGGCCAATTTTCTTAAATAGACTAGTGAGTTGATTTCTGCATGTGGAGTCAATATAACATTCTCAAACTCTAGGTCAAACAACAATACTGGTAAGTTTCTTCCTCTTTTTCTTTCTTTAGGGATTCCCTCACTACATTTTTCAGACTAATGTGCCATTCCTAGTCAGCTTTAATTTTTCAGTCAGAGTTTCTGTTTGTTTGGCTGTTTTATACATTTCGCGAAAATCGCATCTGTCCGTTTTTGGTATGTGGAATCCCAAGTTAAATTCAGTGTTGAAAATCTTTCTGTATTGAGATTCTTTTACTGGATGGACTCCTTCTTCAGAACACTGTTCTTTATAGAGTTCAATCATTTTTCCAACACTTAAATGTGCACCTCACAAGTGTAGAACACACCAAACGTCCCCCTAACAAGAGATCAAAATAAGAACTGTTTACATTAGAATCGCAATGATAACAGGTGTGTTGCAGATAGAACCTTGTCAAAGTGATGCTCAAAAATGTTTTTCTTGCAGTTCGAACCTTGTCACTTTAGTACTTTGGATTTTTACAATAGTACTACCGTAAAATTAATACAGAATATAGTAAACTATATTATATGTAAAATAAAAGAATAAGCTCAATTCTGCCAAAAATGTCAGTTGGCCTTATAACCTTATCAAACCAATGTCACGAAATGACGAAGAGCAATGACAAATGTGCTTGGGAAGTTTCCACTTACCGTTTGTCTCTGCTCGACCTAAAACTTGCCCGATCGGAAAAACTATTTGAGAATTACAGTTACTTGTTACTGGTTAGTTACCATTCATTAATCAAAACATGAGAACATCTTTTGGGCTTTTTGGGACTACTTTATCTACCTTGAAGGATATTTATCTACTGTTATTGGCCAAGTCATTGGTAGTAAAGAAAGACACTGAGTCATTGGTAGTAAAGAAGACACTGACTGGTTATGAAAAAATAACCAGTCAGTGTCTTCTTTCATCACATGAATTGCTTTTTCTTTGACATCTAAATTACCTAGTCAGTAAGCAATACACCACATTTTTTGTTAAAATCTAATTGGCATTGGAATGCCACCTGACTAATGAAACCTATTTTAGAATTCAAGTTTTCGTCATTTTTATTTATTAATTAAAGTTCTACACCGCTGTAAATGTCATTCAAAATGGGGGTTTCCTTTAAACATCTTTAGTAGACTTCGACGAATTTTAATATATACGTTTTTCTAGCATCTTCCTAACTTTTTATAACTTCTTCAGAATCATGAGCTTCGAATGAAATCCTGAGGGTCCTTAATATTTACCCGCAATTAACTTTTCACTTGTTAATATTCGGTTCGGCATGGCTTGTGTTGTTAGGCTTCACATGCAAACAAGTCATATCCCCTTATTCTTTCATTGCATCTTTCTGCGGTAAAGATTTGCATATCGTCACCGTCCACAAATTCAAATTTGGAAAGTCTCTTAGCACAAAGTCCAAACACTTTTTTTTTTATCTTTACGTCCGCCTTTTATAATAATGCGTGTTCTTTACCTGATGGTCTCTTTTATGGCCGACTAGACTTATTGTCGCGATTAGCTTATTTTTCTAACTTTTTCATAATTCGGTCTTCGTTTTTGGTAAGACTTCTGGTGGTAGTCATGATAACTGTTCTATACCAACGGAGATTTTACTACAAATATTTTCTAGACAATGTTTACTTGCTGGAGGTAGTTGCAATCTAATAAATTTTACTCTTTTGATCATATTCCAAAGTATGGGGTCTTGCTTATCAAAATAAGTAAAAGTACTGTCCGTAGTATCCTTCCGTTATGTTAAATCTATGTTCAATGTCGAAAATGAAACAATAAATTGTGAAATATTAACAAGTACACAAACCTTTTGCTCTGATACAATTGCTCTCTTCATTTGTTTTATTTTTTATTGCATTTTATAACGTATAAATCGATGATTTTGTTGCGGTTTAAAGGAATGTCAAATTATTTATTTTTATTATAATAATCTCTTTTATTTTTAAAAAATGATTGAAGGTCATCTAGCTTCTGATATCACTTTTTAAAAATACTGAAACAAAAAAATTATTTGTTCAAAGAAATTTGTATTACTTACTAATTTTAGTTTTAGATAATTACACTTACACGTCTACAAATAATTTTTTTGTTTCAGGTATTTCTTGTATTGCTAGACAGAAATCAGGGAATCAAAGGTAAGAGCTCTTCTTTTATTATTCTGAAGAAATTAAGCTGATCATGCACACCAGAGTATTAAGATATTTATCTCATATACTTTTTCTCTTCCCATTTTGAGTTCACACCAAGGGGATTTTGAGTTTAATTTTTAAGACATTGAGACTCTCTAAGGATAAGATGTATTAAAATTATTATAGTCAGTGGTCACTCTTCAGTCAGGACGAAGTTATTAACAGCTATAGGTACGTAATTAAAATTCTTAAGAAGAAAAACCGTTTATCTATATCGCTTAATTTAAGTAAAACGTTGTGCCATATTTATTATAGCCAAGCAAATGTAATAAGGTGCATCGGATAATTTTTTTTTAAACTAATCAGTAAGTATACCCGAATCGAAAACATATTCTGACTGTTTAAATATTGTTTTATAATCAAATTATCTCAATTTATTCCCGGAGTATATTTTATAGTTGGGGGGGGGGGCTTTGTATAAAATATTAATCTAACGGTTTTAGCGCCACCACCAATTGTAGCGACTATCCGCGCGTTTGAATGCGTTCAACGCACACATGACACGAGTTAAACTGCACATTTGATGTTTCTTTTGTTTAAATATAAATTGAAAACATATCAAATTCACAAATAATGTATTGTAAGGACATTAAAATACCTAATGTGATGGGTTGCCTTGTTGTTATCTACACAATTATACTATTAATGTAATGTTTTGTTGTACACGGTGTACGAATAGAATATTAATAAAAATCGTCTTCTTCATATTGAAACTCACATTTATTAAAAGCTTTCCATCTTCTTGGGAAGTTTGACTATTCAAGAAAAGTTTTATCTATTTTGTACATTCTGATCCAATAAAGCCATTTTTCCATCAGATAGTTTTATCACGGTAAATCATTTTGTGAGCCTAATGTCATCAAGACCCAGTGGCGGATCCAGAAATTTTCTGATGGGGGCGCACTTTTTTTTTTTTTTAAATTTCATGAGTAATGAAGGCCCTAATTTAAAATACATATTAGTACATAATAACGTTGTAAATTACTGTAAATGTTTAAATACAATTAATTTTCAATTGGTGGACTTGAAAAATGAGCTATATTTAGCTCATTTTGTATAGCAATAGTAAAAGTTTGTCAGTGTCCTCACCTCTCAGGGGGGCGGGGGGGGGGGGCGCCCGTCCTGATTCTGATCCGCTACTGTCAAGAACAGAATAAAAACATCCTTAATTCATGATTTCTTCTGAGCTATTCTAACCTCGGCAAGTTAGAATTTAGATCAACTTTTATTTTGCTTCTAAACTGTTGATGCAACATTCAAGTGTGTTACTAACTAGTAAGTATACCCGAATCGAAAACATATTCTGACTGTTTAAAATATTGTTTTATAATCAAAATATCTTAATTTATTCCCGCAGTATATTTTAACCTTTTTTTGGGGGGGAGGGCTTTGTATGAAATATTAATTTAACGGTTTTATTTTCAAATATACTGAATATACATACTTTACGCACTTTATATTCGATATCTTTTTATTCACTGTATTACATTAACTATTCAGAATTCACTGTTTTTGTCATTTTTTTACGGCCCCGTTGCTTTTTTTATTTCAATCCTGAGCAAACTAAAGAACGTTTTTTATTTTTTTATAAACGGGAAAAACTATCTATTTTAATGTACCAACTGAAATTCAAAGGGAACAGCTGAAACCAAAATCAGAATCGAAGCTCTTTTCTTGGTATCAGGTACTCAGATTAAATTCCTATATCATATAATATTATATATCATTCGTTAGCCCATCGGACTTGTATTGGACGTTCTAGAAATCGCGTGAAGGAGAAACTTTCAGCCCTTATATCTTCAATTCTTTCTGGTGAAAACGAAAACTTTTTCATGGATCGAGATATAGGGCTACAAAACCATTTAACTCACTTGATCTTACCCTGGATTCGTATTTTTACTATAATATATTTACTATAATTTTTCGTAGTTTTAGCAGCCCTGGCTGGATCCGTCGCTAGGGGTCGTACTTTGGTTTCTTCCTAAATTTCACTGACAAAAATGTATCGATTCTATACTCACGTATTTTCGCCTCCTCGTATTATTAAAAAGCAGGGTGTTATTTATTAAGAAGGATTTTCTGATTTTTTCGTAGTCAATTAAATGTGTCGTGAGTTTTGTTACCCTCAAACGTAACCATTGTTACCCTCTTTGAGGATAGTTTTCTCATTCTTCTAGCTAGTAAACTATAGTTTTTAGCTATGATAATTTAGCAGATCATATCATGCTCCAGTTTTCTTCCTTATCGTATCATGGTTTCTCGATAGGCGAACGCACTTACTTGAATGAACCATACAACTTCGTCGATTACTATCAAGAAAACCTGTTGGGAAGAGCTTTAAGTGCCACATCCTCTTCTACGATAGGGATCTAATGGAAACATTCGTGCAGGTCACACCTCTTTTAACGAGTTAGATACTAGAACAGTTGGCAATCTGAAATTTTTCTAATATTTTATGCTAGGCAACTAACGGGCTACCTTGGTACACAAAATAAACAAATTAGTGGAAAATATTATTAAGTATTAACCGAGTGAAGTTTTATTTTATTATGTAACTTCCTTTGTATTAATTGTTTAGATTACGTCAATTTTTTGTCTTCCTTATTATTGACCGACCGCTTTAATGCGTTTGGCTTCGAATTATCTCATTCTGTGTTCGTTAAAGTTTTAAAGATGTAATCATCGCATGCTCTTACAATAATTTTTGTAAAATTGCAACAAAGCATCCTAAGCATGCTCAGATGATTGTGTGCTACATTTAGAATATTTGCATTTTTAGAGAAGATAGTTTCAGGTCAATGTTTTCATGATCTGAGAAAGCTCGTGGATCTCGTAAATAAGATCCAGAATAGTCGTATTAAAGCAAGTAAGGAATCCTGATTAAAGCCTTGACATTATTTCTTACTTTAAGTATCGCTAATTTAATATATTTTAGCCCCTGTATCCTCTAAAAATTCCTGAATTATCCTTTAGTCATGCAATTTTCTGTTGAAGTAAAATTTTAACGTTTTGGTTAACATATATATATATATATATATATATATATATATATATATATATATATATATATGTGCTGATGTGCATTATAATTCGAAGACCTTCTTGTGGCATTTCGTCCACGTGTTGGACAGGTCATTCTAGTCGTCAGGACCCAATGACTTTGAAAATATCGTAAGGCATCTTTCTCTACAACATTTAAAGCATTCATGTTACAATTTACGTATGTCATGTTAATTTTGAAAAGTTGATAGTTACTGCTTAAAACTGCAAGTGTGGGGGCCTTCAGAGGACATCTACAGACACAATTTCCTAAATAAGTTGGAGCATTCCACCACTACTGATTTTGACATAGCCAACGACTCTACAAAAAACTTGTGTCGGGGATGGGGGACTGTCAGCCAGGTTGCGATGAATTTGATCAACTTAATGCAGAAAGCAAGGTGTGTTTGAGTCAGCCTAGAGCCGTTCTTTATGAACTTCTAGTAATTGCACTTGACCCTGCAGACGCTCTGACACCTACCACACCAATCAAGTGATTAAGTAAATTTTTAAAAAATAAAATTAACTCATATTAAATAATCTAAACAGTCGGTTACCAGTTATTACCTGAAGTCTATTAGGTCTTCTTGTGACATTTCGTCCTTGTCATTCTTGAAGTCCAACCTCCTCCACAACATTTAAAGCATTCATGGTTAAAATTTCGCATGCCATGTTATTTTTTGAAAAGTTGAAAGTTGAAATCGAAAGACAATTGTGAAACAACTGAAAACTGCAAGTGTGTGGGCTAAAGAGGAAGTCTAATTTGGGGAGGCTCCTTATGTGGGCGGACTCTGCACTGCTCGAATCTTCATATTAACACCAAGTTAAAACCGAAGTTTATAATTTGGTGGAATGGACGAAGGTTATAATTTACCTATATTTTTGCTAAAATGATTTTTTTATTCAATTTCTTCGACAAACTTAAATATAAATGTAAGTAAAATAAATATAAAAATAAGCCCTGCTTTGGGTTTTTTAAAAGTTTTTTCAGTATGTAAATATCAATTGGAGTGCAATTCATTCTAAATCTATACAAAACACACTATGATGAAAAAATGAAAAACAACTAAATTTGAAGCAGGAAAAAGCTAAGGGGTCCTAAACAAGCAAGCAAGAGGATTTTAAACGAAGTGGGATATTTCTCATTCTTAACTACTGTCCGTTATCTAGTTACCCAAGAGGGTGTGTCTCGAATGATCTGGAACTGTTTAAAAGAAATATCTCTTCTTCCCTCTTTCGAATGCTCCAAAGACCCTGAGTCCTTCGCTAAGCCTTCCTCTCTGGTATTTGGTATTGGATGATGGGCGTGTGATCGGCGGAAAATTCAGCATGTCATTAAGGATACCGGCGAGAATCGATGCATTATCGTAGCGTTTGGTCTAGGCGTCCCATGCAATCGAGTAATTGGAATCTTAAGTTTTCCAGATGACCGATGACCGCTAATGCTTCGCGCGAAAGACAACTTTTTTTTTTGGGACTTCAAGGCTTCAACTGAAGCCCTATACTGCCCATAACTAACACCCATGGCACTGGGTGATACTTCTCCTACGATAGAAAAGCACCACCCAGTGCGGGACTCGAAGAACCCGCAGCTCCTCCATGGGAGTACGGCGCTTTACCGCACAGCCACACCGGGCCCCAAGACAACTCTTTAGATATGTGAGCTTAACTCCGTCACTCAAACTTTAATTCTGGTGAATAAAGAGGGGAGGATACGTGGATTTAAAGATTTGAAATGTAGAAATGTCTCCTTTAAATTTAGTTCAAGTCCAACGTAGGAAATCGAGATTCAGAAATATTTGGGAAATTAGAACCCCACTCGAAACGACTTTGTAATTGGGCGTGAAGGAATTGCTTTTCTAATCCTTCCGTAAAGGGTCGATTGGGATTAAAACAATCTGTTAAGAGAGCGTTAAGGGATGTTCTCATTTCTACCAATAATCGATTTAAATGTTTGAAAATGATCTTTGCCAACTGAAATCCCCGACTGTCCAAGGCGCCCTTAAATTTCTCGGAAAGTGTTAGAAAATGGACACTCCCCTGAATCGTTTGAGAGTCTGCCTGATGGGCTTCCCTCTTGGTTGGGACTGGCTATGTCTAATAACACTTACAATAATATCAAGTAACAAAGGGGTACCCGAAAGAGACTTACAATGATAAATTGATAAGAACAAAATTATTAATAAATCTTAACACTAAAATAAAGAATGAAAACAAAATCTTAACACAAAAATAAAGAATGAAAACAAAATCTTAACACAAAAATAAAGAATGAAAACAAAATCTTAACACAAAAATAAAGAATGAAAATAATAATAACTAGGTGGACCCGTGCGAAGCACTTCGCACGAAGATTTGTATCACATTTTACTTCTAGGTTTAACATAACTATGAAATGAACTTTTTTTTTTTTGCCTGTTCGTACCCCCCCCTCCCTCTCCCCCAACCACTCGGGCCATAAGGTGAAATTTTTTTTCTACAGCAATGAAGAATAAATTATTTTTCTGTTTAATAGTTAAGGAAGAACTTCATTTTCTGACGTTTTTCTCTACAAAAGTTTCCTGTAATCTTCCTGGAATATATGAAATCACTAAGAATGTTGCATAGTCTTGGAAATTAATCTTTCTACATTCTGATCTTAACTTCCCTACTGATTTTGTTTTTTCAAAAACAGTTCATAAGATGTTTTTTACGGTTATTTTTCTGACAATGGAGAGGAAGATAGTCTTTTAAGTGGTAAGAACGACATCAAATAGGTTTCTATCCATGGAGAGGAAACAAAACAATAAGTAGCCTCGTGAAGCTGAGGGGCCTAACCCACCAAAACCAAAGTTTTAGAGGTGTAAAACGCCTGGCCCAAAAACGTGGAACGTGTATGTGTCATAAAGCCCGCGTAGAAACCATTGAAATTCATTTTTCTTATTTCGATACTTTAGTTTTCTGAAATTCCCGTCATAAAAAAGATAAGTTTATAAAACTAAAGTTCTAATGAATCACTATGTTACTATGAATCACCATAAATAGATTTTATTTATTTTATATATATTTTGGATTACAGTCGTGGACGGATCCAGCCGATTGTAAAGGGGGGCCTGCATCCTAATGGGGGGAGGCTGCAGCCCCACAGCCCTTCATTTGGATCTGCCGATCAGCTTTTTCACCTTCCCACAACTGAAATTCTACCTGTTCTGTGCATTTTTTTCCTTTAACTTGCTTCCTTACTTTAAGGAAAATCAAATTCTATCTTTAAATGACGAAAATTTTTCCAAAGGGAGTGTCTCCAGCCCCCATAGCACCCCCTCCCCTCAGATCCACCAATGACTAAAGTAGACTCCTGCTTATTCCTCCTCATCGGAACGGATACATTGCCGTTTAAGTGAATGAGCCGGTCAATCCGAAAAAGTGTATAAAAAACCAGCAAAATATATTATTATAACTTCTAAATTTCGATAAAACACAAATGCAACACACATTCTATTTTACAAAGGCTATATAGTTATTAATTAAAGAAACCTTTTTTGGGCCAATTTTATTTAACAATTTAAGAAAATTTTCACTATCAATCTATTCAGTTTTCACAAATATTTTATTTTTTTTCGTTTATACGCACCTTAATGTCAACTGACGAAATTTCTTGTCAAAATATAGGAAGCTATTTCTTTTTTAATGAAATGAATGGAGGATACGGATTTTGTTTCAAGACCAATTTTACTTCGAAGAGATTTGTTTTACTGGAGTTCGGTAAAAAAAAAAAATCTGGTGCGTGCGCGCAACACACAACTTTCACTTACCAACTTACTTAGAATAGAAATTAACCCTTTAACCGGGGAGTTCCCTTTTAAATTACGCATCCTACAACTGGCGTGAGCTCTTTCACTAGGACGTGTATATACGTCCCGCCCGGTGCAATGTAACTTCATATTATTATTTTTTTCATTTATGCTTAAAATAAATGGGAAGGCTATGAAATATATTCGTTTTCGTTTATTTATATATAAACCACAAAGGAAAACACAAAATGACAAAAAAATAGAAAAGAATATCAACAAAAATATAAAAGTATCGAATTAAGAAATTATAAATTTACAGCCTTAACCTATTATAAAGAGTACAAAAAATATATATATAAATATAAATTAAATATATTATTATTATAAATATTATAAATTATATATATACATATATGTGTGTGTGTGTATATAATATATATGTATAAATTCACGTCGTTACATGTATCGATGACTAATCACTCTGTTGTACGAAAATATAAGTCCCACCCATTCCAGGGCACAACATATATTTCAAGGACGTATACATACGTCCTGCCCGTTCACGGTAGTGTTTAGGTTGGACGCCTATATACGTCCCGCCCGGTTAAAGGGTTAATGCGTTTTTTACTGCCACTTCTCAAAGTTACACATTTTTCCACATTCATTTCTTATTTTTGTTTTCATTTGCTCATCTGCTATTAATAAATAAAAGTTTATACTTGTGATAATTCGGCAATGCTAGTAGTTACCATGAAACAAATAATTTCCATGAAATGAACAGAACGGCTTTGATTATGAACAATAATCTGTCATTAAAGGCGTACTACGCATGCATGGGCTCAACGTGTTTTATGAGTTGACTGAATATTTTTCTTTTTTCTCCTCTAAAATGTTGGCTATCACATCTTTGGCATTTATATACATCAAATACCCAGTTTGATTAAAATCGTTGAAGCCGTTTTTGAGTAAATAAAAAAAAAACACGTGAAAATTATACAAAATTTATTAAGTAAAGTCCCCCTTCCGTTTGACCAATTTTGATGAAATGTTGGCTATCACATTTCTGGCATATATATACATCAAATACCCAGTTTGATTAAAATCGTTGAAGCCGTTTTTGAGTAAATAAAAGAAACAGGTGAAAATGATACTAAATTTATTAAGTAAAGTCCCCCCTCCGGTTGATCAATTTTGATGAAATTTTCAGTCATATCTCGGGCATATCAATACATCAAATACTCAGTTTAATCAAAATTGTTGGAGCCGTTTTTGAGAAAATCGAAAAAAAAATTAAAAAGTTATTAAATAAAGTACCCCCTCCCTCCGGGCAATTTTGATGAAATTTGTGCTGTCACATCGCGGGCATATACATATAATAAATACCTAATTTCATGTTCGCACGGTTTATAGTTTTTGAGCTAGTCTGTTCTCACACACACACACGCACACACACGCGGACGCGCACACACACACACACACACACACAC
This sequence comes from Aelia acuminata, assembly GCA_911387785.2. NCBI lineage: Eukaryota > Metazoa > Arthropoda > Insecta > Hemiptera > Pentatomidae > Aelia > Aelia acuminata. The sequence goes on from OU426978.1 coordinate 174,647,188, forward strand.
ACACACACACACACACACACACACACACACACACACACACAGTCCATTTCGCGGGACTTGGTTATTTGGACTCAGGCGACCCCAAAACGTGTATTTCCGTTGAAATCCGGAAGGGGAAATTTTTCACGATCGCAATACTTACCCTTACTATATATTTCATATGTAGGTAAGTGAAAGTATAAAACAAAAGACTTTTTTCCTACATTTTAATTTATTTAAGATCTATCGAACCGCAACATAATACAAATTTTAACAAAATTTTTTATTGAGATTATGACAAAATTATAAATGTTTTTAAGGATTTTAAAAAGAATTTTTATCTTTTACAGCGTCCATCGGTTTATCCGAAGAGTCGGTTAAACGGGAACCGGTAAAGTAGGAGTATACTGTAATTGCTAAATGTGAAAGTGCAATTTTCCAACGCTATAATTAGGTCTAAATCAGACGAAACAACATTTTTAGAACCTAAACACGACAGGTCCTAGCATTTGCTGTAACGTAATACAATAAGTAGTTGACAACATGGGGCGGAGGAGCCTAACCCAGGCGTTATCTCAGAAATGATAAGTTTTAGGGCTTTAAAACGCAAACCCCAGTTTAGTTCTAAAGAACTAAACTGGGTTTTTATGCTCGTATCGCAATCCATAAAACTCAATTTTATTTGTTTCGATCCGTTGAGTCAGTACGTTTAGGTCGATATTTTATTTTGGACCAAAAAATGGACACTGAGAATGCAATTCGCAAAAGCTCCGTGAAATTCTGAATCCAACGATACCACATTCGTGGCATTTGAGCACGGTAGGACCTTATAATTGATGAAAAACCGATTTTTACGCTTTGTGAAACAATATATACTGAAGGTATGAATAACACTCTATGACTCAGAATGTTACAGGAACTGAATGTACCATTATCCAATATGGCACTACAATTGAAGCACGCTTCTGAGAAATATGACTCATCAACAGCCTACCAGCAATCGTTAATATTTGATATTCCCGGGTTGGTCGGCACCAAAATGTCTAAGCTGAAAGTATAAAAAAAGAGAGATAAAGACAGGATAGAGGAATAGTGATTGGTTAGATTAATAAAGGCGACGATTGCTGATACACTAACACAAAACATTTAATTAACCTTAATAGATAAACAATAAAAAGAAAAAAGATCATCCTTTTAATTACCGGAAAATAATAATTGAAATAAAACAATAATTAAATATAAAGAGATGCAATGAAACTTATAATATATATATATATATATATATATATATATATATATATATATATATATATATATATATATATCTTAAACAATATGAATGAGGTCCTTAAATCTAAATACTAATAACTACAAACGAAAGTACTAGAAATAGAGAAAAAAAAAACAACACTAATAATCGGCGAACTTGTTCTTTATTCTCTTTCATCAACTTTTGTCGGCGAACTAAAACACGCTATTCGAATGACAATTTCTCATAAAACATTCAATGTAAAAATTAAGCTTTAAGTAAAATAATTAAACAGCACTAAAAATAACTAATAAATCATATATTAATAGACTTTATTGATTTTTGTTTGTAAAAAATATGTTTTAATTGTGTTCATAAGGACATTAATATTAAAATATAATAATGAAGGAGAGAGTAAGAATAATAATAGAGGTGAAATTACAAAGAGAAAAGGAAAATTTTTATTCTTAAGAAAATTACAATTAATGAACAACTCCGATGAGAAATAAAATAAAGTAAAGCTGAAACATGTGAAACATATGACCAATTACAATATAAAATATTTTATGCATTAATAAAGAAAATAAAACAAAGAAATTAAATGTAGATGTAGAACCTAGCAAATTTACAGTAAATTAAGACCTTTGAATATATATAATCATGAAACATTAAAAGAAAGAAAATTGAAAGAGCTCTGTAACATAACGCAGTAATAATGATTATGATTGATTTGCTGTTAATTCGGCGAACTGGAACCAACTACGGAATTACGGCGCACTATCTCCTTGAAGAGATAACCATTTTCTGTGAACCAAACTGTTCGGTGAACTAAACTCCTATATATATTTGTAGGTTGCACAATCTTCAACTCTGACCTCTCTTCTGATCTGAGTCAATCCCTTCAAAAGGGCAGTTGAATAAAGTAAGATCTTACTTACGTGGCCTGCTGAACTCAGTAATGCATGAAGTACTGGCAAGTAAAAAACCTGCGTCTTGATTTATATGGCGGCTGGTAACAGGGTGGAAATATTAGAAGTTCTCTGTGCGACCGTTCTAGTGAGAGTGAGTTGGCTCCATCGCAGAGCAGTATCCAGGAGTGGGGAGCGCGGGAAAAGAACAGCTTTTTCACGGCCTTCTTGCTTGACGAACTTAGGCTACGGCTTACAATAAGTTTAGGGAAGCATTGGATGGCGGGAAACGTCTTGCTTTTAAATCCAAAACAAATCTGAGACTGAACAAATTGAATAAACAATTTAGAGAAAACATACTGTTTATTTTTCATAACCACTGTTTCTCGTATTTGTTTCGGCTAGCTGGCTATTTCATCAAACAGTCAAAATATGTATCGTAGTTTAGTTTTTTACTTATTGTATGTCTCTTTGGGTTGTCGCTTACTGGTGACAAACGACTGTATGTAGGTCACCCACAATTATCTAGGCTATGCAAATTGTTCGTGTTGTTAGGAGTAAGATGGAGAAGTGGGAGAGCCACATCTCTGGAATATTCATGCTGTTCTCAACTATGCATGAAAGTATTTTACCAGTAGGCATCTCTGAATACCTATCTCTACCTGCCTTTATGTTACGGTTTATAAATTTTGAGGGTGTAGCAAGTTTTTTAGTGAGAAATATGCGATTCTTATTTATATTTTTTCCTTCTTTGAATTTTCATGTATTTCCGACGTTTAATGTAATATTTTCGTGTGTGTGTGTTAGGATTTTTATCAATTATTGTTAAGAATTTTTATCAATTATCGTTGTTTAGCTATTATTTAACATTTAATGAACATATGTGTTGAAGGTTACAAGACATAAATTGGACTTGTCTCACAAAATAAAAATATTCTTTATAAAATCAACATTGCAGAGTCGATAAAGGCGGTTGGTCTATTGAGTAAATTGGTATATTCTGTACTAACTTTAGTATTGAAGGAAAAACTCTTCTAATGCCTGAGACTAGCGCAATTACAGTATGTACTACGTAGCCAGCATGGCTTAACGGTATTGCGGGTTGTAATGCCCAGCTTCTGAAGGGGCCATCTTTTTTGCTAACTTAGCGAATCATTTTTCTTTTAATAATGCGGTTTGTGAAAAATAAAATTTATGTAAAATCAAACCCTGCATTGACTTGTGCAACAGCAGTGAACAATTTGTAGTTTTTTAACACTTAAAAAAATTTAATGAAGTAAATTTGCGCACTTTAAGAAACAAATGATGCTAAACTATTATTATTTTACATTTTTCAAAGAGGAAGCTTTGGTGTAAAATAAGCAGAATATTTAAGGAAAGTAAACTGAAGTGTTTTTTTTTTGTTTAATCAAAGTAGATTGTATCTCTTCTAAACGATGAATTTGGCTAGTTTCTGAGCTATGTATGAAGATATAAATTAAATTATGATAGTACACTTATTCTTTAAAATTCCCTCCCCATCTTTCATTTTCTACAAAGAATTTAGAAGTATTAGAAAAAAAGGCATTTGGCTGTGTGACACTTTAGTGAAGACAATTTTATTAGTTTTCTTTCGCTTGTAATAAATAATAAGAAAGATTGCTTATCAAGCTGTTAAGGAGTAAGAACGCCTTTTATCTCCCCGTTATGTCATCGATTGCTTTTTATCAATTATTCATTCTATCTTACCAATCCGATTAGGTTTCCTGCTTTTAATGTGAATACCTGAAAAGCTGCGGAGGAGAAATGATTGATTAAAGAAGATTCTTTTAAAAGAAACGGTCTAATACTGTGGATGCATTCATTTAAATTTAATAAAGATTTAAATGATTATTTTAAATAACTATTGATTCTGTTGGTTGTTAGCAGGAATTGAAATTTACTCTTAGTTTCTCAGCTATAGAAGAAAAGTCATGCCTGGCCTATTAATCTTCAAATAAGTATAAAAAAATAAATTAATTTTTACAAAATAATAATCACATCATGACTTTTATTTTGATTAGATAATCAAATTACTTTTATCATCGGTTTTAATTTTATGCCGGTCTAATGTCAGGCCTAAATACACTATTGCATTTTTTGTGGAGAGTGTTGTGTCTGCCTCACGGAGTATTCTCGGTAGTTTTGGTTGTTTTCCCTTTTGCTTTGCGAGCACCATAAAGTCCATTTTTCTTGGATTTAACGTGATGTTAAGATTATTATTGCTGTGGCCAGGGTCCTACCGGTTTCCTCTGTTAACTCTTCCCATCGTGAAGGTATGTCGTTCGTCCCTTGTATACCGTTAAATTGGATTAGCACGTTTCTTTGTTTTCGTAAATTATCCTTTTCATATCATACTCATAGTTAAAGTTAACTTTTCTCGTGAGACGGCCGTACTGTGTCTGATAAGTTTTTGTTATTGAAGTTGGTATTAACACTGGGCTTGAATCGTCTTTCCGATATTGTTTAATTGCAGGCAGGCGGAATAAGGCTTTTCTACTATTGTCTTTGTTGAGAAGGAATGTCGGTTTTAATCAGTCCATTGAGAGAAGAGGATAACAACTCCTAACCCGAGATCCTTGCAGCTCAACATGAAAAAAGCAAGTGAAGTAAAAGATGGCTGACGCCCGGTATCGTAAACCATTCCAATGCCATCTTGATGCCACTGATAACCCAATTGTTGGCCCAGCGATTGCTATTTCCGGTGACGGTTAGGGCGGCATCAAAATGAAATGTAAATTTGAAAACCAAAAAATAAAAAAAGGAATAAGGTAGAAAATAGTCCGGGGAGGCGGTCAATAAAATACAAAATAGTATAAAACTATTTTATTGTTGCCGACGTTTCTTCTTACCACCTTTCTGGTTTGGAAAATATTTATCGCTTCCGGATGTAACCTTTCGTAGACCTGAGTAAGGAGGGATCAAGGGTTTTTTTGACAGCGTCCTCTCTTTATGAGAAAACATGAGAAGCGGTAAGCAGATCCTTGAGGTTAAACGTTTTTCTATTTTCTGAGCAGCCTTCCTAATGCTATGCTATGCCTCCGTTCTATACATCCGTTTCCCATAGTCCTCTTCTTGTCAATACATAGCAGTTTTATCACTGTCTAACAGTGATAGAATTTATTCCAATAGTTTAGAATGGGATCTTTCTATTAGGATTTGGTCGAATGTATTTGTAGACTCCGATGGGTTTAACTTTCTCAATTATTTTTTATCGATTTTCTGTTTTCTTTTCCCCACCTCCAAGTTTCTAGAAGGACTGTAGAATCGGTCAATATCGGTGAATTCTAGTTCGTGTTACAGATAATCCGTTTGTTAAAAATGAGTTCTAATGATATGCCCGAGCTGGGCAGTAAGATTGGTTTAATTTCTGAACCCAATATTATAAACCGATATTGATGCTGGCCGCTGTATGCATCACACGTTCACCTATAAAACATGGAAAGATCAGCTTGGGATATTCCGCCTTTTTTCTCAATCCTCTGTTTTGGTTACACCCTCCTCCAAAAAAACAGTTAGAAAATCAATGAGATGCAAATAAGATTCAGAATAACCGCAGCGGTTAGTGACAATTGAAAAAAAATATATATATTTCATTTAATGGGAAGATAAAAAATGGTCATTCTTTCATTTTTATTTTGTAGAATCGGTCAATGGATTTTAACTCGAGAAAACTATCAGAAAAAAGTTAATAAAAAGAAAATAAGACGATTGTTCTTTTAGTAAACTTCAATGATTAATTAGTTGAGGATTATATATTAGAATATATAGAAGAAAATATGAAATACGGTGTTAGAATATGATCTATAGATTGCAAGGTCAATGTTAATAATTAAGATTTATTTAACTATTTTATAATCATTTTTTTATTCAGATTTTTATTTATCATTTTCTTGTTTAAATATTTTGTAAAATAAATCTTAATAGAATGGCCCGAATTTTGTTTTCGAGACATTTGTTTCATTATTTCAATGCGCCAGATGGCATCTCGTTTTTCATGCTGGTCAAGTCTCTCTGGTTGAAACCAACGTTATTCATTGTTAAGGTTTTTAACTTTCTCATAAACCTTTTAAAAAGCACATTTGTAGCCGCCACAAATTATACTTGTGTGACATAAATACAATAAGTGTGGTACTATCTTCACCAACTTTCCAAACAGCAATTTGTAACTTTGGAGACTAGCTGGCGTTCTGGAGCCGTTAAGCATTACAAGTTCTCCTTCGGGTGAGATACAATAGCGTGATCGGCATTAAATCGTTGACGTTCAACAAATTTATAAAATTTAAGGACTAAAGCTGTTACTATGCTATATGTTCTGTGTTAAACTTTGTAAAACCGCTTCTGTACGTCCTATAACGGACTATGGCAATTCTAAGAATATAAAACATTTCTTTCTATTAATATATATTTATATATAAATGAACTATAATTTTTTTAGCACGCATCAATTAGATACAACATAATTTATATAGGTCATAAATGTCAAACAAAGCTTTCTCAAGTTACAATTTTTTTTTAAATGAATAAGCTGATAACATGTTTTGGATCTTCTTTGGAACAGAGGTGATAATGATTTTTTTTCAAATATCTGTTATTGTACAATAATTTTAGGGCAAAAAAAGTCGTAAAATACCCATTTAAAAGGAAAAAAAATAAACAAATAATACCTGAACGGACACAGAGACCCAATCGCCCGGCTAAACTGGTATCAATTGACAGATCAAAATTAGGATATTTCTTTACGATCGGGAATTTATCAAAATAGTCACAATCGATTAAAAAAATCAGAATCCGGGTACTTTGTTTTATCAAAATCAGGAATAAACAAACCAAGGATAACAAATAATGTAACCTTCCTCGACAATTTACAATAAATTTATTTAAAAGGCTTGTTCAACAAAATGCCGGACTCCCGGCAAGGCCCGTGTTGGAATCGTTAATTGAATAACCTTTAACGAATAACGTAATAGCCATGAACGCCCATAAAACACGAAAAAAACAAGGAATTTCAATTACTTGAATGATTAAACGGCAAAAATTTAACCTCTGGTAGATTTTGATGTACGATAATTTTAGTGAAGATAAAAAAAAAAAAGAGAGAAAAAATACAATTAATCTGGTTATAATCACCAACGTAAAAAACGGGATAAAATGGAGAAAAAAAAATTATTTCGCTCTGGTGAGCTCGAAAAAGCAATTGAAGCAATTAAATGAACGGTAAAATAAAAAATAAAATAAGTCTTTAATGCAACTTACCAAGCTTTCGCTATACGCTGATTATGACAAGGGTGAAATGAGGATAATCGGGTAAAAGATATTGAAGGAATGTTTTAGGATGAAGGAAATTTTCACCTGTTGCTCGTCCTTCTTGAATTTTGCGGCCAGCGGCGGACAATGATGGTTGAAGAGGATAACCACTCCTAACCATAACCCCTAACAACTCCTAACCCGAGATCCTTGCAGCTCAACATGAAAAAAGCAAGTGAAGTAAAAGATGGCTGACGCCCGGTATCGTAAACCATTCCAATGCCATCATGATGCCACTGATAACCCAATTGTTGGCCCAGCGATTGCTATCTCCGGTGACGGTCAGGGCGGCATCAAAATGAAATGTAAATTTGAAAACCAAAAAATAAAAAAAGGAATAAGATATAAAATAGTCCGGGGAGGCGGTCAATAAAATACAAAATAGTATAAAACTATTTTATTGTTGCCGACGTTTCGACCCAACTATGCAGGTCTTCGTCAGGGCTAAATAAACAAGACACAGACAACAACATGAGTAATTAGGACAAAGAATATGAACTGGCTAGATAAAATATAAAAAATATGAAAAGAAAAAAAAATATGAAAAAAAAAACAAAAAAAAAACAAAGAATATGAACTGACTATATAAGATATAAATAAATGTAAACTATAAGGTTAAGCATATAATGTATATAAACATGGTGTAATATGGTTATTGACACTGATACTGTTAACACTGATAATATAGGTGGTGTGATAAGATGGGGTAAGGTGCATAGTAGTGGATTAGTTATGAGAGTGGTGTACTATGGGTAGATATGGTGGTAAAATGGGGCAGAGTAGAAGAGGGATTAATATATGATGGATTATAAATATAGTAAATGAAGGAGCTTTCCTTATGACAGGGATGGATGTCACGGCCAAAGTGAGGGCTGGAAGGGTCAAAACAAGGTAGGATTTGTAGGAGTGGGGAAAGATGTCAGCAAAAAAGTGTGGGCCGCAAGGAGGGTTAGGAAAGTACTTAAAGTTAGTTTAAGTAAACAAATCCTAACCCTCCTTGCGGCCCACACTTTTTTGCTGACATTTAAAGCTAAATCAAGACAGTAGAGAGATTTTTTTGGGTTCTTACTATTTTATATTAAGTTTATTTTTTAAGGTTATTTTTTTGGATTTTGGGGTACAAATACATACTCATTTTTAAAGAAACGAATTAAAAAATTTAAAGGTTTTCTCACTTGTGCACAGATTGTACAAAGGTAGAGAAAAAAAATCTGTTCTGCACTGTATAATAAATTAATACATAAAATTTATTGATCAATAAATATTTCATGTAAGGACGAATAAATATATCTAACGGTGGAGGTTATCTTACATATTTTATTACCTTTCAGCTTAATAACATTATTTATTGCTCGTTATGAATTCTAGAGCTTAATGCTGCAATTTTATCTATTGTTTTTATTTCAATATTATTTTAATTGGTCGCAGTTTGTCTTATAAGGTTCTAGCCTATTTTAGATTTAGTCTAGAGTACTAAAAATTCATTGGCTATTATGTGTCTTGATCCTCTTTAGTTTCAGATAGTTTATCCTGTCTAAGGAAAATACATTTCAATTATAATTTACTCACCAGCATAATAACCTCCTCTTAACAAAGAGGAAGAAGAGTTGTCCTGTAGTAACAATTGCACTTTATATAGTATATATGGGAGGGGAATAATTGGGATAGCCTAACATTAACTCAATATAGTTGTAAAGGCACATGGTGGATTATTTTTATTTGCTGTGATTCTTTTTGGTTGCGTGGAGTGAGAGTTTATGTGCTGACACTTCTCGATGGCCTTCTCGACCTCGGCGATGCGGTCCACATTCTTAGCCACCTTCTCTTTGGATGTCTCCGTAGTTACAGTCAGTTTAGCCTGCATCCTTTCTAGAAGTGCTTTATCTCACATATTCCGCATTAATTGCGATGAGACGGAACTCGAACCTTTTGAGTTCGTTTTAGAAATTGGAGGGACGTTCTCCGTCTGCAAGGTCCTTATCTTCAAGAAGCCGGTCTTTTTTAACCCTTTAACTGCGGCTGTAGCGGGGCATGTGTTGAGGACCCGGCGCGGCTGGCTAATATATTAGGGGGGTTCTTAATATATTTCCCTTTATATTTCTTAATATAAAGGGTTAAGGGTCTTGTAAGGTTCTGCATGAGAGTTTTTTAACTATACACCTGCCTCAAAATTTCGTAATCCAAGTTCCTCACCACTAGTAGAAATTTAATTCCCGAACTATTAATTTTCGGGGCTCCACGCGCCTGGCGGAACCATAGTTCAGGGTCACCTCTCCAAAATGGGGGGTTCCTAATATTGCACTTACCTGGACCGCACACTCAGCTGGTAGTAATTTCGATTCAGGTTGATCTTAATAAATATAATCTTCTCTTTGAGGTTGTTAATTTAGAGCTTGACGGGCACCGTCTGGGCAGTAATCTCCACGAAATCTTATCGTACCATCCTTTTTCACAAATTCTATGGTTTTTGCAAAAATAAATTCCTTTTTTTTTTTTTTTTAAACATTACTTGAAATCTTAAGTTTTATTTCAGTCCAAGATCACCTCCAGTAGACCTCTCTCTAATGATGTGAGAAAATCTTAGTCCAGAAGCACACACAATTTCTTTCGACCTGCAATGTGAAAGTTTTTTTTTAACCTATTGCTGTAGGTCAAATTTTGGCTTAATTTAATTTTAATTTGACTTAAATAAAAAGGTTTATTTAAATTATAAATATTTTTATTCCAGTTTTCTGTTTTACATGAAGGGAAGCACCATACTGCTCGCCTATTGCTGATGTTCATGTTGACAGAGCGTGGAGGAGAGACTGAATAGAAAACCCAATCATGGTTTGAATATCTAATCCATTCATTACGGACCAGTTGAGATAGTTAATTTCAGTAATTGACTCATGTTTGCATAAATAGGTATATTTCAATTCCCTAGTTAATTCTCTTTTCCTGCACTTTCTATGGAAATGCTATTGTATACTTGAAATAAACATGCCAATGAGATTCATCGTGCAATGAGATAACTTTCTGAAGAATAAATTGTAGAAATGAATTACACTGTTTTATTGTGGTTGAATAATATAATTTGAAAATGTCTATTTAATTAATAATAGAAGAATATTTTATATTAATACCTGATATTTTATATAATATCTAATAATACTAACGAATGATTTGATTACGAGCTTAAGGAAATATTGATTAAATAAATAAGCTCTGAAAATGATTTAAATGAAGAATTATGTTTAATGGATGAATTAAGAGGATACCTATTAGTAGGGTTGGTCTTATTAGACTTCGTTTGTAGGCTAATTAATTCTCGGGAAGCTGGAAATAGTTTTTAATATCTTCATTTGCATATAAAAAGAGTTCATTGAATTTTGCACCAATACCAATCTCCGGCTTGTGCAGTACGGGGCGTATATTTAAAATTACATCTAATTTTTAGGAAGATCTGCCGGTTCTACGATTTTTCTATTCATGTGTTTTTCCCCTCACACTTCTCAGGGTCCTGATATATATATGTATATGTATATGTATGTATATATATACATATACATATATATATCAGGATCCTGAGGAGTGTGAGGGGAAAAACACACACACATATATATATATATATATATATATATATATATATATATATATATATATATATATATATAATCGATATATTCGCATATCTGACTCTTTATTAACATCACAGCATCATGATTCTCATTCGTTGTAACTAGATAGCGAACCTATTAGTTACCCAAGCTCGTTTATGGTAAGATTGAGTGGGTAATTTTGCTCTTAAAGCTGAAGAGGAAGTAGCAATGCAGGCTAGAAGAGAATGCAATTTCGCTAACTACCTCCTGCACTAATTAGCTTACACAAATTGAGGTGAATTGCTTGGGAGGCAGTTATCTGATCCAAACCAATTTAGCCAACCTTTAATTAAAAGTCCTACAAGGCTTTGCGTCTTTCCCGAAATTTTCTTCTTTTATTTATCTATTGGTATCCCGAAGTTAATCAAAATAAATTAAATAGTTTTTTTTTTTTTTTTTTTTTTTTTTTTTGCATTAACAGCTTCTAACAAGTTAACGACTTTATTGTGTTTCTTACGTTATTTGCTGTTTTCAAAATATATTTTTGTAATGGCTTGGATTTTTTTTTTATAACTTTCATTGTTTCTAAAAATTCGTTCGTAATATGTTAAAATCAAGAAACTTATTTTAGATTTATGTGTTCAGTATGGCCTCTGTTAAGGCCTCTGTTGATTTCCGTACGATCACGGATGCTGTAGACTGATAAATAGGTTTTCTTTTCGATTTCTGCCTTTAATAAATGCAAATAAGGCATGTTTACAAATGTGAGTTTTTGGAGGGAAGTTTAGGGAAATATATACCGAAGTTTAGGGTAAAGATATATGTAGTCCACCAAAAGCTTAAAAGTTCTAGTATGCCCTTCTACAGAGGCAGGTCTACCATCCTCTTCGGCCCTCCGTCGCTCATGAAGAAATTCTTTTCCAGGTTGGTGTGGTCCGGCATCCCTGCTATACCGAAGCATTAATGGGCTAAAAAAAAAGCAGTTAATATATATAAGTGTTTTATTATTACTACTGTATTACAATAATTTAGCTATTGTACGTTCAGCTTACCCATCAGGAGATTCCTAATATGCTTCACATATGTTAATCTCCTATAATCCCAACCACTACTGCTGTGTTGGGTAGCCCACTGCAAAAGGCTACCTTCAGAGCGAAGTAGAGCACCATGTGTGCCAGCATGTTTTCGCAGCGGCTATTTTTGTGATCGTAATGTCTGCTGTGGGTCTCCACAACGCGAACGTTGAGTCTTTTGCAAGTGCTGTGAAGCACCTCATTCGGCCCACTGAAATTCATAATGTACTAGCACAACGGACACTCCATCTGTTGTGTATTAAATCTGACAACAATAATACATCTTTAATGAGCTTAATAGTAAGCGTTTTTAAAATTGGACAATACCATATGGTTTTGGACATAAAGCGACTATGTTTTACTCACGCTTGGAAATAGTCGGAATTGCCCTGAGCCTAGACGAGTTGAGAGAAGTAAGACTCCATTTCTTCGTTGGCGAGCTCTTCAACATTTTTCTTTTGCATCATAATGATTCTAAAAAGTTCATTAGTCACAATTATTTCATCAGTCGAGAAATTTGGGGAAAAAGTGTTCTAGCTAAAAAAGGACCGTGCACTCCAATTCTTACTAGTCCTTTACTAGGTTAATACATTGAACATTTTATAATAAGAGGCATGTATACTCTTCAAGTTTACTCTTTATTATTCACTATTCACATGTTACACTAATATGGTGCCAGAGCTGATCAGAAATAGAAATCTTATGCGGTGCATCATGTATGCATATGTATATTGGAATTAAGTAAGATAACAGGGGAGTGAATATTGCGAGTACATGTTGTGAAAAGTATGCCAAGACAGTACTGCGGAATAATTGATTGCGATCTTTTAGGAAAAGTAGGTTCCACGATTAGCAATGAAGGCGTAAAATGAATAATCCGTCTGGTAGGGAAGACATGTAGGTGCAAAAGGGTACGATCAGAAGAAGCGGTCACGATAGGGGCGATAAAAAAGATTGAGCCCTGGAGAGAAGGCGAAATGGGGAGGCATTGGGAGCTAAGACAGGCGGTACCCACCAGCTCTTCGAAGGCACGTTCTTTTATTTAAAGAATTTAAAGAACCAAGGGATTATTGTAGATAGTATTTCGCCATATAACAGTCCCTATGGGCAGTAAATAAGAAATCCGTGGACGGAGTGGAAAAATATAATGTCGTAGTAGACTTCAGAAAGCTCAATGAGAATATTATAGTACTACTAGAAGAAGATAGTAGAATACTATCTTGGATATGTTAAGTGGAGCCACAATATTTAGCACCCGGGATTTACGAACTACGCCCTATCCCCTTTGGCTTTAAAGCCACCTCTTTTCTTTCTGAACCAATACTTTGTTTGTTTAATGCGTACTTCCTAGATCAGATATCTTGAGTGAAGAGTAGACGAAAAGTTGGACATGAGATTGATGGGTCAGGAATGATGGATGGTATACTCTCCCTAAGGAAGTCAAAATATTTATTTAGACGATACTTGATCTTCTAACTCCTCTGGTCTCCTGAACTTCAAACTTTTGTATTCAAGAGTGTCTGCTGGTAATATCCTCCACTCCCATCACTAACATATCTTGGACGTAAAAGCTTTTAGAGCTCCTTCTCATTCTTTATTTAATTTAATAAAAGTATACAATTTATAGTGAATTTTTAGCTGATCCAAGTACACTTACTAACAAAAGTCTCTGCACACCCTCAAGCTTTTTATTATTTTACCTAAAGATACCTTATGAGCCTGATATGAGCAACGAAACTCACATATTTTTTACATAATTTAATCTATTTTAATGACCAACAATTACTACATTTAATGTAATTTATTTAACTTGTAAATTATGAGGAAAATTACTTAAAATGTCAAAATATTGATGCACCAAAAGTCTCTGCACGCAGTGGAATTAGCCAAGATACTGATATGTATACAGTTTGCACATTATCCCATTCATCCTCCGGCTAATCCTAACTTGCCAGTGTTAATTTGGGCCCAAACAGTTAAGACTGTGATAAAAAATGGAGGTTCCAACACCGATTCCCGACCAAATTGTAAATTTGAGGAAACTCATACAACTCATACAGGTAAATAGGACAAATCGTCAACAGGGGCAATAATACGGTAAGGTATGTCCTAAAACGGTATGAAAAACTGGGTAAAATGGAAAGTAGATACGGCTCTGGCCGCCCCCCGTACTCCAAGCTCACCACAAGAGGGCTATCATAAGGACTTTGGCCGAAGAACCCCACACAAGTGCTCTAAATTTAGCAGGTATGGTGTAAGAAAATTATAAGATTGGGGTATCTGCACAAACGATTAGAAGGACCCTAAAGAAAGCTGGCTATAATGTGCGTAAGCCTAGGTGTAAGCCATTCATTAGTAAACGAACCGGATATTGAAACTGCAGTTCGCAAAGGAACATGTAAACAAGCCCTTATAGTTCTGGGAACGTGTTTTATTTATTGACGATAGTAAATTTAACATTCATGGATCAGATGGAAGGGGGAAAGTTTTGAGAAAACCTAACAAAGAGCCCCTGGAAAAAAACATAGTTGGTACTGTGAAACATGGTGGAGGGAGTGTTTTGGTTTGGGGGTGTATGTATGCTGCTGGAGTTGGTAATTTGAAATTTATCGACGAAATAATGGACCAACACGTTTATATAAATATTTTGAGGAGTAATTTACCGGAAACTTTAATGAAGTTTGATCTCCAGGAAAAATTCATTTTTCAACAAGATAACGACAGCGCGGAAAGTTGAAGAATAGTTGCTCTACAAAGCTCCACAGCAACTTAAAACACCTCCCTAATCTCCTAATCTTAATTCAATACAACATCTATGGGATCAACTAGGCCGTCAGAAAGTAGAAATTTAAATAAAGAACAAAGACCACTTAAAAAGAGTACTAAAGGAATTGTGGGGTAAAATTACTCCAGAAACTACAAAAAACTAGTTCACACCATGCCAAATAGATTATGAGAAGTGATAAGAAATAAGGTAGGAACGACTACCTATTAAAGTTGATTTGGCATCAATAATTAAGCTTCAAGTTGAAGAAAACTGAAGTGTGCAGGGACTTTTGGCGCATCAATATTCTGACATTTTATGTAATTTTCCTCATAAATTACAAGTTAAATAAATTTTACTAAATTTGATTATTGTTAATTAAAGTAGATTAAATTATGTAAAAAATGTGTGAGTTTCATTGCCAATATCTGGCCCATAACATATCTTTAGGTAAAATAAAAAAAAAGCTGGAGGGTGTGCAGAGACTTTTGTTAGTAAGTGTATATAGATACAGATATGATCCGCTGCTCTGAATTTTGAGGAGTTCCTTTTTTATTAACTGGTTGTTTTTGTTATTTGTAATACTTTTCTAATACTTTTTTATCCCAATGTCGTATGCTCGAAAAAATCCTCTATGCAAAGATTGTACCTCATCACCCCAAATCATTTTT